>SJYW01017911.1:818263-841820 GCA_006410735.1 Raphicerus campestris | reverse complement strand
ATGCTCAGTCATGCCCAGCTCTTTCGCAACCCCACAGACTGTAGCCTGCCAGGTTCCTCTGCTCATGAGATTGTCCAGGCAAGAATACTGGAGTCGGTTGCCATTTCCTTTTTCAGGGGCTCTTCCTGACTCAGGGATCGAACCTGCGTTTCCTGCATTGGCAGGGGGATTCTTTACCACTGAGTTACTTGAGAAGGCTATTGCTAGTCCCACTTTTTGGCAGAGGGAAAAAGGATCAGAGAGGGTGAGGAATCTGACCACGATCACACAGATGAAAGACAGCAGAGTCACTTTCAAACCCACATCTCAACTACTCTGCGACTAGTCCACTTTGCTCTGTGTATTTATTCGCTCATCCCACCTCCTTTACTGTGTGCACGTGGCATTAACAGACATGTTCTCCTGCACACCTGTGTGTGGTGCTCTGGGAGGAAACATCCAAGGGAAGGCTCCACTGGGAGGTCTGGTTGTAAAGTCGAAGCTGCTGGAGACTATCCACCAGGTGATTCAGCCTCTTCCTCTGTTGGTTGATGATTTCCCGGTTGTTGGCAAGAGTATTAAACAGTGTCTCTCGTTCTGGCACAAGCAGGCGCCTGTTTAGACCAAGGAGGAAAGAACTGTATGAGAACAGTTCAAATAAAAGAAATTTCCACTGGAAAGAAAAAAAAAGGACTGTAACAGTGAAAATAATAAAATGAAGAACCACTAGTGGGAAAGAAACAGCAAGAAGTTACTAAGAGGGACTTTTTGGTGGTCCAGTCATTTAGAATCCACCGGCCAATGCAGGAGACAAGGGTTCGATCCCTGATCCAGGAAGATTCCATATGCCATGGAGCAACAAAACCTGTGCTCTGTAACAAGAGGAGCCACCTCAGTGAGAAGCCCGAGCACAACTAGAAAGTAGCTCCCACTGTCCACAACTAGAGACAGCCTGTATGCAGCAATGAAGATCTAGCACAGCCAAAAAGCAAACTAGTTAATTTGAAAAAAAGCATGTCTGTCAAGAAACAGAGGACAGCACATGACTTGGCAGGAGGGGGTCCCCCACCCAAAAGAATTAAGAGGTGAAAAGGACAATGGTCCCTTTCTTTCTGGTAACAAAGTCATTCAGTTCAGTTCAGTCGCTCAGTTGTGTCCAACTCTTTGCGACCTCATGAATCGAAGCATGCCAGGCCTCCCTGTTCATCACCATCTCCCGGAGTTCACTCAGACTCATGTCCATCGAGTCAGTGATGCCAGCCAGCCATCTCATCCTTGGTCGTCCCCTTCTCCTCCTGCCTCCCCAATCCCTCCCAGCATCAGAGTCTTTTCCAGTGAGTCAACTCTTCTCGTGAGGTGGCCAAAGTACTGGAGTTTCAGCTTTAGCATCATTCCTTCCAAAGAAATCCCAGGGCTGATCTCCTTCAGAATGGACTGGTTGGATCTCCTCGCAGTTCAAGGGACTCTCAAGAGTCTTCTCCAACACCACAGTTCAAAAGTATCAATTCTTCAGCGCTCAGCCTTCTTCACAGTCCAACTCTCACATCCATACCTGACCAGTGGAAAAACCATAGCCTTCACTAGACGGACCTTCGTCAGCAAAGTAATGTCTCTGTTTTTGAATATGCTATCTAGGTTGGTCCTAACTTTTCTTCCAAGGAGTAAGCGTCTTTTAATTTCATGGCTGCAGTCCCCATCTGCAGTGATCTTGGAGCCCCCAAAAATAAAGTCTGACACTGTTCCCACTGTTTCCCCATCTATTTCCCAAGAAGTGATGGGACCGGATGCCATGATCTTCGTTTTCTGAATGTTGAGCTTTGGGCCAACTTTTTAGCTCAACATAAATTTTTAAACGGCATTTCAGTGGGGTTCCAGATAATATTTGGAGAAGGGTCTAAAAGGAAGATGTGCCAGCAAACCGTACAGATTTAAGAATCAGAACTCTGCAGAAAGGAAACTTAAAAAAGGACATTAAGTATAAACAGAAAATCCATGGGGTTTTTTAAAGGAGAAGAAAGCCTGGCTTTTCTTGTTAGCCTCATGCACTTTTTAAAAAGTCAACGTGTTAATCAGACAAAAGAGTATTCCAACTGTCAAGCCGAGCAGAACGTTCATGCTGTCAGGTCAAGCCCTTCTCTCACTTGGGGAGGAACATGAATTTAGCAACAGGGGAGTGCACTCTGAAACCTCTTCTGAATGGGCCCAGCTGCCCCAGGGACAAGGGCTCCAGGCCACAGAATCTGCCCCTGCCAGTGCTGGGAAGATCAATTTTCACCTCTGTCTTACCACATGTATGCTCTGAGGTTCCTCAGGTTAAGGACAAAGCCTTTCTCCATGCTGTACAATATCATGTGTTAAATTCTGTTTACTGAATTTTAAACACATTCTACCCCTGCCCCTGCCCCAGCACTCAGGCTGCCCTACTTAAATCTGTGACCTCACAGTTTTGTAAACAAATAAACAGATCATTTCCTGGTTTATTTCCTTACAAGGCTAATCACACTGATCAAGTATAGGTGTTTCAGAAATCTAGCATTTGGAGGGCTGACCCGTTTTTCACATCATCTTATTGCTTTCACAATGTACTGCATTCTGTTCCTTCTGGAAAACACAAGGCATCAAACCACACTTCCGTGGACAGAAGATCACAAGAGAAGGTTTTCCTCTATCTGTTAGCATTCCTCTCATCCTTTCAGTTATCCAAACTAATTAGCAATGTTTCCTTCAAAAGAAAATCTGGAATATACAGGAAAGTGTAAAAGAAAAACGCCTCTGAATCCTACCTTGCACCTGTGAGTGAGTATTCTGACAGATTTATTAGCAGCCTTTTTTTTTTACACTAGACTTCCACACTGAGGTCATCAGTATGACTTCGTGTCTTAACTTTTTCATTTTTTATATGCTGTACCTAATAATTACAGTTACACAACTATATATTTTGTATATTTCATGTAAAACAGAAAAGATATTTAACATGATTTTTTTGAGAATATGAGATTCAACGGTTACACAGTATTTTGTTTAAGAGAAAAAATGTGGTCAGATTTAGCTACTCTTAACTTTTGCATAACTAGGCTGAATCCAACTTTTCACTCTCATAAACCGTGCTGTAAATTCTTTTATGTATTATTGTGGGCAAAGTTATTATTCCATAGAATTTCTTGATGTATAATGACTGTGTCAAAGAGAAAGAACCTGTGTAGGGTTTTCAGAAACCTTCCCGGATTATCTTTTTAAAAACCACAGCACTGTCAGACGGTGGGTGAGAGATCTCGCTCACTTTTGTTTTTTCTTTTGTTCCAGGTGCCGATCCCACTCCAAGTCTAGAACATCATTCACATCTTGGACAGCAAATTTCACATACTGATGAAGGCGCCGGATTTCCTACAGGAAAAAAATGAAATGGCAAAATGACTCGGTTTTCTAGTATTTTGCAGAAATGTGTCTCAAAACAGTTAAAATGACTTTGAGGTCTTTTTACATTGAGAACCACAAGGAATTAGGAAAACATAACAGGTTTTAATATAATCATTAGACGGAGAAGGAAATGGCAACCCACTCCATCATTCTTGCCTGGAAAATCCCAGGGACAGAGGAGTCTGGTGGCTACAGTCCATGGGGGTCACAAAAAGTCAGACACAACTTAGCAACTAAATAACAACAAATAATCATTAGAATGTTAGAGAAACCCAACCTTTTAAAGTGTGTGACAGAGAGACAGTGTTAGGAAAAGGGAAACAGAAGGGGTGTGTCAGCCCAGGGCCTCCAGGGAACCAATGTTCTGGCTTAGTTCTCATTTTTCAGCTCTTATAAAGTATCTGCACGTGGCCTAGGAATTTTCCACTGTACCCTGCTACTCCAACAGTACACCCATTTAGATTTTGCTCTCCCACCCATGAAATTAACTGTAATACAGACAAAATTATCCTACAAAACAGCGCTGAGAATAATTCTGCACCTATCTATTCACAGAATAGAACACATAAGCCATCTCACCAGCGGGGGAAAAGTCACTTCTCAAAAACAAAGAATAGCATCAGTACTAGAAATGGAATTTTCCATTATTAAAAGTCTTACCTATTAATTCATTTTAGGCCTTCAATAATTTTCTTTCAATTCTGATCTAGTGTTAACCTTTACGGCGCCATAACTTAACTCTCAAAAATTAAAATAGAGCATTCCACTAATGAAAATGAAGCATTCCATTAAATGTGTATACAAATGAAGATGAAGTGCTATACATCGGGAAATACTTTTACATCTGTACCAAGATCTTATTGTGTTTAACTGTAGTTTCAAAATTACTCTTGGACAAGGGTGTGTGCCCTAACTGAAGATGACAATGTCACTTAAAAGAGAGTCAGGCTGATTCTAGGAAACAGTAGTAACCTTAGCATCAAGTACAAATTTCAACTCAGTATTCTGTGACTACAGGGAGGCCCTTTACTGTGGACACTTCAAATGTGACTGTATCTCTGCATGAAGTCACGCTGCTTCTTCTGAATGCCCTCCCAACTTTGTTTACCAGGAAAAAAACACCTTTTCTTTTAAGGCCAATAAATAGCTGTTACATTAATAATTATTATTATTCCTGATTTGATTTCTAAATATATCTTTTTCAACAGCTACTCTCTACCAAGCTTCAGTTCAGTTCAGTTCAGTCGCTCAGTTGTGTCCGACTCTTTGTGACCCCATGAATCGCAGCACGCCAGGCCTCCCCATCCATCACCAACTCCCGGAGTTCACTCAGATTCATGTCCATCAAGTCCGTGATGCCATCCAGCCATCTCATCCTCTGTCGTTCCCTTCTCTCCTGCCCCCAATCCCTCCCAGCAATAGAGTCTTTTCCAATGAGTCAACTCTTCACATGAGGTGGCCAAAGTATCGGAGTTTCAGCTTAAGGTTTAATTAAAAATTATGTTTTTGTTGATCCAAAACCCTCAAAGAGGAAAGCGCTGTCTTCTTTGTTACAGTCAAGGAGGCATATACGGAGCGGGTTAGCACTCAGAGGAAATGAGCAACTTTGGGCAGCCCTGCAAACCCGGACTTTCCAGAGCAATGTGCCTGTCTAGGTGTCTGTGTTCGGCAGCTCTGGTGAGGTTCTCCTACCTGCAGCTGAGCTGAGGTTCTCCTACCTGCAGCTCTGGTGAGGTTCTCCTACCTGCAGCTGAGCCTCACTCCTGGGGTCCAGTGGCCTCTTGTAGAGCAAGTGCAGATACGCGGAGTCATGGTTCCTCTCATTCTGTTCTCTGGCTTCTTCGACACCAGCAAAGCCCTCCAGTAAAGTTGTCTTCAGGGTACTTATATCTCCATGAAGAGACTAGAAAAGGTACAAGGATGGGCTGATACAAAAGTGGTATTTCTGAGAAATAAACCTTTCTTGCTAGATCAAGGTGGTGCTTCTCAAACATTTAACAAGATGAACATCTGAAGAGAGCCAAAAGTGATTTCACTGCTTGGAAAGAAAGATACTAACATTAATTTTTTTGTTTTTTCCTCTCTCATTAAAAAAATACAACTTTAATGATCAGAAACTGAGGAAATAAAAATAAAAATACTGGTAATCATCCTGTCTAAAGATGATCACTGGGATTTCTTTGGCAGTTCAGTGGTAAGGAAAGAGCCTTGGTGTTTTCACTGCCAAGGGTGTGGGTTCAATCCCTGGTCAGGGAACTAAGATCCCACATGCTGCAGGGTGTAGTCGAAAAACAAAGAATAAAGAAGTGAATAAATAAAGATGATCACTGCTAAAACGTTGGAGAATTCTCTTTTTTTTTAACTTTTAAATTTTTTTAGAAGTATAGTTGATTTAAAATGTTTCAAGTGTACAGCAACGCGATTCAGTTTTATATACATATACACACACACACTCAATTCTTTTTCAGATTCTTTTCCATTATGGGTTATTATTAATACAAGATATTGAATACAGGTCCCTGTGCTATATGGTGGGTCCTTGTGGTCTATCTATTTGATATATAGAGTGTGTCTCTTAATCCCAAATTCCCAATTTATCCTTCCCCCACCCTTGAGAACTTTCCTATTTCTAAGCATAATATTTAAGACAAGACCTCTGGAATCAGGCAGCCTGAATTGGGATCCTGGCACTATCACTCAGTAAGTGGGTGACTTAGGAAAACACTTCATCTCTCTAAGCCTAGGTTTCCTGTTCTTGCAAAACAGAAAGAATAATAGTGCCTACCACACAGAAAAGCTGTGAAGATTCATTGAGATAATACTGAGACGCCTGGCACGTAGTAAAGAGTAATAATAGAAACACAGGGTCTCCCCTGGTGGTCTGGTGGCTAAGCGCTCTCAGTGCCGGGGCCTGGGTTTGATCCCTGGTTGGGGAGCTAGATCCCACATGCCACAACTAAGAGCCTGCGCAGCAAAAAGAGTAACACAGTAAATAATACAGTGAGCAGCAGACGTCTGTTATTCTTATATTGTGTATACACAATAAACTTAACACTTTATAACATAACAATTAACTATAAAAGATAATGAGTTTTCTCCTGTAAATGACCCACAATATCTTTATTAAGCTTGCTTTTATACCAAGAAAAAAGCTAGTAAATTTTCAAATGTACCTAAACTAACAACTAGAATAAACTTTAATGGAAAGCCTTGTGCCAGTGGGATACAAAGCACTCATTATTCCATTTTCCACATGGGAAACTAAAGCACGGAGCTGCGGGAATAACCTGCACAATATGCCACATCGTTTATCGTTCAGTGGCCACGGGCAGCCACATGGACCAAAGTCCACAGGGCCACAAAAAGGCAGGCACGACTCAGTTACTCAAACAGAAGGTAGGGTTTGAAGTCAGGCATTCCTGGGTAAACTACTCATCCCCATAAAAAACACTACCAGTGGTCCTTTAAGAGAGAAGATATATATGCCCATGGAGTATCTGGATGACAATGTTTAACTTAGGAAGAGTATCAAAAACACAAACCTCTGTGGTCTCTTTAATCTCCAAGAGAAAGGCGTGTAGGTCATCTGATTCTGTTCGCAGCATCTTCATCTCCTCAGATGTGCCCACCTGGAAACAGGCTTTGGACGTTCGGGCTTTCAACTCTTCCAGCTCCTTCTGAAAGTGAGTGATCTGTCGAGGCCACAAGTGAAAAATGAGGAGGCGACTCATTCTGAATGGTGGGGCAGTCCTGTCACGCTTCTGGGCCCACTAATAGCACAGACTCCCAGGACACGCCAAGGCTCGATGCCAGAACAGAATAGTCACAGGGGAGTCAGCACCCAGAGCCATTCAAGCCTCACTATCAGTGCTATTTCTGGAAAAATCTGTAGGAACAAATTTACCTCCTCCCCAATTCCAGCCATCACAGGATCTGACTCTTTCCACTGATGTCCCTGCTTTTCTGTAACAGGAGGCTGAAGTGATTTTGGCTGAAATGAAAGGCAAAGGTTTTAAAGTGCATCCCATACCCCAAGCAAGATGTTACAAGCAACGGCTTCCTGGAGGAAGGCTCAGTGGCTGAGGCGGCTCAGGGTCTGTCACAGGTGCAGCACTCTCACAACACCGTTGCCGCTCCACCATTCAGTCTGTTGAACCCATATTTGCTGGGAACCCTCTTGCTATAAGGCATGTTCTAGACAGTGGAGATGGAGGTAAACAAGGCAGATAAGGTCCCTACTCTCACGGAACTCACCTTCCACTGGGACAAGACATAAAAAGAAGTAAACAAATCTTAAGTAACTGCAACACGACTGAACGACTGAACTGGACTGAACTGATAAGTGATGTGAAAAAACGAACAGGAACATATAGAGAGAATAAAAATGGAAACACTGCTTCAGATGAGATGGTCCAGAAGCCTTCACTGAGCACTGTCTCCGCACTGAGATAGGAAGTAAGGGAGAAAGCTATGGCAAGTTTAGGTAAGCACCTCCAGGCAGCAAGAAAAGCAAGTGCAGAAAAGACTTTGGCAAGTTCAGGGCAAAAGTGAATGTGGGCACGTGAAGCCAGGGAGGGAGCTGGAGGCAGGCAAGGGAGGTCACGTAAGACTGTATCAAGGAGTCTGGATTTTATTCTGTGTTGGTAAACTACTAGTGGAGTTTTAGGAGAGTTGAAACTATTCTTTGATTTATGATATTAGAAGAGTCCTCCTGCTATTCAACAGAGCGTGGATGACAGTGACAAGGCAGGCGAAGAAACAGAGTGGGCAGGAGGCTACTGAGGGTAGAGATGATAATGGCCTGAAATTCGGTATCAGCAGGGACAGAGATGTGGATTTATGACAAATAGCACATCACAGAGCAAAGCTGGCAAGACCTCTGCTAGCATGGACCAGGGCAGGAGCTATTACAGAGAGGAATCCAGGATGACTTCCGGATCAGGGGCGGGAGCAAACTGCCAGGCTAGTGCTTTTCGAGATGGGACTACTAGAACAAGGACAGGTTCCTAGAAAATACAGATCAAGAATTCTGCTTTAGGACTTCCTTGGTGGTCCANCTGATTTGATTTCTAAATATATCTTTTTCAACAGCTACTCTCTACCAAGCTTCAGTTCAGTTCAGTTCAGTCGCTCAGTCGTGTCCGACTCTTTGTGACCCCATGAATCGCAGCACGCCAGGCCTCCCCATCCATCACCAACTCCCGGAGTTCACTCAGATTCATGTCCATCAAGTCCGTGATGCCATCCAGCCATCTCATCCTCTGTCGTTCCCTTCTCTCCTGCCCCCAATCCCTCCCAGCAATAGAGTCTTTTCCAATGAGTCAACTCTTCACATGAGGTGGCCAAAGTATCGGAGTTTCAGCTTAAGGTTTAATTAAAAATTATGTTTTTGTTGATCCAAAACCCTCAAAGAGGAAAGCGCTGTCTTCTTTGTTACAGTCAAGGAGGCATATACGGAGCGGGTTAGCACTCAGAGGAAATGAGCAACTTTGGGCAGCCCTGCAAACCCGGACTTTCCAGAGCAATGTGCCTGTCTAGGTGTCTGTGTTCGGCAGCTCTGGTGAGGTTCTCCTACCTGCAGCTGAGCTGAGGTTCTCCTACCTGCAGCTCTGGTGAGGTTCTCCTACCTGCAGCTGAGCCTCACTCCTGGGGTCCAGTGGCCTCTTGTAGAGCAAGTGCAGATACGCGGAGTCATGGTTCCTCTCATTCTGTTCTCTGGCTTCTTCGACACCAGCAAAGCCCTCCAGTAAAGTTGTCTTCAGGGTACTTATATCTCCATGAAGAGACTAGAAAAGGTACAAGGATGGGCTGATACAAAAGTGGTATTTCTGAGAAATAAACCTTTCTTGCTAGATCAAGGTGGTGCTTCTCAAACATTTAACAAGATGAACATCTGAAGAGAGCCAAAAGTGATTTCACTGCTTGGAAAGAAAGATACTAACATTAATTTTTTTGTTTTTTCCTCTCTCATTAAAAAAATACAACTTTAATGATCAGAAACTGAGGAAATAAAAATAAAAATACTGGTAATCATCCTGTCTAAAGATGATCACTGGGATTTCTTTGGCAGTTCAGTGGTAAGGAAAGAGCCTTGGTGTTTTCACTGCCAAGGGTGTGGGTTCAATCCCTGGTCAGGGAACTAAGATCCCACATGCTGCAGGGTGTAGTCGAAAAACAAAGAATAAAGAAGTGAATAAATAAAGATGATCACTGCTAAAACGTTGGAGAATTCTCTTTTTTTTTAACTTTTAAATTTTTTTAGAAGTATAGTTGATTTAAAATGTTTCAAGTGTACAGCAACGCGATTCAGTTTTATATACATATACACACACACACTCAATTCTTTTTCAGATTCTTTTCCATTATGGGTTATTATTAATACAAGATATTGAATACAGGTCCCTGTGCTATATGGTGGGTCCTTGTGGTCTATCTATTTGATATATAGAGTGTGTCTCTTAATCCCAAATTCCCAATTTATCCTTCCCCCACCCTTGAGAACTTTCCTATTTCTAAGCATAATATTTAAGACAAGAACTCTGGAATCAGGCAGCCTGAATTGGGATCCTGGCACTATCACTCAGTAAGTGGGTGACTTAGGAAAACACTTCATCTCTCTAAGCCTAGGTTTCCTGTTCTTGCAAAACAGAAAGAATAATAGTGCCTACCACACAGAAAAGCTGTGAAGATTCATTGAGATAATACTGAGACGCCTGGCACGTAGTAAAGAGTAATAATAGAAACACAGGGTCTCCCCTGGTGGTCTGGTGGCTAAGCGCTCTCAGTGCCGGGGCCTGGGTTTGATCCCTGGTTGGGGAGCTAGATCCCACATGCCACAACTAAGAGCCTGCGCAGCAAAAAGAGTAACACAGTAAATAATACAGTGAGCAGCAGACGTCTGTTATTCTTATATTGTGTATACACAATAAACTTAACACTTTATAACATAACAATTAACTATAAAAGATAATGAGTTTTCTCCTGTAAATGACCCACAATATCTTTATTAAGCTTGCTTTTATACCAAGAAAAAAGCTAGTAAATTTTCAAATGTACCTAAACTAACAACTAGAATAAACTTTAATGGAAAGCCTTGTGCCAGTGGGATACAAAGCACTCATTATTCCATTTTCCACATGGGAAACTAAAGCACGGAGCTGCGGGAATAACCTGCACAATATGCCACATCGTTTATCGTTCAGTGGCCACGGGCAGCCACATGGACCAAAGTCCACAGGGCCACAAAAAGGCAGGCACGACTCNCCACATGGGAAACTGAAACACGGAGCTGCGGGAATAACCTGCACGACGCGCCACACCGTTCACCGCCCAGCGGCCACGGGCAGCCACGTGGACCAAAGTCCACAGGGCCACAAAAAGGCAGGCACGACTCAGCTACTCAAACAGAAGGTAGGGTTTGAAGTCAGGCATTCCTGGGTAAACTACTCATCCCCATAAAAAACACTACCAGTGGTCCTTTAAGAGAGAAGATATATATGCCCATGGAGTATCTGGATGACAATGTTTAACTTAGGAAGAGTATCAAAAACACAAACCTCTGTGGTCTCTTTAATCTCCAAGAGAAAGGCGTGTAGGTCATCTGATTCTGTTCGCAGCATCTTCATCTCCTCAGATGTGCCCACCTGGAAACAGGCTTTGGACGTTCGGGCTTTCAACTCTTCCAGCTCCTTCTGAAAGTGAGTGATCTGTCGAGGCCACAAGTGAAAAATGAGGAGGCGACTCATTCTGAATGGTGGGGCAGTCCTGTCACGCTTCTGGGCCCACTAATAGCACAGACTCCCAGGACACGCCAAGGCTCGATGCCAGAACAGAATAGTCACAGGGGAGTCAGCACCCAGAGCCATTCAAGCCTCACTATCAGTGCTATTTCTGGAAAAATCTGTAGGAACAAATTTACCTCCTCCCCAATTCCAGCCATCACAGGATCTGACTCTTTCCACTGATGTCCCTGCTTTTCTGTAACAGGAGGCTGAAGTGATTTTGGCTGAAATGAAAGGCAAAGGTTTTAAAGTGCATCCCATACCCCAAGCAAGATGTTACAAGCAACGGCTTCCTGGAGGAAGGCTCAGTGGCTGAGGCGGCTCAGGGTCTGTCACAGGTGCAGCACTCTCACAACACCGTTGCCGCTCCACCATTCAGTCTGTTGAACCCATATTTGCTGGGAACCCTCTTGCTATAAGGCATGTTCTAGACAGTGGAGATGGAGGTAAACAAGGCAGATAAGGTCCCTACTCTCACGGAACTCACCTTCCACTGGGACAAGACATAATAAGAAGTAAACAAATCTTAAGTAACTGCAACACGACTGAACGACTGAACTGGACTGAACTGATAAGTGATGTGAAAAAACGAACAGGAACATATAGAGAGAATAAAAATGGAAACACTGCTTCAGATGAGATGGTCCAGAAGCCTTCACTGAGCACTGTCTCCGCACTGAGATAGGAAGTAAGGGAGAAAGCTATGGCAAGTTTAGGTAAGCACCTCCAGGCAGCAAGAAAAGCAAGTGCAGAAAAGACTTTGGCAAGTTCAGGGCAAAAGTGAATGTGGGCACGTGAAGCCAGGGAGGGAGCTGGAGGCAGGCAAGGGAGGTCACGTAAGACTGTATCAAGGAGTCTGGATTTTATTCTGTGTTGGTAAACTACTAGTGGAGTTTTAGGAGAGCTGAAACTATTCTTTGATTTATGATATTAGAAGAGTCCTCCTGCTATTCAACAGAGCGTGGATGACAGTGACAAGGCAGGCGAAGAAACAGAGTGGGCAGGAGGCTACTGAGGGTAGAGATGATAATGGCCTGAAATTCGGTATCAGCAGGGACAGAGATGTGGATTTATGACAAATAACACATCACAGAGCAAAGCTGGCAAGACCTCTGCTAGCATGGACCAGGGCAGGAGCTATTACAGAGAGGAATCCAGGATGACTTCCGGATCAGGGGCGGGAGCAAACTGCCAGGCTAGTGCTTTTCGAGATGGGACTACTAGAACAAGGACAGGTTCCTAGAAAATACAGATCAAGAATTCTGCTTTAGGACTTCCTTGGTGGTCCAGTGGTTAAGACCCCGTGCTCCCAATGCAGGGGGCCCGGGTTTGATCCCTGGTCAGGGAGTTAGATCCCACAAGCCCCAACTTAAGAGTTCACATGCTGCAACTAAGACCCAGCACAACCAAACAAATAAATAATGGGGAAAAAAAAGAATTCTGCTTTAGAGATGTTATAACTTGAGAGGACCTTCAAGTGATTTGTTACCTACACCAATGAACATACAGAAGAGTTTTTGGATTGCATAAGCATTCAGTAGAACAGCTTTATTTAATAAGTGCCATGTGTCACATGTTATGCCAAAAGCTACAGCTGACAAGTGGGCATTTACTGTGAAGCCTGTACAGGTATGCGCTGGGGCGGGGAAGGAAGCAGACTGGGAGAGAGACAGAAGGAACAGACGTGACTCCTGTCCTGAGGGCACGCAAATAATCAAGTGGGAAATGGACAGAAAATTCTCTTTAAACTATAAAACTAAACTGAGATGACAGACTGTAGATCTAACGTGAAAAGTAAGATAATAAAACTTTTAGGGAGATATCTTTTTGACCTTGGAACAGGAAATTATTTTCAAAAAAGAATAAAAAAAGTACTCATCTTAAAAAAAATAATTACATTAAAGTTAAGTACTTGTCATCAAAAGCCACCTCAAGGGAAGGTAAAGGCGATTCAGAGAGTAAGAAAGTCTCTGCATTATATGCATGTGGTTACACATGCACGTGTGTATCCAGTAAGGGATGAGCTCTTACAAGTCAGTAAGAAAAAAACAACCCAGCGGAAAAATAGGTGAAAGACTCGTACAGATACCACTGAAAAGAAGATAGTCGGATGAAAAAAGCTCAACTGTACTAGTCATCTGTGAGATACTAATTAAAACCACAAAATACAACAACAATACATATGTAAACTACAAGACTAGTGAGGATGTGCAGCTGAACGCAAATACGCCTGGTGGGAAAGTACTAAAAAGGAATATATGCATATTCTATGACCCAACAATTCCACTCCTAGAAATGCATACACATATTTACCCAAAGATGTCAACTGGTGTGGTTATAACAACACGATTCACGAGGACTTCAACCTGGAAACTACTCAAATGTCCGTCAAGGGTGGGATGAAACTTATAGTAATAGTCGCCCAGTGAATTCCAGACAGCAACGACGACAGGGAAAAGCCTCACATACATACACTGAGCCAAACAGCCAGATCCAAGAATGTATACCGTATCATTCCATTTTACAGAAGATACTCACAGGCTAAACTAAGCTATGCTATTAGAAATCATGACAGTGAGACCCCTTTGGCAAGGGTAATGTCTAGAAGGGCTCACAGGAAGGGGACTCAGGGACCCCAGTATGGTCTGTTTCTTGTTCTGGGTGTTGGTTACCAAGGTGTACTCAGCTGGTGACAATTCAGCTAGGTGGATATGTGTCACCTGTATCCTCCTTCCCACTATGTGTACTCCATGTTAGTAAAAAATTAAATAAAATAAACCAAGTCGTAATGGAAAGGCAGATAAAAAAGAGGTCAGTGAGAGATTTCTTGATTACTTTGGGAATGACAGAAAAAGATCAGGTGGTATACTACAATCTTCAGACATGAATAGGATTCCACAAAATGGAACATAGCATGGATAAGCTCAGGAATCAGCAGAGAAAACAACCCTAAGATTCTAGGGTTGTGTTAAATGGCTTTTATGAGCAGACATTACAAACACTCACAGCTCCCACTTTGGTACTTCCTATCACATAGTCCGAAATACTTTTGCAAACGTGTGAATTCTAAAACCAAGAAACCCTCACTTTATAAACATGTATGTCTGGGGCAGTAAATTAATAAACACAGTGTTGCAGGCTGAGTTTAAACATACCTGAGGAGAGCCTGACTTAGTCACTGGAGGGGTTATCCTAGGTGATTTCTGGACCATTGAGGGCGCCGGACTTGGACTGCCCTGAGCAGCTCGCCCTGTAAGAACAAGAGGTCAGTCAAAACAAATAGTATTCATTCCCATTATTTCTTCCACCATGAATATCCTTTCCTCAAACCTAATAAAATAAGTTTTTCACTGTCCCTGGCCTCAATTTATGATCTTGGCTACCAAAAGAGATATCCACGGTTTCTAAATACCTAAAAAATACATATAACATTTTAAAACAGGAAGCTCCCTTGTAAAGCAGGTAAATTGGAGTGTCTCTGATAACAGGTATGTGCATTGGTGTCTAGGCCCAGGAGGCAGACCACTCAGCCCGTCCCTTATCCTCACAGAGGTGCCCGATGATATCTGGGAACTGGGGACAAAGTTTAAAGACCATGAGAACAACAATTCTCGTCACCTAGGAAGAACTCACAGGGCCTTCAGGACCCTTTTATGCACTGGAGAAGGAAATGGCAACCCACTCCAGGTTCTTGCCTGGAGAATCCCAGGAACGGGGGAGCCTGGTGGGCTGCCATCTATGGGGTCGCACAGAGTCGGACATGACTGAAGTGACTTAGCAGTAGGAGCGTTTAAAAAACAAATATACCAAAAACTTGTATCCAAGCCCCATCTCAAGAGAACCAGATTAAACAGTGAGAGGGGGGACTCCCCTAGTGGGTCGAGAATANAGGGAAAAGCCTCACATACATACACTGAGCCAAACAGCCAGATCCAAGAATGTATACCGTATCATTCCATTTTACAGAAGATACTCACAGGCTAAACTAAGCTATGCTATTAGAAATCATGACAGTGAGACCCCTTTGGCAAGGGTAATGTCTAGAAGGGCTCACAGGAAGGGGACTCAGGGACCCCAGTATGGTCTGTTTCTTGTTCTGGGTGTTGGTTACCAAGGTGTACTCAGCTGGTGACAATTCAGCTAGGTGGATATGTGTCACCTGTATCCTCCTTCCCACTATGTGTACTCCATGTTAGTAAAAAATTAAATAAAATAAACCAAGTCGTAATGGAAAGGCAGATAAAAAAGAGGTCAGTGAGAGATTTCTTGATTACTTTGGGAATGACAGAAAAAGATCAGGTGGTATACTACAATCTTCAGACATGAATAGGATTCCACAAATGGAACATAGCATGGATAAGCTCAGGAATCAGCAGAGAAAACAACCCTAAGATTCTAGGGTTGTGTTAAATGGCTTTTATGAGCAGACATTACAAACACTCACAGCTCCCACTTTGGTACTTCCTATCACATAGTCCGAAATACTTTTGCAAACGTGTGAATTCTAAAACCAAGAAACCCTCACTTTATAAACATGTATGTCTGGGGCAGTAAATTAATAAACACAGTGTTGCAGGCTGAGTTTAAACATACCTGAGGAGAGCCTGACTTAGTCACTGGAGGGGTTATCCTAGGTGATTTCTGGACCATTGAGGGCGCCGGACTTGGACCTCCCTGAGCAGCTCGCCCTGTAAGAACAAGAGGTCAGTCAAAACAAATAGTATTCATTCCCATTATTTCTTCCACCATGAATATCCTTTCCTCAAACCTAATAAAATAAGTTTTTCACTGTCCCTGGCCTCAATTTATGATCTTGGCTACCAAAAGAGATATCCACGGTTTCTAAATACCTAAAAAATACATATAACATTTTAAAACAGGAAGCTCCCTTGTAAAGCAGGTAAATTGGAGTGTCTCTGATAACAGGTATGTGCATTGGTGTCTAGGCCCAGGAGGCAGACCACTCAGCCCGTCCCTTATCCTCACAGAGGTGCCCAATGATATCTGGGAACTGGGGACAAAGTTTAAAGACCATGAGAACAACAATTCTCGTCACCTAGGAAGAACTCACAGGGCCTTCAGGACCCTTTTATGCACTGGAGAAGGAAATGGCAACCCACTCCAGGTTCTTGCCTGGAGAATCCCAGGAACGGGGGAGCCTGGTGGGCTGCCATCTATGGGGTCGCACAGAGTCGGACATGACTGAAGTGACTTAGCAGTAGGAGCGTTTAAAAAACAAATATACCAAAAACTTGTATCCAAGCCCCATCTCAAGAGAACCAGATTAAACAGTGAGAGGGGGGACTCCCCTAGTGGGTCGAGAATACAATCCAATGATCCAGGAGCCACCAAACTGTTAAGAATTAAATAAGAGCAATGGCGGTAGGGAGATGTGGGTGGTGAGCAGCAGACAGGGAGAGTGTATGCGGTGTGGTACACTTCTACCCTAAACTGTAAATAGATGTGAAAAGCCAAAAGGCTTGTCAACTCTTTAGGTCATAGACAGGTACTTTAGGTCATAGAAAAGCCCTAGAATGAGGTGACTTTGACAAACGTTACAAGGCAGTCCTTGATCAGCAGCTAAGAGAGAAGATTTCAGGAATTTATACAGCTCAATGCTTGCTCAGGATCTACCAAGATAAAATTATTCCTGACATCAAACACCAAACGGCTATGCAAGTATGTCTGGCTGGGTATTTCCACTGGCGTGAGCAAACAGCTAACTTAAAAACAGAGGCGCATCTGACAGATGCCACCACAACTGTGGGCAAAACCGACGTCGCTTACGTCAGGACAAAAGGGAATCACGGGATGCGGCACACACATCCACCACGTGGATGCTCAAAATGTGTCACGTGAATGTCACTGTGTGGAAACTCTCAAGTCCAAACTGAAGGACAGTCCACAAAACTACTGGCCCGATCTCACCAATGTTAATGCTGAGGAAGACAAAAACAGTAAAAGACTGCTTGAGACCAACGAGAGAAATCGGAACATAACATGGAGTCTTTGAGTGGCTTCTAGAAAAACAGGGGGAAACAAAGCTGTAGGAACATTACAGGAACAACAGTGGAAACGGGAATCGGCTACAGGCTGAATTACCGTGAAATTTCTTTAGTGTGATAATGTACCGAGTGCCCTTGTTTTTAGGAGAGAGACACTGAAGTTCTTAGGGGTGAAGTGTTTCACCTGTGATTAACTTTCAAATGTTTTAGAAAAAATTTACATTAAAAAAGAAAGACAGAGGACTTTCCTGGTGGCGCAGTGGTTAAGAATCCGCCTGCCAATGCAGGGGACAAGAGTTCAATTTCTGGTCCGGGAAGATTCCAAATGCTGTGGAGCAACTAAGTCCGTGTGCTACAGCTTCCGAGCCCATGCGCTGCAACTGCTGAAGCCCGGTGCCCTAGAGCCTGTGCTCTTCAGCAGAGAAGCCTCAGCCTCTGGGGTCTGAAGGGAGAAAAAGGCTGGGCGCATTTGCTCATGGAGCTGTATAATGCACTTCAACCTGGAAATAACCATTATCATGACCTTTATTTAAAAAATCTGCTTATGGTAGGGCTAAGTGTGAAAATCCAGGGCAGTCACCAGAGGAAATATGCAGAAAGCCTCTGCAGGTTCCTTATCGTCTATGTGTCTTCAAGACTTACTTGGTGACTGACCTGCATGGAGAGCAAGCTCTATGTGAAGATAAATGCCCCACAAGACAAAGATAAGCACTGAAGCCATTATGAATCTTTCCAAACCGGAATACAAAAGCCACTGGACTTCAGTGTGAGTTCCAGGAAGCAAGAAAAAGGAATCCAGTCCAGTTATGTTGGCTAGGATTTTTAAATAACTTGGGGAAATGCTAATCTGGGAATTCGGGACTGAGCTTTGAAGCTGTTTGTTTAAAATCGTACCTGATGCCAATGGAGTGACTGAGGACTTGGCTGGCAAGGAACTTGATGATGCCGAGAGGGGGGAGGGGTGGCTGAGAGGTCCAGAGGAAGCCACCTTGGAGGCCGAGGAGAAGGGCAGCATCGAGGCTGTGCTCTGTGAGCTGTGAACAGGAGCTGAGGTGGCTGCGGCCGTGAACCTGAAAACGGCAGCCCGAGCGGGTCAGAACAGCCTGCTGCTGTGGGATTGTTCGCAACAGCCATGAGTGATCGTTAAAAGGTAACTTCCTAGACTCTTCTGCCTTTAGGAAGTGCAAGGAAAGTGAAAGGAAAGTGAAGTTGCTCAGTCGTGTCTGACTCTTTGTGACCCCATGGACTGTAGCCTACCAGACTCCTCTGTCCATGGGATTTTCCAGGCAATTGTACTGGAGTGGACTGCCATTTCCTTCTTCAGGGGAGCTTCCCGACCCAGGGATCAAACCCAGGTCTCCTGCACTGTAGACAGACTAGCTTTACTGTCTGAGCCACCAGGGAAGTCCAAATGTGCAAATGTTTAGCTATTTCTTATAAAAGGTGAAGGCTGCACGGAAACATTAATTATCTGCTTATCTGGAATGAAAATATCAAATACATACTTAACATGATGACGAAACTAGGTTTACCATGATATAAAACATTTACTATCTANATTGCCATTTCCTTCTCCAGGGGAGCTTCCCGACCCAGGGATCAAACCCAGGTCTCCTGCACTGTAGACAGACGCTTTACTGTCTGAGCCACCAGGGAAGTCCAAATGTGCAAATGTTTAGCTATTTCTTATAAAAGGTGAAGGCTGCATGGAAACATTAATTATCTGCTTATCTGGAATGAAAATATCAAATACATACTTAACATGATGACGAAACTAGGTTTACCATGATATAAAACATTTACTATCTAGCCTATCAGACTGAGTGAAAAAAGAAGGTGGGACTCAATGGACTTTGGAGAGTTTAGTGCGCTCCCTTTGTCATGGAAATTACTGAGGGATGATCATCTCTGGAGAAGGAGAATGGAAGATGAGAGCAGGTTACTATCTCTGGGATGCTGATGGTCTACTAGGAAGGGGAAGTAAGTTTCACCTAAAAGAGTAAATGTCTGTAAACAATATAAGTATACAGCATCAGATGACTAGTGAAATAAATCACGGTGTTACACAATGGAATACTAGGCAACCCTCAGAATGAAGCGGCTGCATGACAGTTTAGTATCAACAATGACAGTGGCCAGCATCCCTTCCACGGTAACAAGGGAAGATACAGAAAAGTGGAGGGGGGGAAGCTGGGAGTATTTACACTCAGTGGCAATTATGCGAAAGGGTACAGGTATAAGGGATACCTCTCTCAAAAGGCTTATATTCTGGTGGCGAGAACAAAACAAGCAGGTACAGAAGGAAAAAATAAGACACACGTAGGACTTCCCTGGTGGTCCAGTGGTTAAGACTGCCTTCCAATGTGGGGAACTTAGATCCCTGGTCAGAGAACCAGGATCCCACATGTAAGTGAAAAACAAGCGATACCTCTACTTGTCAAACAAGTGTTACTTACTTTTCGCTAAGGTTGACCTTGACTGCAGGAGCTGACGGTGGGAAGGTGGGCTTCATTCCCATATTTGNAAGTGAAAAAATAAGATACACGTAGGACTTCCCTGGTGGTCCAGTGGTTAAGAATCTGCCTTCCAATGTGGGGAACTTAGATCCCTGGTCAGAGAACTAGGATCCCACATGTAAGTGAAAAACAAGCGATACCTCTACTTGTCAAACTTGAAGTGTTACTTACTTTTCGCTAAGGTTGACCTTGACTGCAGGAGCTGACGGTGGGAAGGTGGGCTTCATTCCCATATTTGGACCCGACGCACTTGGCATTGGTGTGCTTTCCAGGGTAGGCTTAAAACCCGACGATCCAAAAGAGAATGAAGCAGCTGAGGGGGTCATGGGAGAGGCCACCGGCGTGGGCATGAGGGAGGCTTGAGAAGGAGGAGCAAAAGAGAAGGGCGATGCGCCAGAGGCCAGGGCTGCTTTGGCACCGTCAGAGCCGCTGGAACTCGGAGCAGCCTCCCCAGGGACAGAGCCAGAGGACTTCAAAGATGAAGAACCAAAGGAGAACACAGCAGAAGGCAGGGAGAAGGTGGAGGTGGGGGCAGCCTGTGATGAAGGCAGGACAGAGGCAGGAGCTGCGGCGGCTGGCACATCAAGCTTCTGCGGGGCCTGCGGGGAGGTGGGGGTAGTAGGAATACTTCCTGCAATGAAACACAGGGAGGAAAAAGGAAGAGACAAGTTAACGCCATGACAGTAGAGGTCTACATCACAGGAAGCAAGTGGAAAAGGGCTGGTGGGAGAATGAAGCCAGAAATAATTGCTCCTCATTCCAAAAGTTGTGGGGAGAAGAAATGAGAGCTGATGTTGAACTTCCCAGAGCAAACATTCCATATGGCAAGATATCTAAAACTTTGAAGGAAAAAGAAAATGCAGAAAGACATTAGACTAACAGGACTTCATAAACATCAACTTGAGTAATATAGAAAAAACACACTTCTCGATGTCACAGTGAAAAGTAAGTCATTCTGCAATATTTTATTATCAGGAAAAAACTTTAACTCAGACCTACGCCTCTTAATAGTCACTAAAACAACTCCAGTTTAATCAAAGATATATCTCCTTTGTTTTGAGATATACAAAAGGATATATAAAACTGTATCTCAAAACAAAGGTGGCAAAAAGTGAATTAAGTCCAAGTGTCTAACTACCTGGTAAACCTAAAAGTGACCCCCAAATCGCAAAAGACAGAGATCTGACTAAGTACAAAAGCTGGCACACAACCACAAGGTATACTGAAAGAAAGTCTGCAGCGAATGACAAGCAATATGTTTTATTTTTTAAATAAAAATTGAGATTTAAAAAACTTTCGAGGCGTTCTCTGGTGGTCCAGTGGTTGAGTCTGCCTGCTGGTGCAGGGCAAATGGGTTCGATCCCTAGTCCGGGAAGATTCCGCATGCCTTGGGGCAACTAACCCCATGCGCCACAACTACTGAAGCCCTGGTGCCCTAGAGTCTGGGCTCCACAGCAAAAGAAGTCGCCACGATGAGAAGCCCGAGCACCGTGACAAAGAGCAGCACCCGCTCACCACAAACGGAGAAAGCCCCGCGCAGCAGTGAAGACCTGGTGCAGGCAAAAAGCGACCAATTAAAAAAAATATAAAAGCAGCAAAAATGTGGGGGACTTAAAATGTTTCATTTGTTTATTTCTTAAATTTTGGGGCCTGGCCTTGAAGCACGTGAGATCTTAGTTCCCTCTCCANAGTCGCCACGATGAGAAGCCCGAGCACCGTGACAAAGAGCATCACCCGCTCACCACAAATGGAGAAAGCCCCGCGCAGCAGTGAAGACCTGGTGCAGGCAAAAAGCGACCAATTAAAAAATATATAAAAGCAGCAAAAATGTGGGGGACTTAAAATGTTTCATTTATTTATTTCTTAAATTTTTTGGCCTGGCCTTGAAGCATGTGAGATCTTAGTTCCCTCTCCAGGGATCGAACCCACACCTCCTGTATTGGAAGCAGAGTCCCAACCATTGGAACACCAGGGAAGTCCTGAGACTTTAACAGATAAACGCTGGGAATCTAATTCACAGGAAGAAAATACATACATTCTCTCAAGTCAAAGAAACACAAGTTAAATGAGGCATACTCTGGTTCTCTAAATTATCAAAATATCAATACATATAATCCCCTGGGTGTGAAAGGGTAAAACAACCCTGAAACTTTTTGTTACCAGGTCCCTAATTTAGCAATCTTTGAGAAAACATTAAGTCTCAAAAAAATCATAAAAAATGGACCCTGTAATCCCAGTTCTAAGAATAATGCCTATGAAATAACTTAAAAAGTGAAAAAGATATTTAATACAACCCAATGATAAAATATATTCAACAGAATATTAAACATTCTTAAATAAATCATAAGAATTACATAAGAACCTGGAAAACACTTAAAATTTAAATAAATGAACTGCATACCAATCATGTATATAATATGATCACAACTATGAAGATGTTTATGAAAAAACACTGGAAGAGAATACCATAAAAGGCAAGTTTAAATTTTTTTCTATTTTCCAAACTTCCTATAAATAAGCTAGTTCTCTAAATTCTCCAAAATTATTCTCCAAATAACTAAGAAAGCAATATTTTTCAATCAAAATATTTATAGGTCTTGGTTCTCTCAAACTGTCAGAGACGACAGTTTATCTAAGGGAATGAAATGCTTAGGATACAGCCATGAAGATGCTGGGCTTCCCAGGTGGCACTAGTGGTAAAAAAAATCCGCTGCCAATCCGGAGACATAAGAGATGCAGGTTCGATTTCTGGGTCGGGAAAGACCCCCTGGAGGAGGGCAGAGCAACCCACTCCAGTATTCTTGCCTGGAAAATCCCCAAGGACAGAGAAGCCTGGTGGGCTACAGTCCATAAGGTCTCAAAGAGTCGGACATGACTGAAGTGATTTAGCACATAAAAATGCCCCTTTCTGAAAACAGAGAACCCCAAGTAAATGTTCACGTCTTTGAAAGTATAAATACAAGCAGATCTATTAATACTTCCTGGGGCTTCCCTGGTGGTTCAGTGGTGAAGAATCCGCCTTGCAATGCAGGGGGTGCAGGCTCAACCCCTGCCTGGGGAACAAGATCTCACATACTACGGAGTAACTAAGCCCGTGTGCCTCAACTAGAGAGACTATGGGCTGCAACGGAAGATCTCACAGGCCACAGGAAAGAGCTGAAGCAGTCAAGTAAGTATTTAAAAAGAACGAAAGAAGAAACAGACATGACTCCCCAGGCTCCTGACTTCACAGGGCACCGCTTATCATATATGGACCCAGAAACTGAGTGAGTGTAGGGAGTTCATGGGACTCAGGACCACTTAAAGGGAAGAAAACAACTCAAGAGTGCACACTGCCTTGAGGAGATTTTCCAGCATAAGAGCACGGATACAGTCTATGCAAGGCACCTAGATTACTTGGGGTCACACTGGCAGTTGATAGGAGCCCAAGCATCCAAGTGGCTCTATTTATGATGCACAATTCACTCTCCACTGGGAAGCAATGCAATAAGACACTTAAGTGTTCTCAATCATATCCAAGCCCACTGGTCCACGTACTTCTTACCAGATGTAAAACTGGTTACACTATGAGCTTTAAAAGCTATATTAGAAGAGAGAAAGCTTACTCGTTATATACTCACAGAATTCAAAAAGAGAAATACTAGTGACATTTCAAAATATGAAACAATGCCCTTCTAAAAAGTTTATTTTGTTTTCACAGGTGACAGTCATTGAGAAAATGCTGAAAATCCAGACTGGCATTTAAATGCCTGCATTTATGTACACAGAGAATATGTACCAAAATGTTGCCTGGCTATTGCTTGATGACTAATGGGCTCTAAAGTATTTTTTTATTTTTCAATTTTCCTCCAATAAGCAT
>SJYW01017911.1:772370-791618 GCA_006410735.1 Raphicerus campestris | reverse complement strand
AACAGTGGAAACAGTGTCAGACTTTATTTGGGGGGCTCCAAAATCACTGCAGATGGTGACTGCAGCCATGAAATTAGAAGACACTTACTCCTTAGAAGAAAAGTTATGACCAACCTAGATAGCATATTCAAAAGCAGAGACATTACTTTGCCGACAAAGTCAAGTCAAGGCTATGGTTTTTCCTGTGGTCACGTATGGATGTGAGAGTTGGACTGTGAAGAAGGCTGAGCGCCGAAGAATTGATGCTTCTGAACTGTGGTGTTGGAGAAGACTCTTGAGAGTCCCTTGGACTGCAAGGAGATCCAACCAGTCCATTCTGAAGGAGATCAGCCCTGGGATTTCTTTGGAAGGAATGATGCTAAAGCTGAAACTCCAGTACTTTGGCCACCTCATGTGAAGAGTTGACTCACTGGAAAAGACTCTGATGCTGGGAAGGATTGGGGACAGGAGGAGAAGGGGACGACCAAGGATGAGATGGTTGGATGGCATCACTGACTCGATGGACGTGAGTCTGAGTGAACTCTGAGAGGTGGTGATGGAGAGGGAGGCCTGACGTGCTGCGATTCATGGGGTTGCAAAGAGTCGGACACGACTGAGCGACTGAACTGAACTGAACTGAACTGCCCATCTCTGCAGACTCATCCTTCACTCAGTGTCCTCCAGGCACACAGGCCTTGTTAGGCTTTATGCTATTCCTTGAGCATAAAAGCACGGCTGTGCCACAGGGCCTTTGCATGTGCAGCTTCCCCCACCTCATCTCTTCACATCCCCCTCACTCAGGGCTGTGGTCAAACATCACCTCGCTGAGATCCTCCCTCTCCACTACCCCCCTCTTTCTAGTCCTCTTGCGCGCTTTATTTTTCCATGTGCTGCCCTATTGCAACTTGGTGTTTGTGTTTTTTGCTTTGTTTTTGTCTGTCTCCTGTCATTAGAATGTAAGTAATTCATGGGTCCCCAGCACCAAGCATAATTCCTGGCACAGAGGTGGTGCTCAATAAATATTTACTGAATTCATAAATGACAAATCTAAGGAGTCAACGTGCAGACTGGGGCCCAATACAGAGTAAATATCCACTGACTCTTAGGTGTCATTTTAATAGCATCGTCACTCCTGTTGCTACCCCCTAGCCTCTCAGGTGCGGTGTGATCTCACCTGTATGGTCTTCCTACCACACCTCCTGATCATCCCATCCCACACTAGACGCTCTGACCAGCCTGAAACCCATGGGCTCATGAGCAGGTCACTCAGCTTCACTCTTTGTAAAATGAGACAGGTATATTTTACATTGGTGCATTTGAAGTTAATCTTACACAAACACACCACTGTATATAAAACAGATAAACAACAAGGATTTACTGTATAGCATAGAGAACTATATTCAATATCTCATAATAACTCCTAATGGAAAAGAATCTGAAAAAATATATATATACATACTGGGCTTCCAAGATGACACGCCAATGCAGGAGACCCAGGAGATGTGGGTTCAATCCTTGGNGGATTTACTGTATAGCATAGAGAACTATATTCAATATCTCATAATAACTCCTAATGGAAAATAATCTGAAAAAATATATATATACATACTGGGCTTCCAAGATGACACGCCAGTGCAGGAGACCCAGGAGATGTGGGTTCAATCCTTGGGTCAGGAAGATCCCCCGGAGGAGGGCATAGCCACCCACTCCAGAGTTCCTGCCTGGAGAATCCCACGGTCAGAGGAGCCTGGCTGGCTACAGTCCACAGGGTTCCAAAGCGACACGACTGAAGTGGCTTAACATGCATGCATGCACGCACGCACACGTATAACTGTATCACTTTGCTATAAACTTGAAACTTACTCAATATCATAAATCAACTGTTTCAATTTTTTTAAATTAATCTTATAAAATCCAAGCAAGGGTCCTTTACAGTCTGAACAAATACTCTGGGACTCTCCAAGGAATCTCTCTGCTGCTCTCCAGTGGGGAACTACACGCAGACTGGGGCTTTGGTTGCCACACACTAGGCGCTTGCCATCACCGGACTTGCCTTCTCATACGTATCAGCTCATTAACTGTCAGGACAACACTTCATGCAAGACACATATGATCATCTCTGTCTTACAGGTGAAGGAACTGAGGCTCAGGGGCCAAAAGTAATATTCCCAAAGTCATTTCAGTAGCAACAGGAACTTCCCTGGTGGTCCAATGGTTAAGAATCTATCTTCCAGGATAGGGGATATAGGTTCAATCCCTGGTCAGGGAACTAAGAGCCACATGCCGTGGTGTGATGAAGCCTGCATGCCACAACTAGAGAAGCAACAAAGGACTCTTGGGCCGCAACAAAGACCCACTGTAGCCAAAAAAAATTTTTTTAAAGAAGCAGAATTGAAAAAAAAAAAAAGAAGAAAGAAATAGCATCAAGATTGAACACTACCTATCTTTTGAGCTGGTTTTTGGTTCTAGATTATGTTCACAGCAATCTGTGGGGTAGTAGAGTCATTTTACAAAGGAGGAAGCTGAGGGTCAGAAGGTCTAAGCTGTGCAGTTATCATCATCATCATCACCATCACCGTTGCCGCTTACCGAGCACTGATTTCGCTAGGTTCTGCTATGGGGTCATTTTGCCGGCAAGGTACTTATTAATGGGACCATTTGATAGATGAGAGACATCAGGTTCAGCGAAGTTAAGAACCTTGCCCAGTAAGTCAGAGAAATGAATTACCTCCTNAGCATATTCAAAAGCAGAGACATTACTTTGCCGACAAAGTCAAGTCAAGGCTATGGTTTTTCCTGTGGTCACGTATGGATGTGAGAGTTGGACTGTGAAGAAGGCTGAGCGCCGAAGAATTGATGCTTCTGACCTGTGGTGTTGGAGAAGACTCTTGAGAGTCCCTTGGACTGCAAGGAGATCCAACCAGTCCATTCTGAAGGAGATCAGCCCTGGGATTTCTTTGGAAGGAATGATGCTAAAGCTGAAACTCCAGTACTTTGGCCACCTCATGTGAAGAGTTGACTCACTGGAAAAGACTCTGATGCTGGGAAGGATTGGGGACAGGAGGAGAAGGGGACGACCAAGGATGAGATGGTTGGATGGCATCACTGACTCGATGGACGTGAGTCTGAGTGAACTCTGAGAGGTGGTGATGGAGAGGGAGGCCTGACGTGCTGCGATTCATGGGGTTGCAAAGAGTCGGACACGACTGAGCGACTGAACTGAACTGCCCATCTCTGCAGACTCATCCTTCACTCAGTGTCCTCCAGGCACACAGGCCTTGTTAGGCTTTATGCTATTCCTTGAGCATAAAAGCACGGCTGTGCCACAGGGCCTTTGCATGTGCAGCTTCCCCCACCTCATCTCTTCACATCCCCCTCACTCAGGGCTGTGGTCAAACATCACCTCGCTGAGATCCTCCCTCTCCACTACCCCCCCTCTTTCTAGTCCTCTTGCGCGCTTTATTTTTCCATGTGCTGCCCTATTGCAACTTGGTGTTTGTGTTTTTTGCTTTGTTTTTGTCTGTCTCCTGTCATTAGAATGTAAGTAATTCATGGGTCCCCAGCACCAAGCATAATTCCTGGCACAGAGGTGGTGCTCAATAAATATTTACTGAATTCATAAATGACAAATCTAAGGAGTCAACGTGCAGACTGGGGCCCAATACAGAGTAAATATCCACTGACTCTTAGGTGTCATTTTAATAGCATCGTCACTCCTGTTGCTACCCCCTAGCCTCTCAGGTGCGGTGTGATCTCACCTGTATGGTCTTCCTACCACACCTCCTGATCATCCCATCCCACACTAGACGCTCTGACCAGCCTGAAACCCATGGGCTCATGAGCAGGTCACTCAGCTTCACTCTTTGTAAAATGAGACAGGTATATTTTACATTGGTGCATTTGAAGTTAATCTTACACAAACACACCACTGTATATAAAACAGATAAACAACAAGGATTTACTGTATAGCATAGAGAACTATATTCAATATCTCATAATAACTCCTAATGGAAAATAATCTGAAAAAATATATATATACATACTGGGCTTCCAAGATGACACGCCAGTGCAGGAGACCCAGGAGATGTGGGTTCAATCCTTGGGTCAGGAAGATCCCCCGGAGGAGGGCATAGCCACCCACTCCAGAGTTCCTGCCTGGAGAATCCCACGGTCAGAGGAGCCTGGCTGGCTACAGTCCACAGGGTTCCAAAGCGACACGACTGAAGTGGCTTAACATGCATGCATGCACGCACGCACACGTATAACTGTATCACTTTGCTATAAACTTGAAACTTACTCAATATCATAAATCAACTGTTTCAATTTTTTTAAATTAATCTTATAAAATCCAAGCAAGGGTCCTTTACAGTCTGAACAAATACTCTGGGACTCTCCAAGGAATCTCTCTGCTGCTCTCCAGTGGGGAACTACACGCAGACTGGGGCTTTGGTTGCCACACACTAGGCGCTTGCCATCACCGGACTTGCCTTCTCATACGTATCAGCTCATTAACTGTCAGGACAACACTTCATGCAAGACACATATGATCATCTCTGTCTTACAGGTGAAGGAACTGAGGCTCAGGGGCCGAAAGTAATATTCCCAAAGTCATTTCAGTAGCAACAGGAACTTCCCTGGTGGTCCAATGGTTAAGAATCTATCTTCCAGGATAGGGGATATAGGTTCAATCCCTGGTCAGGGAACTAAGAGCCACATGCCGTGGTGTGATGAAGCCTGCATGCCACAACTAGAGAAGCAACAAAGGACTCTTGGGCCGCAACAAAGACCCACTGTAGCCAAAAAAAATTTTTTTAAAGAAGCAGAATTGAAAAAAAAAAAAAGAAGAAAGAAATAGCATCAAGATTGAACACTACCTATCTTTTGAGCTGGTTTTTGGTTCTAGATTATGTTCACAGCAATCTGTGGGGTAGTAGAGTCATTTTACAAAGGAGGAAGCTGAGGGTCAGAAGGTCTAAGCTGTGCAGTTATCATCATCATCATCACCATCACCGTTGCCGCTTACCGAGCACTGATTTCGCTAGGTTCTGCTATGGGGTCATTTTGCCGGCAAGGTACTTATTAATGGGACCATTTGATAGATGAGAGACATCAGGTTCAGCGAAGTTAAGAACCTTGCCCAGTAAGTCAGAGAAATGAATTACCTCCTGGCCGGGGACTGGCTGAGGTGCCCGAGCCAGGAGCCTCTCCACACACGGTGACTCTGCCTCCAGAGACCCCAGGAGAGGCAGGAGGTACTCACAGCTTAAGGACCGCCGACCGTTTCCCCAGCATCATGTTCACGAAGTCTCGGTAGGAGATGGTGTCACTGACCCCACCCGTCACCTCCGAGATCATCTTCTTCATCTCCAGGTGGGTCTTGGGGACCCCAAGCTTCTCCATCATCCTCTTCAAAGACATCAGATCTGCCGGAGGAGAAGCAGGTCTGTTAAATGGGGACAGGCTGCCCGGCCGAGTTGGGAAGCTCCCAGGCGGCACCCCATGCCCAGAAGAAACCCGGCAGGATGGATGGCCCCTCCCTGGAAACTGCAGGCAATGACTTTTCTCCTCTCGGGAGAATAAACCCATCACACCCTCCCTGCTCTCTTCAGAGGCAGTATGGACTAGGGGTTAGGGACATGGGCTTCTAAAGTCAGGCAGACTTGGGTTGGAATCCAGCTCTGCTATTCTTGGCTGTGGGATGTGGGGCAAACTCCTTAACCTCTCTGAACCTCCTGCCATCAGTGATCAAATAGTCGATGGGATCATGTGGAGTGAGGATGCATAGGACGGCCCTGACACACAGCTTCTCTTCATCCTGTTTTTTCTCTGCTGCTGCCTGAGGTTCGGGGGACCCTGAGTCCACTGCTCCAGCTACCCGGGAAATCGGGTCCAGCAAAGTGGGATCAGAGAGTCTGCCTGACCCATGCATCAGAAATCGCTTTCCCAGGTGCTGGCTGCCAGCTTCTCCCCGACCTGCCTCTCCCACCCCACAGTCCCAGGCTCCACCTTGCTGGAAGGGAGAGGGGGCCCAGAACAACCTACAGAGCAAAAAGCCAACAAATGAACCAAATTCAAGAAAAACAAGGGAGGCACCCCGAGGAGCTGCTGCCTCTGACCTCCTGGCTCCCAAGATCTGAGGCAATTTCCTTCAGATTGTTCCATGAACAATGGGTCAGCAAACAGCGGAGTGGGGGTCGGGCGGGGGCCAATTTTAGGGCTGGGGGAGTGGTGGACCAGCTCCCCGGAGAGGCAGGGTGGGCCACACTGATGTCAGACCGAGGTGCCAGGATGTCCAGGACATTTCAATGAAAGCTGGACAGCGCTGTACAGGAAGGAGTGGACCGTTCCCCACACGTTGTGTGCCAAGCTAAATTGGCAAGACCTTTCCGGATGGCAGTTTGGCAAGATGCTTCAAAAGCCCTTAACCCAGAATGCCTGATTCCTGAGATTTACCCTAAAGAAATAATCAGCAGTGTGGACAGAGATTGACGTACAAAGACGTCCTTCTTGGGATTATCAATAAGACTTAAAACCAGACATCGAATGAAAGGGCGATGCTAAGGTGTTGGGTGAATAAATTATAGTCCATTCCCACAATGGAATATTATGCAGCCATTAATTATATTTCAAAAAATGAATCATATGTCAAAATACAAACAATATATTATTTTTTAAAAAATGTTCTAAAGCAGTATAAAACTGCTTGTGATCAGCACAAAGAATGGAAGGGAGCGATTTCTGGGAGGTGGGGTTGTGGTGATGCATTTTGTCCCTGTGCTTTGCGGTGATTTCCAAACCATTTTACAGTGATGATGCATTAATTTAATAACCTCCTAATTTTAAAGAGGTTTCCCTGGCGGTTCAGATGGTAAAGAATCTGCCTGCAATGCAGGAGACCTGGCTTCAATCCGTGGGTAGGGAAGATTCCCTGGAGAAGGGAATGGCAACCCACTCCAGTATTCTTGTCTGGAGAATCCCATGGACAAAGGAGCCTGGCAGGCTACAGTTCATGGGGTTGCAAAGAGTCAGATGTGACTGAATGACAAACACTTTCACATTTCATTTTTAAAGAAAACAGGATAAAAATATTCAAAAAGGAGAAAAAACGAGAGAAGACAGAGAAGAAATGCTGGAAGGAGGGTCCACTGGGAAACCACGGGCTGGTGAGACAGGAGGACTCTGACCTGTCACCCCCGACCCATCAAACTGCCTCCCCTCCCCCAGCTCAGCACCGCTGGGGTCTCACTTACCAATCTCGCCCTCATTGTTCAGGTCAAACTCCATGTACTTCTCTGGAAATCACAGAGCAAAAACTGGCATTAGCAGGGTCCCAATGACTCCCCTGGGGGGTAACTGGCTGGGTCTTCAGGGGGCCCACACAGCCTCTTCATCCCACTTGGGGGGCTCGATCCAAGTCCTGTCATTTCAGCTGTTGTCTCTAGAGAAAGGGCTCACCCCACTGCACCTTTTGACAGCAGGCGAGGTGGAGAAAGGTGCCCAGGGTCCACTCTGACCCTCTGCCAAGATGGGCAGCTGCTTTCCCCCAGGCCCCCAGCAGTGCGGGCTGGCCGCATCCCAGCCATCTGTGAAGAGACTGAAATAAATACCCGGCCCCAGGGAGGTGGATCTGCAGGATTTGGGAAGCAGATCTTGGGGGCAAGAATTGGTGGGTTCAGAGCATGTCAGGTGATTCAGATGGGCAGCTGGGTGAGAGAACCTCCAAGCTAAGAAGTCCCCACAGTTCTGATCTTTTGTGGGGGGCTCATGAGCTTCACTGAGAACCTGATGCTCTTTTGGGACAAATGCCCATGCACCTGCTCTTGACTGCAACGTGCCATGTACAGTGCCCAGGGGTTCCCGGACACTCCCTGCAAACCTCACCACAGACTTGGAGTTCGACCTCCTGGATCAAGGGGTCGGAGGAATGAGCCTGGTATCTCCTAAGAAGGCAGTGTGTGCAGGCAAGTCCTGTGGCCTTGGGCAGGTCGCCCCTGCCACAGGAGGGCGGAACCTTCGGGGTCTCTTCTGCACTGAGCAGCCAGCATGAGAGAGCCAAGACCCTCTCAGTGACCTGCAAGGCCCCGTGACCCTCACAAATGTCTGCCCTCCAGACTCCAGGCCTGCCTCTCCCGCTTAATGCCCCCATCCCACCCTGCTCCCCCAGCAGCATGTTACGGCTCCTGGCCCATCTCCCACATGCTCCTGCTTTAGCTTTGCCAACCCTCTGCCTGGAATGTCCCTCCAGGAATTCTCAGGGCCTTTCCTCTTGCTTTCAGGGGGTCCCAGCCTTTCTAACTGGGCCCCATCACCCCCACAAAGCACCTACAATCANTCAGTGACCTGCAAGGCCCCGTGACCCTCACAAATGTCTGCCCTCCAGACTCCAGGCCTGCCTCTCCCGCTTAATGCCCCCCATCCCACCCTGCTCCCCCAGCAGCGTGTTGCGGCTCCTGGCCCATCTCCCACATGCTCCTGCTTTAGCTTTGCCACCCCTCTGCCTGGAATGTCCCTCCAGGAATTCTCAGGGCCTTTCCTCTTGCTTTCAGGGGGCCCCAGCCTTTCTAACTGGGCCCCATCACCCCCACAAAGCACCTACAATCATCTGACACACTTTCGACTCCCTTGCTCTCTCTTCACCACCCTTCCCCCATGAGGACATGGGCTCCTTTGGCCAGGGGGCCGCCCTGTGTGTGTTCCTTGTGCCCCTCAGGTCCCAAATGGCCTGGTGTCTAGTAGGGCTCAGAGATAAAATGAGTGAGTGATTTAAAACTTCCACATTCCCTTCACTTCCGAGGTATCTTTCTGTGGTCCCAGGATGGACCCCATCCTACATCCCAATGAGGACCAGGAGCGTGGAGCCCCCTGGCACCTCCATCCCTCCTCTCAGAGCCACCTCTGCAGAGTGACCCTGCTGGTATTCAGGGAGAAGGAAGGAGACAAGCCGCTCAGCATTGACACAGGGAGGGGAGAGGCAGAAGGACCCCCCAGGGCGGGAGTGTCTGCCTTCTACTTCCTTTCCTTCTTTCTTCCTTTCTTCTTTTTTTATGATGTAAAAAGCACCAACTGTGTAATGGTTAAGAGCAGAGGCTTTGGAGTAAGACCAGTACGGGTTCAAGCCCCAACTCTGCCAGTAGTGAGCTGTGTGACCCCAGGCAAATGACACCACCTCTCTAAGCCTGAGTTTCTTCATCTGCACCATCTCCTAGCGGCTTGAATTGGGCTGAAGCGGGGAGATCTGCAACCCTGAGCAGAAGGTCAGCGCTCAGCACACGCTCAGCCTGGTGTCCTGCTTCAAGGACGGCTAAGCTGTAAGCGGTCTGAGGAGCACTGGCTAGCTCTCTGCCCTGGAGCAGCGAGGATGCCCACAATGCCAAGTTCGAGTGGTTTCCCAGTGTGCCCAGGCTCCCACACCCGGAGTGCATCTCCTGGGCACCAAAGGTGGGTCTGTCCGGCTCCTTCTGTGCACAGCTCCTCTCCTTTCAAGCCGCTGGCTGGGAACCAGGCACCAGGGCCCAGAACAGAGGGACCTTTCTGCCGCCCCCGCCCCGCGCGGGCTCCTGGGCCCTGTTTTCTTTTCATCCTGTGCTGCTGGGGATTCAATGGGCAGAAACTCTGCCCCCTGCCCCACTGTGGCGACACAAACGTCCATTCTCCGCAGAGGCTCCCGAGACGCTCCACCGCGGAGGAGGGGAGGCAAGCGCGGTGACAAAGAGCCGATTGTGTCCTGGGGCCCCGGGAGCGAGCAGGGCGGGCCTGGGCAGCGGCGGGCAGGAGCCAACCTGAGCTACGCTGGGCAGCAGAGAGGACAGAGGGCCATGGCGGGCCCAGGACCTGCAGGCGAGGGGTGTCCCCGGGGCTGGACACCCTGTCTCAGAGTCCGCCTGGAAGTGGGGTGTTTTGGATGAAACCAGGGTGCAGCCTGGCCCCGTGGGTGAGGAACGCTATGTGTGAGGGCAAGGCGGGGCACTCAGCTCTCCTGGGGATGGGGGGCAGCCGCCCCAGCTCACCTTTAAAGGCTGCAAGCTTTTCTGGCAGGTTCTCTTCATCACTGTACTTTTGGTCACAGAGGAACTCCTACGGAGGAAGAGGACAGCAGGGAACAGGCGGTCAGCAGGCAAAGCTCACCAACACACAGGTCCCCTGCCCGGTGCCACTCTTCCCGCCAGGTGGCTGGGCTTGGCTGGACTGGGCGGGAGGCTTTTGAGTTTATCTTGGCCTCCTGTCAACCCTCAGGGGCAGACCTGCATGGTCCAGCCCGTGGGTAGGAAGTTTGTTTAGCAGCTGGTGGTGAGGCCCAGTGGTTCTGCTCTGGAAGACAAAGCGCCTTCAGTCAGCCTCTGAAGTAGGGGCACAGGGACCTGGGCTTCCCCTCTGGGCACCCAGGAAGCTTCAAGTTCCACAAAGCCATGAGCTGCAAAGGCAAATCACATGGTTCCAGCATGAACTCCTTAAGTAGGCGATCCTGAGCCAACTGACCCCTCTTTGCATCTTTCTATCGCTTTATCTGCCAAATGGGTATAACTATTGGAGATCCAACCAGTCCATTCTGAAGGAGATCATCAGCCCTGGGATTTCTTTGGAAGGACTGATGCTAAAGCTGAAACTCCAGTACTTTGGCCACCTCATGCGAAGAGTTGACTCATTGGAAAAGACTCTGATGCTGGGAGGGACTGGGGGCAGGAGGAGAAGGGGACGACCGAGGATGAGATGGCTGGATGGCATCACGGACTCGATGGACTTGAGTCTGAGTAAACTCCAGGAGATGGTGATGGACAAGGAGGCCTGGCGTGCTCTGATTCATGGGGTCGCAAAGAGATGGACACGACTGAGCGACTGAACTGAACTGAACTGATCGTTAACTTCTTGTCTGCGAATCCAAGGAGAGTTCAGTTCGGTTCAGTTCAGTCACTCAGTCATGTCCAACTTTTTGCGACCCCATGAATCGCAGCCCGGCAGGCCTCCCTGTTCATCACCAACTCCTGGAGTTCACTCAGACTCACATCCATCGAGTCCGTGATGCCAGCCAGCCATCTCATCCTCGGTCGTCCCCTTCTCGTCCTGCCACCAATCCCTCTCAGCATCAGAGTTTTTTCCAGTGAGTTAGCTCTTCGCATGAGGTGGCCAAAGTACTGGAGTTTCAGCTTGAGTATCATTCCTTCCAAAGAAATCCCAGGCCTGATCTCCTTCAGAATGGACTGGTTGGATCTCCTTGCAGTCCAAGGGACTCTCAAGAGTCTTCTCCAACACCACAGTTCAAAAGCATCAATTCTTTGGCGCTCAGCCTTCTTCACAGTCCAACTCTCACATCCATACATGACCACAGGAAAAACCATAGCCTTGACTAGACGGACCTTAGTCGGCAAAGTAATGTCTCTGCTTTTGAATATACTATCTAGGTTGGTCATAACTTTTCTTCCAAGGAGTAAGCGTCTTCTAATTTCATGGCTGCAGTCCCCATCTGCAGTGATTTTGGAGCCCCCCAAAATAAAGTCTGACACTGTTTCCACTGTTTCCCCATCTATTTCCCAGGAAGTGATGGGACCGGATGCCATGATCTTAGTTTTCTGAATGTTGAGCTTTAAGCCAACTTTTTCGCTCTCCTCTTTCACTTTCATCAAGAGGCTTTTTAGCTCCTCTTCACTCTGCCATATGCATCTTGGCAGCTCAATAAACAACAGCTGTTATATTATTATTATTATTATTATTACCCTCTCTCCAGAAGTCATTTACCCTCCTACCTGTGTCCTCATCTGTAAAACAGCGTCCGCCTTCCCCTCAGATGCTTCAAGAAACTCAACTGAGCCCTTTCAGAACCAGACGGGGTTGAAGGGAGATGGAGTGGGATTAAATAACTGTCCCAGAATGAAGCACCTACCCACACGTTCACTCTGGATCTCCTGGTGGGCCCGGAAGGTAGCTATAATTACCGTTCTCATTTTACAGATGTGGAAACTGAGGCTCACAGAGCCAGAGCTTCAGCTCAGTTCTGTCTGACTTAGAGCATGCATCTTTAATCCCAACACTTAAAAATGGGCAGTGAGCAGGTATTCATCTGACTTTAAAACAAAAACTAAGTGTTAGCACCTGCTGGGCTGGGCACCGTGGCAGGTGTCTGACTTGAAACTGCAAGTGTTAGTTGCCCAGTTGTGTCCCGCTCTTGGTGACCCCAGGGACTGCAGCCCGCCAGGCTCCTCTGTCCATGAGATTCTCCGGGCAAGAATACTGGAGTGGGCTGCCTTCCCCAGGGGATCTTCCTGACCCGGAGATCGAACTCAGGTCTCCTGTGTCTTACCTCCCTTGTTGCTCATCTTCAAGTGGGCCTGGAACCTGCCTCAGATGAGGAAGCAGAGGGTGCGCTCTCATCATGGCACTTGGGGTTGCAGAATTTCCCCTCTACTTCCCTGGACCTTGCTTTTCTCAATGAGCCACATGGACATGCCTGTGACTCCATCCTTTCATTACTTCAACAGTTTTTGAGGGACCACAGGGTACACTGTTCTGTTCTAGGTATCCTGGGAGCAGGTGAGAGCAAGGAGGGGAAGACAAGGTCCTTATCACAAAATTACAGGAAGTCCCTGTTTAACATGATGTTAGAGGACTTCCCTGGCAGTCCAGTGGTTAAGGCTCCATGCAGAGGACTCGGGTTCCGTCCCTGTTTGAACACGTGCCATGAGGTGTGGCCAAAAACATTAAAATAAAGTAAAATGTTAAATATTATCTAGGTCTAACTAATGCACAGTCTGGAGCTCCCCTCTGCTCTTCCCTAATCCAATTTTTCTCCCTTCCCAGAGGTAATCACGATACTGAACTTGGGTTTCTACCATTCTCTTGAATGTTTTTCCTGTTATGACTAGGCCAACTACTATTGAAAAATACACCTTACAAATTAATTTGGAGGAGTTTACAAAATTCTAATTTAAAATTTTGGAACATCCCATATAAATATATACTTGTAGTTCAATAAATGATCTTTAAGTGAAAAAAAAATTACCTGGGTCAATCATGTAACCTGTTTCTGATAATTCCTGCCATCATTTCCTGCTAAATGATGACCAAGTCTATACTTACACATCTCCTAGGACAGGGAACTCACTACCTCTCCAGCCAGTCTTTGTAAATGCAATGTAGAATGGGAGAATGACAAGCACCTTAGTTAGGATAAAGCTCTCTGGGTTTGGATCTCAGTCTCCTCCTTACTAGCTACAAAATGGGCACACAGGTACCCACCTCCTCAGGCACCTACCCCTTAGTGGAGACAACCCTCTGTGGGCAGTTAGCACCAGGCTCGAACGTCCCTGCTCAGTAAACAACAGGTACAACTCTGTGTGGGGCAGCATCTGATCCCTTCGAGGGTTCCCTACTAACTCAGAACCCTTTGACAGAGTAGGAGGGGTCCCCCACTCCGCTGCCCTGCCAGTGTGGCTTCTCTCACTGGGCCAGGGGGCCTCTGACTGCTCCTTTGCTTTCAGCAGACATTATGTGATCCCATTCAGTTCTCACAGCCACCATTACTTGAGTTTGCAGGTCAGAATAGGACCAAGGCGGTCAATATATTACACGTCCAAGGTACCCAGGCAAGATGAAAGCTCAAGGTTGGTTTGGAACCCGAATCTATCGGACCCCAGGGCCCGTGGCTCCAGCAGCTGAGTAGGTGGAGGGCAGCCCCGGGGCCCCTGGGGTCCAGCTGGCTCAGCCACAGCCTCACTCGGAGCCTCATTACCACGCACCGTGCACAGCCTTGCCTGCACTTGCCTCCGCTGAGCTGGAACCTTCCCCTACAGCCTGGGAGACTGCCCTCCTGTTGGCTGGCTCTGTCTGTCCATCCTTTCCTCTTGGCTTCTTCTCGTAGCTCTAGCTCTGCTCCTCTGCCCCCTCCCCACCCCTACCCCCAGCCGACCAAAAGCAGGACAATTAGGTCTTGTCTGTGACCCTGTGCCAGCCAGGCACCTCCTGGGGTCACAGATGCCACATCTGTCTGGTGGAGGTACAAACCAGTCAGGGGTTCCCAGCCTTTGGGGTAAAGCAGAAACATTAAAAAAATAGAGAGAGAAATGTGAATATAGGGCGTCCAAGATTTTATTTTGCCAAGTCGAGTCTTTAAACAATGACCATTGACGGTTGCCATGAGTTCAGAAAAGGGTATTTCATAAAAGTAGGAAGTTCACAATCTCTGAATTTTTAAGTGGAATCCATTTAGGCTACTCACCACATTGTGCCTGTGGCCCCTTCACTTGATCACGTTAGGAAGCACAGGAGCACAGGCAAATCCCCACATCTGAGATCCTCTGGGGAGACCTGGGGGCCCCCCGAACTCCTCTGTTCCTTCTGGTTGACCAGAAATCCTGCACCAACCTGGAGCCTGTCTGTAATATATGCTGACCACCTCTGAAATAGGAGGGAAGGGGGCAGGGGATGACTTTAAAAGAATGACGCAGCCTGAGTACACAACAAAAACGGATCAGAACCAAACAGGCCCAAGACGGCAGCCGAGGGGACCTCCACTAGACCTGGAGCCTCAGCTTTAAAGGTCAAAAAGTGGGCGGTGGCCCAGTTCCTGGAAATCCCCACCCCTTCCCCCAAATAGCTGAAATACTCCTCCTACTCATTAGCCTATGAAATTATCCAGCTCTATAAAAACTGGCAACCCCGTACCCTGCCGCAGCTCTGAGATGGCCCACACTCTCTGTGGAGTGTGTTTCTCTCTAAGTAAATCCACTTCTTACCTATCACTTCGTCCCTCATTGAATTCTTTCTGTGATGAGACATGGAGAACCTGAGCTTTATTAAGTCCTGAGACCAAGTGTGTGATCTTAGTTAAAAGACTGTGGGTTCAAGACCCAGTCTGAGTTTCAAGGTTTCACCTCTACAGATTCCAGACAGATGGGCTTCAAGGGGTAGCACTCCATCCCGGGGCTTGGAGACAAATCAGACACAAATGCAAGAGCTCAGCCTGAACTGCGGGGTGCTTGATAGTCACACCCCTCTCTGGACCTGACCCTGGGCCCGGCTCTCAGCAGGCAGCCCTAGGTGTCCGAGACTATTGGCTATTCATTGATAAAGCCAATTTCCTCCTTAGCACTGATCACCATCTAACATGCTATTTCACTTCTGCCCTCTATTCCCCAGCTCTCACCCCTAGAGTGGGTGCCTCAGCAATCCTGTCTCCTTTCTCTGCTTCCCCCATGCCAGGTGTGCTCCCACCATGGGATGGCAGCTGTGTCCCCTGCCTGGAGCGCACATAGCTTCATGTCACCTCTTTCTGGTCTTTACTCAGCTGTCACCCTCTCAATGCCACACAGCCTCCTGGAGACCCTGCCCCCACTTCCGATCCACCTTCAGATAACCACTTGCATTCCACAGTGAGTTATCTCTTAACACAACCTACAGTGTAATTGCTTATTGAGGGTGCTGTCCATTAGCTGTCTGCCCCTGCTGGGCTCTACTCTGTAGGTGCTCAGTCAATACTGGGTTGGCCAAAAAGTGGTTTTCCTATAATAAAACCTAAACGAACTTTTCGGCCAATATTTGCAGGAAGGGTCAATGAACTGAGACTCAGGAAGATTAAACAACTTGCTCATCAAGGTAATCTTTTCATACTGTTCATGAGGTTCTCAAGGCAAGAATGCTGCAGTGGTTTGCCATTCCCTTCTCCAGCTATGAGAAACCTAGACAGCGTATTAAAAAGCAGAGCCATCTTTTTGCCAACAAAGGTCCGTCTAGTCAAAGCTATGGTTTTTTCAGTAATCATGTATGGATGTGGGAGTTGGACCATAAAGAAGGCTGAGCACTGAAGAACTGATGCTTTTGAACTATGGTGCTGGACTCTTGAGAGTCCCTTGGACTGCAAGGAGATCCAACCAGTCCATCCTAGGGGAGATCAGTCCTGGGTGTTCATTGGAAGGACTGATGCTGAAGCTGAACTCCAATACTTTGGCCATCTGATGCGAAAAGCCAACTCATTGGAAAAGACCCTGATGCTGGGAAAGATTGAGGGCAGGAGGAGAAGGGGGCGACAGAGGGTGAGATGGGTGTATGGCATCGACTCAATAGACATGAGTTTGAGCAAACCCTGGGAGATGGTGGAGGACAGGGAAGCCTCGAGTGCTGCAGTCTGTGGGCTCGCAAGTGTTGGCATGACTGAGCAACACCAAGGCGGCACAGCTGGCACACGGCTGAGCTGGGATGAAGCTCCACAGCGGAGGCTCGGGTTCCCTCCCTGAGCAGAGGGGAGGAGCAGAAGGAAGGAAGTGGCAGTGGGTGCTATGAGAAGGCAGGTTCTTGGTAACAGGTTCTACGAGGATGTGTTTACTGTCTCTGCCCCACGGATGCCTAGCACTCGGCAATTCCCAGCATATAGTAGGTGCTCAGTAAATGTGAGCATTGCATGAACAGGGAGGACTGCATTCAGCCCGGGAAGACTTTCTCTACCCTCCCTCCTGAAATGGAAAAGGCAGCTTGGCAAAAGCATGTTTATGCATATGACAGAGGCTGGAGAGGACTGAGACTAGAATGACATTTTCCCTCAGTGGCAACAGTGACAAATACTTGAGCCATGGGGCAACTATGGGTGGGAGAAGCAGCTGACCTGTTTATGGTGGGTGGGCAGCCCATGCTGACCTCGGGCTTGGGGCAGCTGTGTGGACCATGCCTTTGGCAGGGGGCTAGGGAGGCAGAAAGGCGGGAGGCAGGAACAGGAGCTCTGTTGGCTGGGCTGCCAGCTCCCACCCCACNTCTGTGTGTCTGTCTGTGTGTCTGTCTGTGTGTGTGTCTGTGTGTGTATGTCTGTGTGTGTATGTCTATGTGTGTGTGTCTGTGCGTGTGTATGTCTCTGTGTGTGTGTCTCTGTGTGTGTGTGTGTGTCTGTGTGTGTGTATGTCTATGTGTGTATGTGTGTGTCTGTGTGTGTATGTCTCTGTGTGTTTGTGTGTGTCTGTGTGTTTATGTCTATGTGTGTGTGTGTGTGTCTGTGTGTGTGTATGTCTCTGTGTATGTCTGTGTGTCTGTCTGTGTGTCTGTATGTGTGTGCTTACGCGTGCACATTCTCTGCATCACTGGAGCCGGCAGGACCTCCTACCCCCCTACATAGCTGACATTCCCCGCACCCTGATGGCATGACAGGTGACCCCGGGTCAGCCAGACCCAGCCTTATATGGCAACAGGACAGATTCTCTCCAGCTTCTTGGAGGAACCAAGGGAAGCTACAGGACTGGGCGGGTGCCCCTCAGAGTGTTCTTAGCCGTGGGACGGAGCAGGAGGAGCCTGGAGGGTGGTGAGAGCTGCAGCTTACACCAGCCAGAGGCCGGAGGCTCATTTACAAAATAGCTTGCGTTGTGCCTTCGCCCCGGGCCTGGTGCTTAGTGCGCCTCATCCCACCGACTCCTCTCAGTGGAATGCCGGATGAGGCGGGTGCCCAGCAAGAGTCTGTAAACATCCTCGTGAGACGAGGATCACTTGGCCACCCAGTTTAGAGATGAGGAAACAGAGGCTCAGCCAGGTGATGTTACCTGCCCAAAGCCACCCAGCCAGGAAGTGACAGCGCCGGGATTCTGTCTCCCGACGCTGCCGTGGCTCGGCCTGGCCCCTATCCACCAGGTGGCTGTGGCCTCACTGCGGCACAGGCNCCCAGCCAGGAAGTGACAGCGCCGGGATTCTGTCTCCCGACGCTGCCATGGCTCGGCCTGGCCCCTATCCACCAGGTGGCTGTGGCCTCACTGCGGCACAGGCCTCGCTTGCTTATGTGGATAAGGATCTCTGGCTGCCCTCCCACCCTCCCAGCCCTCCAGGGTCGAATGAAGGGCACTCGGCATTCCCCCTAGCATTTTGGTGCCTGATGGTTAGTCAGAGCCCACGTGCCACCTGCGCCAGGAACTGAGCACAGCAGGCTGGGCGGCTCTGCCCAGGGGGTGCCTCTCCCTGGCCCTCCCCCAGCAGCGGCAGGCCTCTGAGCCCTGGCCTGGCCCTGCACAGCTGTGTCTCCTGTCCTGTGGACTGGCAGTGCTACCCTGTCCCCTGCCCAGGTGAGTGCCCAGCTGGCATCTCCGGGCACGCGTCTCTCTTGCTCTTCCTTAATGCATTATAAGGGAGATGGTGATAAGCAGCCACGTGAGCCTCTGAGGATTCAGTGTCCCTGCAGGTCCTGCCCCTCTTGACCTTAGAATGCCCATGTCACAGGAAGCCGGAGATGGAATTTCTGCAGGGTCTGCTTCACTTGGGCAGGTGGTGGGGTGTTTTTCTCCAGCTGCCCCATCTATTGGCGAGCACACCGTGTCCGGATGAGGCCCCAGAGCCGCTGTGGGGAATGTGAGCCTCTTGTCCTCGCGGGTGCACATTACAGGCACCTGCTACACGCCAGGCCCCAGGCCAGGNCCCATCTATTGGCGAGCACACCGTGTCCGGATGAGGCCCCAGAGCCGCTGTGGGGAATGTGAGCCTCTTGTCCTCGCGGGTGCACATTACAGGCACCTGCTACATGCCAGGCCCCAGGCCAGGCATCCGTGACCTAACCCTGGCCCCTTAAGAGCCTGTGGGCTGCGTCAGAGGCCACAGGGCCAGACATGGTGCCACCTGTCCTTGGGGTTTTCTCCCAGGCCTTCGGCCGCCGGCCCCTTGAATGGCCTCCAAGATGGTGATATCTGCCTGCCCTAAATTCTGCTGCAGCTAATACATAAAGACACCCCTGGAGAGCTGGGAGCGAGCATCTGGGAGCAAGTGCTAGAGGTACCAGCCCAGAAAGGGAGTTACGTGGGGTCATGGGGTGGGACAGGCAGATGGCGAGGATCAGGAGGCCAGGACACAGCATCCTGGGGCTGCCAACCCCTGCTGGTTCAGGAAACAGCCCCTTCTGGGCATGAGCTCTCAGGGGGTGAGGGGAGACTGGTGTGCATCAGAGAGTATAGATGACCAAGAGAGGCAGCAGTGAACCCATGCAGCTGCGGGCACCATCCCTGGGGTGTGAGATGGGTGCACTCTGTCCTCTGTGGATGGCCCATTACTACTAGCTCAGCCTGGTATCCAAGGACAAAGCCAAGTTTGCCCTGGAGGAGGCGAACTGACCAGGCTCACCAGGAGGACTTGATGGCACAATGTGAGACAGAGTCATGGGTGGGCCTCTTCTCTGCCCTTCCGCTCTACACTCTCTGGGTGTGGCTTGAGTTTGGGTGATCCAAACACACAGTAATAACTGCTAACCCTTAGTGAATATACTGGGCTTCCCTGGTGGCTCAGACAGTAAAGAATCTGCCTGCAATGCAGGAGACCCAGGTTCAATCC
>SJYW01017911.1:752467-769568 GCA_006410735.1 Raphicerus campestris | reverse complement strand
ACATACACACAGACACACACAGAGACATACACAAAAAGAGACATACACACACAGACACACACAGAGACATACACACACAGACACACACTCAGACATACACACAGACACACATACAGACATACACACAGACACACACAGAGACATACACACACACAGATACACACACACACTCAGACATACACACACAGACACGTATACAGACATACACACACAGACACACACACAGAGACACACACACACAAACACACACAGACATACACACAGACACACACAGAGACATACACACACACAGACACACGCACACACAGACACACACAGAGACATACACACACACACACACGCACACAAGCACACACAGACACACACAGATGTACACAGACACAGCGGGGGGATGCCCACAGGGGAGCCCCAGTGACGCTCGGAGATCGAGAGGGAAGGCTGGGTCAAGTGTGGCTGCTTGTGTGTGCGTGCAGGCTCAGCTGCTTCGGCTGTGTCCGAACTGTCGCCCACCAGGCTCCTCTGTCCATAGGACTGTCCAGGTAAGAATATTGGAGTGGATTGCCATTCCCTCCTCCAGGGGATCGTCCCAATCCAGGGACTGAACCCGAGTCTCCTGCATTCCAGGCGGATTCTTTACCCTCTGAGCCACCTGGGGAGCCTCATGTGGCTGTTTAAACCCAGGTAGTATATTCAGCCCCTCTGAATCTCGCCTCATGCAACATGAGAATAGACACTCACAGGGTTGGAGTGAGGATCCATTAAATGTCGCAAGCATGCCTGGCATACTGCCCAGTGCGCAGAAAATGACAGCAAAACCTAGAGGGAAACCCCTCAAAAGTGCATTTTCATACAGCTCCACCAGGACCTCTGGGTCCACCCGAGTCTCCTCCTCTTTTGACTCCTGAACCCCTTATCATAACAATAGCCAAGACTGCGCTACCCTGCTGCCCTCTGGAAACTGGCCCGTCCCAGGGAGGAGAAAGGCGCAGAGAAACTGTTGGCCCAGAGAAGCCCCCAGAGCTCGTCGCCAGGCTGGGCTCTGCCCCAGGCAGCAGGCACAGCGACGCCCGAACACGGACAGTGAGTCATGAAGCCCCGACCTTCATGCCTTCCAGCTTCCAAAGGGCCACCGGGCAGCTGCTCAGCCCAGCACCCCCAAATCCCCACTTCAGTGGAGCAATGAAGCTGCACCCCAAAGGCAGGCAATCTGGGCTGCCAGTACGGGTCCCTGACTCATTGGAAAAGACCCTGATTGGGGGAAGGACTGAGGGCAGGAGGTGAAGGGGGTGACAGAGGATGAAACTGCTGGATAGCATCATAGACTCAAGGGACATGAGTTTGAGCAAAACTCTGGCAGACAGTGAAGGACAGGGAAGGTTGGCGTGCTGCCGTCCATGGGGTCAGAAAGAGTCAGATACAACTGACTGACTGAATAACAATAAGAATCCATCCACCCTAGGGAACTTCCACCGCAGCCATGGCCATGTGCGAAATAGACTCAGACCTTCAAGCACAGTGACTCCCCGAGTCTGCAAGGAGCTTCAGTCTGATCATCTCTAGTGACGATCGTTGTAGGGACCTAGAACAGAGCAGGCATCTCTGCTCCCAGTTCAGGAAGGGGAAGATAAGATTCTGCCAGACAAAGGGGTCTGGTTCAGGCCAAACAGCCAGCCTATCTCAGACCTTGTCCCTGGTTTCCACACCTGCACCTTGTAGTCCTAAACAAACCAATGATAACAATCAAGAAGCAGGCAGCTCTCCTGTGTACTCTACATAGATTATCTCAGCTGAAAAATCACAACAAACATATTACCATTATCTCAAGAGGCTTGCCCAAGGTCACAGAGCCAGTGAACACCCCCCTCCACCCATGACTCTCAACTATGGTGGGACAAACTTGCCGCTGTGGTGGGGAACAGCTGAAGCTTCTAGTTTCATCCTGGTGCCTCCTTCCTCGGGAGCCCAGAGCCTAGATCCCAGCAGCCCAGCCTGGGCTCCCACAGTGGATCTCAGAATAGCATCCTGGCAGGGAAAACACTAGACCAGAAGTTCTGCCACTGGCCTCTGTGAAGCCTTGGCCGGCTGCTTGCCCTCTCTGGGCGTAGGGATCCCGAGGTGGTTAGACTTGGCCCTCTCTCGTTCACCATCTCCAATCTCAGTGCTGTCCAGACTGGCCCCTGAGAGCCACAGTCCCCACCCTTTCTGAGCCAAGTCAGCACACATCCCAGAACAGCCCTGTAGCCTCAGCCCACCCCATGGAGTCGCCCCATCCCCCACAGGCAGGGTTGGCATGGAAAGTCCCACACACTCTCAGCTCTGCTGGTCTGTCCAACTATAGTCACCTCTCTCCCATCGCCAGCTGTCTCTGGCTCGGGGTCCTCTGGCTGTGGGTGGATTCAACTGGCTTGGAACCCGGCCGGTTGAGTGGCCCAGGGGGCTGTATGAGGTCAGGGTTCCAGGCTCCTGTCCAGAGGGCAAATGCAGCCAACACCAAGGCTGGGCCAGCTGCGGAGGGATCTGGGAGGGAGCCCAGCAGCCTGGACCCCTGAGAGTCCCAGCCAGACAGACATCCAGGTCCGGACGTCCAGCTGCGTTCAAGACGACACCAAGAGAACAGGCATAGGATGATGATGAGGGGGCCAGAGTTTAACATGGTGGGACCCTGGGGTCTCCAGAGCCTTCCATGGGTTTCCTATCGGTGGAGTGAAACCAGGCAGGCTGCCTAGTTCTAGACAGTCCATGGAAATCAGACTGCAAGCCCCGAGTGAGAGTTAATACTACATCTGTGCCGCAGCCCTCGGACCCGCCTCCACACGGCCTCCCTCCAGGACCCCGCGGACCCTCACCGCTGTCCACTTGGGACTCTGAGCCGCACTTGGATCTTGGATGCCCAGCAGCCCAAGGGAACCAGCAGGAGAAATGTCCAGCCTCGTTTCAGTGGGTATGACTCTGCCACCAGTTAGAAACCTGGGACATCCTCCTCAAGAAGTCGTCCGAATATCACCCATGGAGGTCTTCTCTCCTGCCGGGCCAGGTGCTGGACCAATCACAAGACATTCTTTCCCTTATTGAGCCCTTCGGGGGACCCAGGCTCTGTGAGGAGAGGTCCTTGCTAGGGACCACAGAACTGGTACACGATGGAGACCAGATCTGATCCCAGGGCTTCTGGTGCTGCCTTGTTCTGACCAATCCGAGCAGGCCCTGACAGTTTTCCCTTTCTTCCAGAGTTTAAATGTAGTCTTTAAGCATCCGTCTAAAACGTCCCATTGTGTGTCTGGCAAGAGCCGGAAGGATTTCTTTATAGAAATCCACCAGGATCAGGATGAAAAGCATCAAGTGTCTAAGGCAACCTTTCCTAAAAGCGCTGGAGTGAGAAGGAGTTGTGGGAGTGGGGGGACCAGCCAGGAGGCCCACATTTTCTGGGGGGCCTGTGAGTCTGGAGCCAGGGTCCTAACAGCAGCCTGACCCAGACTTGCTGTGCCACCTTGGGTGGCTACCTCACCTCTCTGAGCCTCTCTTCCCTCCACCGCTGTAAAACAAGGGACAACTCAGACATGGGGGGGCCCTTCCAGTGCCAAGTCCCTGCGCCAGATCCCAGGCCAGCTCTAGGGGGGAGCCCAGGGCGGGTGAACTGGGCTGGCATCAGAGCTCCAGAAAGGGCCCCACCTCCCTAGTCTGAGAGGAACAACTTGCAACCCGAGACCAGAGGGAGGTGGAGGGGCTGGAGGGGGACCTACCTGGAGGCGCCGGAGACAGGGCTGGAGGGAGGAAATTGGGGAAAGCCCGGGAGAAGGAGGGATGGTTGATTTTGCAGCCAGCACAGCCTCGCAGACGGAGGTGGGACCCACCCCACGAGGCGCTGGGAGATTTGGGGGCGACTGGCAAGCTGCCCTGGGGGGCAGCGTGGAGCTGGAAAAGCGAAGGCAGCGGCGCGCGCTTACCCGGTTGATCTCGGCCAGCCTCCTTTCCTGCCGGGCTTTGAGCAAACCGAAGGCTTTCCCTCCTGGAGGAGACAAAGAGGCGGCCGGGGAAGCCGGGGGTCTCTCTCCGGGCCGCGCGCCCTCGGCCCGCGCCCACTCCCCGCGCACCGCAGACCCCACCGAGCGCCCCGCGCGCACAGGTGGCGGCCGGGGGCCACCGAGCGCGGACCTGGGGGGTGGCGGAGGCGCGGGCCGGCGGGCCAGGGGGCGGGGCAGGGGCGCAGGCCGCCGGGGGGACCGCGATGCCTACCTTGGAACCTGTTGCTGAGCGCGACCGACATGGTGAGCACACGGCTCCCGCCGGCTCGGGGCTTCGCGGCCGCTAGCGGGGGACGAGGAGGAGGGGCGGGCGCCTGGTCCGAGCTCGCGCGGCGTGTGGCGGCGGGACCGAGGGGCGGAGGGATGGCGCGGGCGGCGGGACACTCCCCTCCCTCTCTCTCCCCGCCCGGCCCGCCCCGCTTCCCCTCCCCTCTGCTCCCCGCCGCCGGCATCAAAGCGGCTATTATGCGGGACGCGGAGCCCGCCGGCCGGCCCCTCTGCTGGAGGGCGCGGAAAATGCACCGCGCGGGCGCCTCCCGGGAGCGGCTCCCTCTCGCCTCTTCCCCGGGACCTCTTCCAGTCTGTTCCCGCTCTGGCCGCGGTTTCCCGTTGAACGGACGGGGACGACCTTAGTACTCACTTCGTGGAATGACTCTGAGGATCCATCCAATGCAGGTCCCAGTTGCCGGGAGTTGAACTCTCCTTTCGCCTTTTGCGCAGCACGTACTTTCAGAAAGGCAGGCCCAACGTTCCCAACCTTTCCTCTTAACTCTTTAAAGATGTACACGCTTGTAGCTTGCTGAGAAAACGCATAACGACAGAGTGTCTCTCGGGTATCACCAACACTTGAAATCAATTAGAACGAGTTGGTGTTTTGTTTATAAAACCTTTTCCTTGATCACTCTCTGGGCACCAGGCACGCTTTGCCAGATCAACGCAGGATATATGTGTTACATCATTTAATCCTCAAAACTTTGTGGAATAGGACTCCACCGCTCCACGTTATAGAAAAGTCAGAAAGCTGGAGCCTGGAGTACAAGTCCACCAGGATGATAAACCAAGACTCTAGTTTCTGAAACAGCAGGTCTCAAGAACTGGAAGAAAGTGAAAAGTGGTTACTCCCTCAGTTGTGTGCAACTCTTTGCGACCCCATGGACAGTAGCCCTCCAGGCTCTGTCCATGGAATTCTCCAGGCAAGAATATTGGAATGAATAGCCATTCATTCCGATCTCCAGGGGATCTTCCTGACCCAGGGATTGAACCTGAGTCTCCTGAATTGCAGGCAGATTCTTTACCGTGGAGACACCAGGGACGCCCCAGTGGCACTCCTAACAATTAATTATGCATGGGTCACAGCACTGACAGGGACTAGAGTAGGCGAAGAGCATACCTGGTCACCACTTCCCACCCACACGCCCACCGAGTGAGCAGGTCCCTGGGGACTGGGTGCAGAAAGCCTCCATTTCCACCCCTAGGATTGAAGTCCTGGGACCAGCTGGTTCTCTTCTTTTTCTGCTGCTGCCTCTGAGGAGGGAAGTGGCTAGGCTGTCCCAAAGGAGAGGGCTACACACGTGGAGATTGGTGGAGACGGGACAACCGAAGGTAGAGATTGATGCCAGGGCAGCACAGCCAGTTATTCTCCATAGGCCCATTCACCCCTACTTAGGGTTTGGATATAAGCCAGCTGCGTGACCTTGGTCAAGGTACTTGACCTCTCTGAGCCTCAGTCTCCTGGCCTGCAGGATGGAGGAAACAATGCTTCTCACCCAGCTGGGGCTATTATAAATCTTATTACCATGAGGGTGGTTTAAGCAGGTAGGGATTATAACCCTGGGTTAAAAGGAGATGCTTCGTCTGGACGTTAGAGAAGAGAGCAGACTTAGAACGTCTATTGTTTTAGTCGCTAAGTCCTGTCCAACTCTTTTTCGATCCCATGGACTAGCCCACCAGGATCCTCTTTCCATGGGCTTTCCCAGGAAAGAATACTGGAATGGATTGCCATTTCCTTCTCCAGGGCATCTTCCTAACCCGGGGATCGAACCCACATCTCGTGCATGGTAGGCAGGTTCTTTACCATTGAGCCACTAGGGAAGCCCCAAAGTACAGGGCCCGTCCCTGCGTGGACCCAAACCAGCAACCTTTCGGTTAACATCCAAACTTAGAATGGGGCCCTGATCATGCACTTCCTGATCTAGGCTCAGACGGCTGTTTGCCCTGGGTNAACACTAGACCAGAAGTTCTGCCACTGGCCTCTGTGAAGCCTTGGCCGGCTGCTTGCCCTCTCTGGGCGTAGGGATCCCGAGGTGGTTAGACTTGGCCCTCTCTCGTTCACCATCTCCAATCTCAGTGCTGTCCAGACTGGCCCCTGAGAGCCACAGTCCCCACCCTTTCTGAGCCAAGTCAGCACACATCCCAGAACAGCCCTGTAGCCTCAGCCCACCCCATGGAGTCGCCCCATCCCCCACAGGCAGGGTTGGCATGGAAAGTCCCACACACTCTCAGCTCTGCTGGTCTGTCCAACTATAGTCACCTCTCTCCCATCGCCAGCTGTCTCTGGCTCGGGGTCCTCTGGCTGTGGGTGGATTCAACTGGCTTGGAACCCGGCCGGTTGAGTGGCCCAGGGGGCTGTATGAGGTCAGGGTTCCAGGCTCCTGTCCAGAGGGCAAATGCAGCCAACACCAAGGCTGGGCCAGCTGCGGAGGGATCTGGGAGGGAGCCCAGCAGCCTGGACCCCTGAGAGTCCCAGCCAGACAGACATCCAGGTCCGGACGTCCAGCTGCGTTCAAGACGACACCAAGAGAACAGGCATAGGATGATGATGAGGGGGCCAGAGTTTAACATGGTGGGACCCTGGGGTCTCCAGAGCCTTCCATGGGTTTCCTATCGGTGGAGTGAAACCAGGCAGGCTGCCTAGTTCTAGACAGTCCATGGAAATCAGACTGCAAGCCCCGAGTGAGAGTTAATACTACATCTGTGCCGCAGCCCTCGGACCCGCCTCCACACGGCCTCCCTCCAGGACCCCGCGGACCCTCACCGCTGTCCACTTGGGACTCTGAGCCGCACTTGGATCTTGGATGCCCAGCAGCCCAAGGGAACCAGCAGGAGAAATGTCCAGCCTCGTTTCAGTGGGTATGACTCTGCCACCAGTTAGAAACCTGGGACATCCTCCTCAAGAAGTCGTCCGAATATCACCCATGGAGGTCTTCTCTCCTGCCGGGCCAGGTGCTGGACCAATCACAAGACATTCTTTCCCTTATTGAGCCCTTCGGGGGACCCAGGCTCTGTGAGGAGAGGTCCTTGCTAGGGACCACAGAACTGGTACACGATGGAGACCAGATCTGATCCCAGGGCTTCTGGTGCTGCCTTGTTCTGACCAATCCGAGCAGGCCCTGACAGTTTTCCCTTTCTTCCAGAGTTTAAATGTAGTCTTTAAGCATCCGTCTAAAACGTCCCATTGTGTGTCTGGCAAGAGCCGGAAGGATTTCTTTATAGAAATCCACCAGGATCAGGATGAAAAGCATCAAGTGTCTAAGGCAACCTTTCCTAAAAGCGCTGGAGTGAGAAGGAGTTGTGGGAGTGGGGGGACCAGCCAGGAGGCCCACATTTTCTGGGGGGCCTGTGAGTCTGGAGCCAGGGTCCTAACAGCAGCCTGACCCAGACTTGCTGTGCCACCTTGGGTGGCTACCTCACCTCTCTGAGCCTCTCTTCCCTCCACTGCTGTAAAACAAGGGACAACTCAGACATGGGGGGGCCCTTCCAGTGCCAAGTCCCTGCGCCAGATCCCAGGCCAGCTCTAGGGGGGAGCCCAGGGCGGGTGAACTGGGCTGGCATCAGAGCTCCAGAAAGGGCCCCACCTCCCTAGTCTGAGAGGAACAACTTGCAACCCGAGACCAGAGGGAGGTGGAGGGGCTGGAGGGGGACCTACCTGGAGGCGCCGGAGACAGGGCTGGAGGGAGGAAATTGGGGAAAGCCCGGGAGAAGGAGGGATGGTTGATTTTGCAGCCAGCACAGCCTCGCAGACGGAGGTGGGACCCACCCCACGAGGCGCTGGGAGATTTGGGGGCGACTGGCAAGCTGCCCTGGGGGGCAGCGTGGAGCTGGAAAAGCGAAGGCAGCGGCGCGCGCTTACCCGGTTGATCTCGGCCAGCCTCCTTTCCTGCCGGGCTTTGAGCAAACCGAAGGCTTTCCCTCCTGGAGGAGACAAAGAGGCGGCCGGGGAAGCCGGGGGTCTCTCTCCGGGCCGCGCGCCCTCGGCCCGCGCCCACTCCCCGCGCACCGCAGACCCCACCGAGCGCCCCGCGCGCACAGGTGGCGGCCGGGGGCCACCGAGCGCGGACCTGGGGGGTGGCGGAGGCGCGGGCCGGCGGGCCAGGGGGCGGGGCAGGGGCGCAGGCCGCCGGGGGGACCGCGATGCCTACCTTGGAACCTGTTGCTGAGCGCGACCGACATGGTGAGCACACGGCTCCCGCCGGCTCGGGGCTTCGCGGCCGCTAGCGGGGGACGAGGAGGAGGGGCGGGCGCCTGGTCCGAGCTCGCGCGGCGTGTGGCGGCGGGACCGAGGGGCGGAGGGATGGCGCGGGCGGCGGGACACTCCCCTCCCTCTCTCTCCCCGCCCGGCCCGCCCCGCTTCCCCTCCCCTCTGCTCCCCGCCGCCGGCATCAAAGCGGCTATTATGCGGGACGCCGAGCCCGCCGGCCGGCCCCTCTGCTGGAGGGCGCGGAAAATGCACCGCGCGGGCGCCTCCCGGGAGCGGCTCCCTCTCGCCTCTTCCCCGGGACCTCTTCCAGTCTGTTCCCGCTCTGGCCGCGGTTTCCCGTTGAACGGACGGGGACGACCTTAGTACTCACTTCGTGGAATGACTCTGAGGATCCATCCAATGCAGGTCCCAGTTGCCGGGAGTTGAACTCTCCTTTCGCCTTTTGCGCAGCACGTACTTTCAGAAAGGCAGGCCCAACGTTCCCAACCTTTCCTCTTAACTCTTTAAAGATGTACACGCTTGTAGCTTGCTGAGAAAACGCATAACGACAGAGTGTCTCTCGGGTATCACCAACACTTGAAATCAATTAGAACGAGTTGGTGTTTTGTTTATAAAACCTTTTCCTTGATCACTCTCTGGGCACCAGGCACGCTTTGCCAGATCAACGCAGGATATATGTGTTACATCATTTAATCCTCAAAACTTTGTGGAATAGGACTCCACCGCTCCACGTTATAGAAAAGTCAGAAAGCTGGAGCCTGGAGTACAAGTCCACCAGGATGATAAACCAAGACTCTAGTTTCTGAAACAGCAGGTCTCAAGAACTGGAAGAAAGTGAAAAGTGGTTACTCCCTCAGTTGTGTGCAACTCTTTGCGACCCCATGGACAGTAGCCCTCCAGGCTCTGTCCATGGAATTCTCCAGGCAAGAATATTGGAATGAATAGCCATTCATTCCGATCTCCAGGGGATCTTCCTGACCCAGGGATTGAACCTGAGTCTCCTGAATTGCAGGCAGATTCTTTACCGTGGAGACACCAGGGACGCCCCAGTGGCACTCCTAACAATTAATTATGCATGGGTCACAGCACTGACAGGGACTAGAGTAGGCGAAGAGCATACCTGGTCACCACTTCCCACCCACACGCCCACCGAGTGAGCAGGTCCCTGGGGACTGGGTGCAGAAAGCCTCCATTTCCACCCCTAGGATTGAAGTCCTGGGACCAGCTGGTTCTCTTCTTTTTCTGCTGCTGCCTCTGAGGAGGGAAGTGGCTAGGCTGTCCCAAAGGAGAGGGCTACACACGTGGAGATTGGTGGAGACGGGACAACCCAAGGTAGAGATTGATGCCAGGGCAGCACAGCCAGTTATTCTCCATAGGCCCATTCACCCCTACTTAGGGTTTGGATATAAGCCAGCTGCGTGACCTTGGTCAAGGTACTTGACCTCTCTGAGCCTCAGTCTCCTGGCCTGCAGGATGGAGGAAACAATGCTTCTCACCCAGCTGGGGCTATTATAAATCTTATTACCATGAGGGTGGTTTAAGCAGGTAGGGATTATAACCCTGGGTTAAAAGGAGATGCTTCGTCTGGACGTTAGAGAAGAGAGCAGACTTAGAACGTCTATTGTTTTAGTCGCTAAGTCCTGTCCAACTCTTTTTCGATCCCATGGACTAGCCCACCAGGATCCTCTTTCCATGGGCTTTCCCAGGAAAGAATACTGGAATGGATTGCCATTTCCTTCTCCAGGGCATCTTCCTAACCCGGGGATCGAACCCACATCTCGTGCATGGTAGGCAGGTTCTTTACCATTGAGCCACTAGGGAAGCCCCAAAGTACAGGGCCCGTCCCTGCGTGGACCCAAACCAGCAACCTTTCGGTTAACATCCAAACTTAGAATGGGGCCCTGATCATGCACTTCCTGATCTAGGCTCAGACGGCTGTTTGCCCTGGGTGTTGGGCTGGATGGTTCTGCAGGGCAGAGGCTGCCCTGTCTTCCACTGCTCAGCTGCTGGGCTGCATGCCTAGCCAGATGTTCAGCAACTGCCACATTCCACCCAGCCACAGCCCCACCTCTGGGGCCAGAGAACGGCTCTCTACACCAAGTATGCCTGGACTGCATGAGTCATGAGATGTCAGGCCTGAGGTACGTCANCCGACCTGGACCCACCTTCTTCCTGTTTCTTGTCCCTTCTCTCCAGAGGCTGAGGGGCACCCCCAGGCATGAGTGTGTGTGCTCACGAGTCTGACTCTTTGCCACCCCCAGGGACTACAGCTCTCCAGGCTCCCCTGTCCATGGGATTCCCCCGGCAAGAATACTGCAGGGGGGCGCCATTTCCTCCTCCGGGCACGAGTGGGTTCCTATGACTCAGCACCAAGCAGGGCCAAGACCCCAGGCACCCTACCCCACCCCAGGGAATGTCAGGACTCAAGGGAAGGGGGGTGCTTCTGGAACTACTGGCCTCTGGTCAGGCCCTGTGGGCTCCAGGAAGCCAACCCAGGCTCCGACCCACACGTGGGAGGTCTCACCTGTCCTCCAGCTCCTGCTGGGCCTCCAGGGCCGCTCGGCCCTCCACCAGGCTCCGGAGAAGTGCATAGCTGGCGCTAGAGGCGAGCAGGGCCCTCCGAGCCGCGGCCTCAGTCTTGGCAGCGGTGTCCCTGTGGCTGTGTGAAAATGCCCGCCTGACCGTCAGCAGGAGCTCACATGGAAGGGGCTTAGGTGCAGACCTGCACCCGCTGTGTGAGCCTCGCACCATCCCGCACAGAGTGCAGCCCCGGGGCCAGGCTCCTTTACCCTCTGTGCCTGGCAGGCAGCGAAGACTTGATGGCAAGAGGACCCACGCCCCTTCTTCCTGTTATATTGGGTTTATGCCTGCTGTTCTGGCAAAATGTATAATGGAGCCTTTCATCACACATAAAATCTCAGCTTGGACAATAGATTACACTGCCACCCTAATAAAGACAGTGTAGAAAAGAGGGGTCAAGACAGCCTGGGTTTGAATCCGGCTCTACCACTGCTAACCATTTGTCCTTAGGCAAGTCACTTCACTTCTCTGAGTCTCTTTGCTCATCCATAAAATGGACCTACATGGGTAAAGTATAGCCAAAGGGACACATTGTTTCAGAGCTTGTGTCTTGAGGATCTTAAGCTGCTCCTTAAAGGCAGAGGATGAAACAATCCAAATATCCATCAATAGATGACTGGACAAACAAAATGTGACACATTCAAACCACGGGATGATACTATTTGGTTGTGAAAAAAAATAATGAAGTACTGACACAATGTACAATACCGATGAACCTTGAAAATTTACACTAAGTGAAAGAAGCCAGATAGAAAAGACCACGTGTAGGATTCCACGCATATGAAATGTCCAGGTTAGCCAATCTATGGAGACAGAAAGAGATGGGTGGTTACTAGGGGCTAGGGAGGGTGAGGAGGCCTAGAGAGTGATGTCCGATGGGTATGGGGCTTGTTTCTGGGGGTGGTGGTGATGAAAGTGTTCTAAAACGGACTGTGGGGATGGTATAATAGCATGATTCTCTGAATATACTGAACACCATGAAACTGTTCAGTTTAAACAGTTGACTTGCATGGCTTACATCTCAATACAGCAGCTCCACCCACACCCCACCCCGACGTCTCTGGGCTCAGAGATGCTGTGAGTGTCTTGCACAGCTCTCCCCCACCATACAGCCCTGTACTCAATAGTTCCAACTTCTCAGGGTAGGGACACCTCAGCTGGGCTGGCCTCGACCCTGGAAGCCCTCAGGAGAAGGGCTGGTCTCCCCTCATGGTTCTGTGGACAGGACCTCATCAAGCTCCCGGGGTCTAGGGGCTCACCTCCTGGCAAGGGCACGTGCCTCTGTGGCCAGCTGGCTCCAGTTGGCAGGTTGGCTGAGCCCTTCCCGAGGAATCACCTTTAGAGGAAAGAAGGAAGTCAGAGGGAGCTAATGGCCCATCCCTGAAGGTTCAGGGCTGCATGTGGCTCAGTTATTGGGAGAACTGGGACATGCCACTTAATGTATAAATGATCAGAGCCAGCTGCAAAGTCAGCATCCATTGGGCGGAGCCCTAGAGCTTGGAAACAACAGTAACAACGCCTGCCACTGGCTGGGCATTCACTGTCTACTTGGAATATGCCTGATGCTTTGCAAACATCTCACTGAATGGGCAGAGGAGCCGTGTGACCCGCTATTCTGCGGATGAGAAAACTGAGCCTCCCAAAGTGGGGACATGCCCTAGGCTCAGTCAGGGGGAGGGATCGGGGAGGGAGTCCTCTTAGGGTACCAGAGATGTGAGGATGGTGGCCGCATGCAGAATCTCCTCTTCCGAGGACTCCAGTGCCGCCGCTAGGTCCGCCAGCTGGACGCAGGTCTTCTCTGCTCCAGCCTGGGCACAGCGGGCACTCCTGCCCAGCGCCTGCAGCTGCTCCCGGGCAGCCTTCACAGCACCCTCAAGGCCTGTCACCTGCTCCAAGAAGGCTTCCTGGGCCCCTGCAGAAAGCCCCCAGCCCAGGAGTCACAGATCAGTTGAGATTTCACAGTAAAGCCCACAGCCTCAAGGTGCCCCAGCTGTGGCCTCTGCTCCTGGGCACAGCTTGACTCCTCGACCAGGCCTGAGCACTGGCTCTAAAGAAAGAGCCTCCCCCATTTTACAGATGCAACAGCTGAGGCCCAGAGATGGGAGATCATGACCCCAGGTCCCCCACGCAGGAAGTGAGCCACAGACAAAGGACTGGAAGGAAGCCAGGCCTTCTAGCGCCACTGCGAGCGCTTCCTGAGCCTGAGAGGGCAGGAAACCCTCCCCAGGTCAGCTCTGTAATCCCGGGTGTGGCTCAGAGTGGACATTTAATGCACAGCATCTGCTAGCTCCCTATTGTGTGCATCTTGCAAACCGGTGCTCAGCTCACCTGTGGCTGCTGCAGGAATACAGGCACTTGTGAGCATAAAACTTGACAAAATAACCAACTGGGTTTCGACGCCCCCCTATCAGTGTCCCAGGGCCAAATTTCACCTCGACTTAATGAAAGTCTTGTTTCTTATTTGCCATTCACTGTCTGTGCTGCTGCCTCAGATGGTAAAGTGTCTGCCTACAATGCAGGAGACCTGGGTTCAATCCTTGAGTCGGGAAGTTCCCCTGGAGAAGGAAATAGCAACCCACTCCAGTACGCTTGCCTGGAAAATCCCATGGACCGAGGAGCCTGGTAGGCTGCAGCCCATGGGGTCACAAAGAGTTGGACACAACTAAGCGATTTCACTTTCACTTTTCTATGCTGGGGATACAGCAATGAGCAAAATGGCCAACAGTTAAGACAGCAGGAACTTTATCTGTTCAGCACCTGGGACAGCGCCTCGACGTTCATTCGTTGAGTGACTGACTCAGTGAATGAACCCAGCTCCTGCCTTCACTGAGCTTACCGGTATAGTCAGGTGGTGCAGGGGACACGGGGACTGAGGCTGCAGTCAGAGACTGATCTTAAAGCTACAAAGTACAACAGGGCAAGGGATACTGAAAGAGAGGTCCGTGGGGTGGGACTGCAGGTCAGGAGGGGCTCACGCAGCCGGGCAGTCAGACATGCTCTACCAGCAAGTGAGTTCTCCGAGGGGTGAGCCCAGAGCCCTTGAAGCATCCTGAGGCCAGACTGACGGGCTCCACGGTGGGCATCTGACCAGCCAGCCCCCTCCCCTGGCCTCCCAGTCTCCCACTTTGCTCTCCCGCTGTACCTTGCAGCAGGTGGGGGCCCTGGTAGACATTCCCCCGTGGGGCCTCTCCCTGTAGAATGTCCAGTGGTCCCCAGGGCCTGCCGCAGTCAGACCCTTGCAGCCATCCCTCCATCAGGGTCAGCCTGGCCTTCAGCTTGGCAGCCTGGAAGGGTCAGGGAGGGAAGGGTGTGTGAGGCTGGTGGCCTGAAGTCCTGCTTGGACGCCTCTGCTGGTTTCTGCCTGGCCTGCTGTCCCCGCAAGTGTTGCCTTCCCCAATCCTAATCTAGGCCTTAAAGCGAAGGACACACTGGACCTCTGTGGACCTACTGTACACCTGCCCCATCCTTGGAGCTGACCCTTCCCTTCTCACACCCATGGTACTACTGGCATTCAGCCAATCACACCTCTACCCTGCTGAGGGGGGATGGGAAGGAAAGCCTCAGGAGGATTTCCATCTGTCCTGCCATGTTCCCAGGACTTGGCACGGAGCAGACACGCAATCCTTGCAGATGGAGTGACAGTGCTCTGCTCCATCTCCTAGCCCCGTTCTTTCAATCATGTGAACAATAATTGCATTTATGGAGCACTCACTAGGAGCCAGGTGTGAGTGACCACCAGCCACGCGCTGGCTCACGTTCACCTTGTAACCACCCTAAGGGGTGGGGGATACAGGTCCCAAGCTCTCTCCTTGATTCTGAAGTCCAAAATGCTCTGAAAATCCTCAAAGATTTCCATTCTGCATAGGATGGCAAAATCAGGTTTTAAAAAAAAGACCCTGAATTCACTTAGAACAAGGCCAAGTTCTTTATTCCCTTCTCGGGGTGACTATTCTGAGCAAGGCTACCTGTGATCTTTATCTGCCCTCTTGCTGTGAATATTCACCTGTGTTCCTGCAGATGTGCCAACGGGCTTGACTAGGGCAGCTGGCCCAGGCACTGCTGGGAGTGGTACCCAGTATCCATCACACACCATCCTACCTTTCTACAGAACCATCATTCCAAAAGCTGGCCTCATTGATTTCAGGAAAGGGGTCACAGGTCTGAACCATCTCCATTTTGGAGTCAGAGAGACCCACTGAAGCTTACCAAGGCTGTCACCTGCCTGGACATGTGACAACTAACAGGGCTGGGGGGTCATGCTCCTGGGGTCCAGAGGTCATGCTCCTGACCCCTACTCCACGTCCTCTCCCTGCTTGAGGTTCTACTTGTGTTCCAGCATGAGCATCGCCCTCCGCCGACCCTCCCCACGAAGGGCCACCTGTGTCCTCATCCCCACAGAATGTGAGTAAGTGTGAGACCTCGGCCTGGGAGTGGGGAAGGACACAAGGCCAGGGCCATTTTTCTCTTGTCCACTCAGGAGCCGGGAAAGGGCAGAGGGGAGAGCTGAGCCAGATGCCTGAGTGGGCACAAGAAGGAGGTGGCCGGTGGTCCCAGAAAGACTAAGGACTCGGGATAAGTGGGCACTTCCTGGTGCCCAGCACAGAGTAGGTGCTCGCTGGGGGCATGAAATGAACAGAAGGTTCAGCCAGCTTGGGCAGGGCCTAGACGGGGAGGGCTCACCTCCTCCTTCACCAGGGCGTAGCAGGACGGGCACTCCTGGCACTGCGTGCCACTGGCCGTGAGGAAGAAGTTGTTCTGGCAGCGGTCACACTTGTAGCCCACGAAGCCAGGCTTGCACACACACGTGCTGTTCTCGTGGCACTGGGGCGAGGTGGCACCCAGCGGGGAGCACCTGCAGTCTGGGGGGGGTGTGCAGATGGCACTGGGCGCCCTGATGGCCACCCCACACCAGAACCCCCACAGGCCCTGCAACTCTGGCGCCTGGATGCTCCCGATCCCCATGGGCAGCTCAAGTACCTTCCTGGGTCATTCCCAGGAGACTGATTCAGAAGGTTGGAGGCGATGACCAAGAACCCGAGTTATTTCAGCGTCCCTGGGATCTGAGGACCAGGCAGGTTTAGGATGGCCATGCAGTCCACGTATAAGTGAGGCCCAGAGAGGTGGTCTGATGGCCCCAGGAACTCAGGAGGTCAGCAGTAGCCTCTAGGGTTAGATCCCACGCCCCTTCTCTGCTCTGTTCATTCACTCCACGTTCCCACGGTTACTCCAAGAAGGGCTGCCCCTTATCCGATCTGTCTCCCTCCTGCTGCTCGGCCATCCCCCCACTGATTCTCTTTCCTAGAAGCCTCCATCTCCAGGCAGCCTGGGAAGGACCCAGCTTCCTTACCGCGGCAGCCCTTGACGGAAAAGCCGAAGAAACCCAGCTGGCATTGGTCACAGGTCTGGCCCTCGACGCCTGGACGGCAGGGGCATTGCCCAGTCTTGGGGTGGCACTGGTCCTCCCGGGAGCCCCACGGGTGGCACTTGCAGCTACAATAAGGGAAGGGAAGGAACCCAGGTCTGGGACGAGCTCTGGGGCATTCCCAGCCCTGCCTCTGTCATCTCAGGCTGGCGCGGGGCCTCGGGACCTTGCCTTCTGTGGACGAAGTCCCACCTCTGTGTGGGAACGTGTCCAACAGCCTCCTCCAAGCTGTAGCCAAGGAGGCACCGTCTCACAAAATTCTCCCCTCCACCTCCCGAAGAGGGAATGGGGACATATTCATATATACATCTTGGTCTGTACCTTTCAGTTGGAAATCACAAGGCAATTGGCATATTGAAAGCATGAGAGAGACAGTCTGCTCAGAAATAAACCGATTTGTTTCACGGGGCATGTCCCTGGAGTCCTCTGCTGCTCCCTAAAGACGCCGTCTAAGCTGCTGCTGTGGCCACAAAGCTCACAGAGTGACCGAGTCACCGAGGAGGGAAGCAGAGGCCGAGCCAGCTCCTGCCCGCCTGGACGCCCCTCGGGGCTGCTCCTGGCCTTCGTCCTGGGTTGGCAGGGCGGCGAATCTGACCCCGAGGG
>SJYW01017911.1:709980-725605 GCA_006410735.1 Raphicerus campestris | reverse complement strand
GAGAAGGTAAGTACTGCGCTTCCAAGCTGCAGGGCTGGTGCACGAGGAGCTGGGATTCGTGTCTGACCCCCAGGGTCCCAGCTTCAGCCACTAGGTAGCCTGCCTTCCTGCATCCAACTGCAACGCCCTCATTGTATCAGTGGAATCCGGAGGGCAGTGACCGCAGAGGTCTCGGCCTGCAGTGGCCTCCTCTTGGTTCCTGCATCTGCTCAGCAGCCTGTGACCTGCTCATCAGTCTGTGAAGACAATGGCCATGAGAACAGCATCAGACTCTCCCTGAGACACAGGAAGGCAGCTGGGAGAGGGAAGGGGAATTTATTCCCTTAGCCCAAATTGTACAGGTCACTCCCCAAAGGTTGCTTCTGGGCCAGCTGGGGACCCTGTGTACACATGTAATGGGCTTCTGCAACTTCCGCAATGGCCCAGTTAAAACTGCAAGTGGGCTCTCGCGGCGATTTTGGACAGACCCGGGGGCCAGAATGCAATGGTAAGTAGCAGGAGCTTCGGCTCCAGGCAGCAGTGGTTCTGCACCAGGCAGCACCCTGCAGAGGGTCAGCCTTCTACTCCAGGCCTGTGGCCCCCTCCATGGGGGATGGAGGGATCCAAGACGCAGCAGTCACATGAACACATCCTTCGTTGTTGTTCGGTCGCTCAGCTGTGTCTGACTCTTTGCAGCCCCTGGACTGCAGCACACCAGAGTTTCCTGTCCTTCACTATCTCCAGGAATTTGCCCTAACTGATGCTCACTGAGTTGGTGATGCCATCGAACCATCTCCTCCTCTACTACCCCCTTCTTCTCTTGCCTTCAGTCTTTCCCAGCATCAGAATCTTCCCCAATGAGTTGGCTCTTCACATCAGGTGGCCTTGGAGCTTCAGCTTCAGCATCAGTCCTTCCAATGAATATTCAGGACTGATTTCCTTTAGGATGGACTGATTGGATCTCCTTGCAGTCCAAGGGACTCTCAAGAATCTTCTCCAACACCACAATTGATTACATCCTTGGGTACCCCCACCCCACATGCTCCCCATCCTTAGAGGAAGCACCATCCTGGGGGTGCCCAGAGGGGAGAGAAGGGGAGGGTAGCCTTGCTTTTCTTTGTCTCTGACCTTGGTTTCTGCCTGGGGGGCTGCAAGGGGCTCATTTCTGCAAAGGCTGTTTCTCATCAGGGATAACATCCAGGACCTATGGGGCAACAAGACGGGGACTCCTCGGGCCGGCTGTAGGTCTTTTGGCACGTTGCCAAGAGGGCAGAGATGCAGGTGGATTGCTTGTCCCACAGTGGTGCCAATGCCGGTGGGGTCAGAAACCTGAATGGACCCAGACGGGCAAGATACTTGGTGTACACTCACGGCCACAGCACTCTGTCATGGAGATGAGATCAATAAGCTTCTACGATCTCATCTTCAAAGGGTGAATAAGCATCTCTTAAGGGCCACTCTGCTGGCGACCTTCTTGTTGACTGTCCAAGGTGGCAGCAGCCAGCCCCATGGGGCTAGTAATAAAAATTCATTAAAATAAAATGAAGTCGAAAATTTAGTCCCTCAGTCGTGCTAGTCACATTTCACATGTTCTTACAGACACACGTGGTTCGTGGCAACCCCCACCGCACCGTGCAGCTTGGGATCATTTCCTTCTGTTACTGCAAGAAATCCTGTCGGATAGCTCCGCCTGGCAGCACGGAAACCACGACTCCACGAGTCCAAACGCAGGTGTTCTTCACGTTTTCCTTTCGTCCTTGTCACAGCCCTTGGAGACACACGGGGCAGGCAAGGCCATCCATCCCAGAGCAGGGAGCTCTGGCAGGGGCTCCAGCTAGGAGTCAGGGCACTCAGGACCCTTCCACCCACCCACATGCACCCCTGGAAATTCCCTTCCCCCTCTCTGAGCCTCCATTTCCCCAGGGGAAAGGGGTTAGCTGAGTTGGTGGCTGTCACAGGCACCCTCTTCCATCTCTTTCATTATTAGCCATTCACAAAAGATTCAGGCACAACAAAAGCTTCTGTTGTTTAGAATCTAAAAACCAGGGGATCTCGAAGGGCCCCCCTGCGTCCTCCTGCCCTTTCAGTCTTCCCTCTGGTCCCCTGGACCTGAATGTCCAGGCCAGCCTCTCCTCTCAACCCCCCAATCCCACTCCCCTCTAACCTGCAACACAGGGCTCTCTTCAAAGTTGTAGGCACTGGGCCTGCCCTCCAGGGTGGAGAAGGCCACGTTGCCCCCGCTCAGCGGGGAGATGTCGCTGAACTCGGAGGTGCAGAAGGCCACACGCTCGTCCTCGCCTGGCCGCAGGAACAGGCCCTCGGGCCGGCCGTAGGTCTTTTGGCACGAGGCGCTGTAGTACTGGTAGGGCTCCCAGGGGCCCCCCGCCCGGCTGCGCTTGTAGATGGCAAAGCTCTCGGGTCGACTCGTGTGGAACTTCAGCCGCACATAGGTGATCTCGTAAGCTTTCCCTGCAGTGGGAAGACGTGGACCCATTTTACAGAAAGGAAGGGAGAGTCAGAATCCTGGTCCAGGGAGAACAGAATGGCTGGGCTGCATAAACTATCTTGGATGGGTCATTAGAGGCTGTCTGGAGCACTGTGTGGGGCATGCCATGATCAATTAGTGATGCCTGTCAGGGACACCAGAGAGGACAATGCTGGCATGATTCCCAGGCATTTGCCATCCCTTAATTAGGCCAATTGCCCCCCTGCACAGCAATCAGCAGTGTAACACCCCCGACTCAGCCATCTCTGCTTCAAATCGCTCCAGCAATGGGATAGTGCCACAACCTGAAGTCTGCTCTGCCATTAGAAAGTTATTTCTTTTACTACACCCCAACAAAGCCAGACCTCCCACCTGTGCTTATTTACCTCCTTCCCTCCCAGTGATTTCAGACCCCTGGAGTCTGGAGACATGCCTGTTTCAAGCCCCCCCACCCCCAATCCNGTTATTTCTTTTACTACACCCCAACAAAGCCAGACCTCCCACCTGTGCTTATTTACCTCCTTCCCTCCCAGTGATTTCAGACCCCTGGAGTCTGGAGACATGCCTGTTTCAAGCCCCCCCCCCCCCAATCCTAATGCAATTCCCCCAGGACTCCACTCTTCCTCTGCTTCCATCGAACTTCTCCTCAATCCAAATTTCTTAAGAGACGTCTCCATCTCTTGGATCCACGGCCTTATCTCCCAATTTAACAGTTGTGCGTCGTGCCTGACTCTGCAATGCTCTGGACAGTAGCCTGCCAGGCTCCGCTGTCTATGGGATTCTCCAGGCAAGAATACTGAGGGGTTAGTCATTCCCTTCTCCAAGGGATCTTCCCGACCCAGGGACTAAACCTGCATCCCAGGTGGAACTAGTGGTAAAGAACCCACCTGCCACTGCAGGAGACTTAAGAGACATGGATTCAGTCCCTGGGTTGGGAAGATCTCCTGAAGGAGGGCATGGCAACCCACTCCAGTATACTTGCCTGGAGAGTCCCCATGGACAGAGGAGCCTGGTGGGCTGCAGTCCGTAGAGTCGCACAGAGCCAGACGGGACTGAGCAGCGCAGAACTTGTCAAGGCCCCCTTCCTGCATCCACCTTCTTCCCCTGGCCTTTCTGCCCCGTCCTGGATGCCCAGGAGGCCTGCCCTGCTGCTGCTGCCTCCATCACTGTCCACAGTCTTCCTTACCCACTGAGGACAACTCCCTTCAGCCTTCTGTTTAAAACATCGTGGCCTCATGTGAGAGCTAAGTCTATAAAACTCTTAGAGGAAAATAAAAGAGTAAAATGGCAAGGGAAAGCCTTCTTAGACGGCACCAGCGACAAAAGAAAAAGCAGACGCACCGAACTTCACCAAAAACGCCTGAGCGCCTAGACACCACTGAGAAAACAGAAAGCCAGCCCACAGAATGGGAGAAAATATTGGCAAAGCATGTATCTGTTAGGGGGCTTACTAGAATGTATAAAGAATTCTTACAGCTCAAAAATAAGATAATTGGGGACTTCCCTGGGGGTCCAGTGATTAGGACTTGGTGCTGTCACTGCAGGGGGCACGGGTTCGATCCCTGGTCAGGGAACTAAGATCCTGCAAGCCATGTGGCTCCACCAAAAAAAAAAGGACAGATAGCCCAAGTGAAAAAACGGACATTTCTCCAAAGAAGATATCCTAATGGCCAACGTGCACAGGAGAAGATGTTCAACATGACTACTCAGACCAAAACTACAAGAGACCACTTCACTCCCCTGAGACGGATATGATCAAAAGATTAAAAGGAGCGTTTGCAAGGATGTGGAAACACTGGAAGCCTCGTACACAGCTGGTAAAAGTGTAAAATGGTGCAGCTGCTTTGGAAAAGAGTCTGGGGGTTTCTTAAAAGGTTAAAGTTACCACGTGGCTCCGCAATCTCACTCCCAGGCATGTGCCCCAGCGAAATGAAAACATATGTCCTCACAAAAACCTCCACACGAATGTTCACAGCAGGATTACTCATAAAAATCCAAAGACCGGAAACAACTCAGACGTGTGTCGACAGATAAATGAAAAAATAAAACGTGGTATATCACACAAAGGAATATTATTTGGCAAGAGAAAGGAGTAAAGAGCTGACACGGGCTACAGGGGAGATGAGCCTCGAAAACAATATGATAAATAAAGGAAGCCGGGCTTCCCTGGTGGCTCAGTGGTAAAGAATCCACCTGCCAGTGCAGAAGACACGGGTTCCATCCCTGGTCCAGGAAGATCCCACGTGCAGCTAAGCCCGAGCACACAGCTAGAAGCCCGCTCTGGCCTGCGCGCTGTAAGAATGGACGCCACGGCGTGAGAAGCCCGAGCACTGCAACTAGAGAACAGCCCCTCTCTGCGGTGAGAGAAAGAGCCCCAGCAGCAGGAAGACCCAGCACGGTCGAAACACAGAGAAGTTAATCATACAGACAGTATGATCTCACCTATATTAAACGCCCCAAATAGGCACGGTCAGGAAAATGGAGAGTAGTCGTTTTCAGGGTTTAGAGGATGGGAGAACACTTGGGGGGAGATGATTGCTAATGGGTACAGGGTTTCTTTGGAGGTGATGACAGTGTCCAAAAATGGACTGTGGTGATGAGTATACAACTCTATGAGTCAATACTAAAAAGCACTGAATTGTATGCTTGAGTTGGGTGCACTGTATGGTAAATTATTTTTCCATAAATATGTCTTATGTATTCTTAAAAATTGGTCCTCACATCCATTAGGATGGCTATTATTTTATTCTATTTTTAAAGTTTATTTGGTTGCCCCAGCTCTTAGTTGCAGTACGTGAGATCTTTAGCTGCAGCATGCAGGATATAGCTCCCCGACCGTGGATTGAACCCTGGCCCCCCGTATTGGGAGCATGGAGTCCCAATCAGTGGACCACCAGAGAAGGGCCTAGGATGGCTATTTTTTTTAAAGCAGATAACAATACCAAGCGTTGGCGAGGATGTGGAAAAGTTGGAAGCCTTGTGCACTGTTAGTAGGAGTGTAAAATGATGCACTTGCTATGAAAAACAGCTTGGCGGTTCCTCAAGGAATTAAAAATAAAATTACCATATGATCCAGCAATTCCACGACTGAGTATATACTCCCCAGAATCATGTAGGGTCTTGAGGAAATATTTGGACACACACATCTCCACAGTAGCATTATTCACGATAGCCAAGAGGTGGGAGCAACACAGGTGTGCACGGATGGATGACGAAGAAACAAGACACGGCTCGTCCCACAATGAAACATAATTCAGACTTAAAAAGCAGGGAAACTCCAACACATGCTGCAGCCTGGATGAGCACCAAGGACGTTATGTGAAGAAATCAGGCCAGTCATCAAAGGGCAAGTACTAGGTGATTCCGCTCATAGGAGGTCCCTGGAGTGGCTGCATTCAGTATGTGTGCTGCTGAAGGGAGCCCCAGAGCAGCCGAATTTATAGACAGAAAGTAGATCGGTGAGCGAAGGGGCGAGAGTTTAACGGGGACACTTTCAGTTCAGTTCAGTTCAGTCGCTCAGTCGTGTCTGACTCTTTGTGACCCCGTGGACCACAGCACGGCAGGCCTCCCTGTCCATCACTCACTCGCAAAGTCTACCCAAACCCACGTTCATTGAGTCAGTGATGTCATTCAGCCATCTCATCCTCGGTCGTCCCCTTCTCCTCCTGCCCTCAATCTTTCCCAGCATCAGGGTCTTTTCCAATGAGTCAGCTCTTCGCATGAGGTGGCCAAAGTACTGGAGTTTCAGCTTCAACATCAGTCCTTCCAATGAACACTCAGGACTGATCTCCTTTAGGATGGACTGGTTGGATCTCCTTGCAGTCCAAGGNATGAACACTCAGGACTGATCTCCTTTAGGATGGACTGGTTGGATCTCCTTGCAGTCCAAGGGACTCTCAAGAGTCTTCTCCAACACCATAGTTCAACAGCATCAATTCCCTGGTGGCTCAGAGGTTAAAGTGTCTGCCTGCAATGTGGGAGACCGGGGTTCGGTCCCTGGGTCAGGAAGATCCCCTGGAGAAGGAAATGGCCACCCACTCCAGTATTCTTGCCTGGAGAACCCCATGGATGGAGGAGCCTGGTGGGCTACAGTCCATGGGGTCACAAAGAGTTGGACATGACTGAGCGACTTCACTTCACTTCAGCTTTCTTCACACTCCAACACNAGCCTGCAAGGGCGCCACAGAGGGTTCCTCGGGCCTGGCTGTCCCCTGTGCTCTTCCTCTCCCACCCCGTGTTAGCCCCACTCTTGGCAACCCCATGGACGGTAGCCTGCCAGGCTCCTCTATCCATGGGATTCTCCAGGCAAGAATACTGGAGTGGGTTGCCATTCTCTTCGCCAGAGGATCTTCCTGACCCAGGGATCGAACTCAGGCCTCAGGCACTGCAAGCGATTCTTTACCATCGGAGCCACCAGGCTTTGCTGTTCAGGCGCTCAGTCGTGTCCGACTCTTTGCGACCCCATGGACTGCAGCACACCAGGCTTCTCTGTCCTTCATCATCTCCCAGAGCTTGCTCAAACTCACATCCATTGAGTTACTGATGCTGTCCAATCATCTCATCCTCTGTTGTCCCCTTCTCCTCCTGCCTTTGACTTCCCCAGCATTGGGGCTCTTCTAATGAATCAGGATAGCTCTTGGCAATTTGGGGCTCAATGAATCCCCGTGAAGAGCTGGGTGTCTGTCACAGCACCAGACACCATGAGAGTCTGGCTGGATCAGGGCTGGGCCCATGACAGTTCCCTCATCTTTGGGCCAAGAGTCTAAACCTCAAATATGGATCAAGATTGTCAAGCTTATTGTCTACCCTGGGGAGAGAGTGAACAGGTTTTGTCTGATTATTGCCTATGGCTTTGTGTTAAGAAGGATTCTGAGGTCTAGTCTGAACAGAGATGTGACTGAAACGTTTTGTTATTGCTGTTCAGTTCCTAATTCATGTCCAACACTTTGCGACCCCATGGACTGCAATATGCCAGGTTCCTCTGTCCTCCAGTTTGTTCAGATTCATATCCATTGAGTTGGTGATGCTATTTAACCATCTCATCCTCTGTCGCCCCCTTCTCCTTTCACCTTCAATCTTTCCCAGCATCAGGGTCTTTTCCAATGAGTCAGCTCTTTGCATCAGGTGGCCAAAGTATTGGAGTTTCAGCATCAGTCCTTCCAATGAATATTCAGGGTTGATTTCCTTTAGGATTGATGGTTTGATCTCCTTGCTGTCCAAGGGATACACAAGAGTCTTCTCCAACACAACAATGTTGGAGCATTGTTGAACTGATTCCTGAAGCATCAGTTCTTCAGCACTCAGTCTTCTTGATGGTCCTATTCTCACATCCGTACATGACAACTGGAAAAACCATAGCTTTGACTATATGGACCTGTGCCGGCAAAGTGGTGTCTCTGCTTTTTAATNATGGTTTGATCTCCTTGCTGTCCAAGAGACACACAAGAGTCTTCTCCAACACGACAATGTTGGAGCATTGTTGAACTGATTCCTGAAGCATCAGTTCTTCAGCACTCAGTCTTCTTGATGGTCCTATTCTCATATCCGTACATGACAACTGGAAAAACCATAGCTTTGACTATATGGACCTGTGCCGGCAAAGTGGTGTCTCTGCTTTTTAATATGCTGTCTAGGTTTGTCATAGCTTTTCTTCCAATACATGTTTGCTAAGAGATGTGGCAAGATATTGAAGGCCATCGCAATAAATCAGGAAACACGTGAGGGGTTGAGTGGGCATGATAGGGAGGAAGGCAAAGACAAGGACCCTTCCAGAGAGTGGTCTAGTGATCTGGTGAATGCTGAAGTCAGAGGATGAGGAGGGAAGAACTGCGGTTGATTCCTGAGTTCCTTGCTTTGGTAGGTGAGACACCAGGGGAAAGAAGGATGCTTTTACTTTTGAATTTTAAATACACATAAAATTTATCATCTTAATCATTTTTAAGCATATGGATGACTGGTCTTGAGCACATTTACATTGTTGTGCAACCATTTCTACCCTCCATCTTCAGAACTTTTCCTTCCCCTGAAACTTCATACCCATTAAACGCTAACTCCTTTCCACCCCCAGCTCCTGGCAGCCACCATTTTCCTTCCTATCTCGATGGACGTGGCTCTTTCAGGGGCCCTTCTGAGTGGATCATGGCACGTTTACCCTTCTGTGTCTGGCTTATTTCACTGAGCATAACGTCCTGGAGGTTCATCCATGTAGCAGCAGGGGTCAGACCCAGGTGACCTTCCTTTTTAAGGCTGAATACATCCCACTGTGCGACTATTGCCACATCTCGCTTGCTCATTCATCAGTGGACACCGGGTTACTTGCGGGCTTCAGTTACTGCGGACAATGCTGCTATGGACCCAGTTTACACGGTGCCTTTCTCTTTGGGCCCTGCGTGACATTCAAGGGCTGGTTTTCGAGTGAAAGCTTGAATGACCCAGTCACGGGCTCAGGTGGGAGCCTGGGCTATAGGTGCATGCGGAGCCCCAAATGTTGGCCATGACCCCAGTGGGCAAAGCCAGGGGGCATGAGACAGGGAGAGGGCACAGGGTGGGGAGACGAGAGAGCAGGGGAAGGGACGGGGTGAAGTGGCTGGAGCCCTGGGCTGGGCAGGAGAGGCAGGGCCAGGAGGGAGGGCGGGGCCGCAGCTCAGGAGTCGGGATTTATCTGGAAGGCTTGGGGGGCGGGGGGCGGCGGTCATTCACGCATTCACCCACCCGTTCCTTGTTCCCGGGAGGAAACACGACGTGGCCGTCACAAACGGGGTTCATGTTCCAGCTCCGCTGCATGCTCACAGCTCTGTGGCCTTGGGCGAAATACCTAACCCCCCTCGTGTGAACTGGGCATGTGTTTGGAACGGAGTGACTCAGTTTCCCCATTGGCAAAATGGGCATCACGATAAGAAGGATTCATGAATAAATGACCGCAGAGCACGCAGAATAGTCCCTGGCACACATGTGACTAAACGCTTGCTGCTGTTCCATTCCTCCACCCAGCCAACAGCACCAGTGCACAGGGAGCCCGGCCCTGGGAGCTGGGGGACAGCTGTGGAAACTGGCATTTTCCCTGCTGCCTGGAGCCAGCGATGGACACGAACGAACCAAAAGCTCACACTCATGATCTAGACTGTGACAGGGGAAGGTTAGGGCTGCAAGCGAACACAGAAGCAGGCCCTCTGCCCAGTGCCAGAACCTGGAGGCTTCCTGGAGGAGGTGACCTCAAAGCCTAGCAGGGGAGAGAGCAGCTTGTCCACTGCTGCATCCCCAGGGCTTGGTACAGGGACCGGCGCGTGGTAGGCACTCGGTTGTTTTATGAATGAGATACGGGTGATCCGAGAGAAGGCGGGAACAGGAAGTTATCCTGGCCGATGCAACAGCAAAGGCAAAGACTGAGAGCAGAGGCAGTCTCCAGCCTTCATCGGCCCTGCTGACGCGGACGTGACGCGGCCAGAGCTGGGGAGAAAGGGGCAATCCGGAGGCTGCCTGCATCCTCCTGGGTTTGGGGACTTCCCGCTCCTACAACGGCCGGGTCCATCCTGAGCCCAGAGCCGGACGAGGCGGCCAGGGCCAGCTGGGGGGCCGCTTCTGTGGTGGAAGCTAGTCACGGCTGCTGCCTGATCCCCTGACCTGCCTGGGGCCCCAGCATTCCAACCAGAGCCCCCAGGGAGAAGGAAGGAGGACTTGGTCCCCCCGGGCACTGGCCTCGGCCAATGCAAACACAGCCGCCCACTCGACAGGAAGGCGCAGTGGAGCCAGGGCTCGGGAGACGCAGCCCGCGTCGGGCTCCACAGGGGCCAGCAGGTCCTTCTGACGTCAGCTCCCATCGGGCCAGGCCCCTCTATCCTCTCGTTCCCTCCGCTCTGGCCAGCCAGACAGCCGGGTCCAAGAACACACAGAGCGACCTCCTAGTCCCCCTGTGTGGTCCCCTTGACCTGGAAGGTCCTCCTATCTCGTATCAGCTCCCACCACCCTTCAGATCTCCAGAAGGTCCACCCTGGGTATGTCCCCAGAGGGTAAATCTTCATCCACAAGGTTCCAGGGGCCTAGCTTGTCTTCTCGCTCCATGATGCTGGGGCAGACACTGACCGGATGCTGGATGCCTTCCCCACGCTCAGAGGTTCAGGGCTCACCTGCTCAGGGACTTAAGGGTCCTTCCAGGAGGTTCTCGGGAATTCAAGAAAGTGGACAAGCAGAAGGGAGACCCCACTGACCCGAGCCTAGCCAAAGGCTGAGGCTCCAACGGGCCTAACCTGGACGCTTATCATCCACAAGGGCAAGAGCACGGTGGGGAGGGTCCCAAGGTATCCGGTGGGACCCTGGACACTGATTTCACACTCAGAGCCTCAGCTTCCCTGTCTATACAGGATCAGATGGTGCTGGGATGGGGGTGCAGGCTTGGTGGGGTTCCCAGCACATGGGAAGGATCCCCCGATGAACATCCACCTCCACCCTTGTACCTCTCCCCACCCCCGGCTCCAGCCTGTCCACTTCCCAGGGCCTCTGTGGAGGCCGAGGAGCCGCCAGCCCCCACCGCTGCCTTTTATCCCAGACAGGAAGGCTCAGCTGGGCGACTGGACTCAGGGATTCGGAGCAGATGTCTGCAAGCTTGCAGGGGGCTGGGAAAGCGGCGACCTCCTTCCAGGGTGGACGGCCGCCTATCCGTCCCCCGCCCCTCACCCCCCTCCCTCCAGAAGACCTAGGCCCCCCACTCCCGCGCTGCCACCCCCGAGGTCAAGGAGAGAGTGGGCGAGGTCGGTAGTGGAGGCCTGAGGCCTGGGAGAGGCTCCCCCAACCACCTCCTCTGAGATCAGGCCCCCACTGGGAGCTCCTGAAGACCCCAGACCTGTTCTCCCTGTTACTGTGTCATCGTGGCTCGGGGTGGGGGGAACCAAAGTGGAATGGAACCAAAGGCGGGCCATGTCCAGGGCTGCTGTGGGCTCCCAGCACCCCTCCTGCGTAGACGGAACCCGGGATCAGGACATGTTTTGGGAGCCAGCTGGATGAATGTTTCTCAAGCCCTTTGGAAGAGGCCACCCTCAAGGGGAGCTGCAGCCTGAGCCGCTTTGAGCAGAGGCCTCCGGTCGCACACAGGGACGGACCCAGCTCCTGTAAGCACTGGGCCGACCTGAGCTGGGGGGCCGGGACAACCGCCCAGGAGGGGCGGCTCTCACCCCAGCTGACAGGGCACGGGGAGGGGGTAGCGTTCACGCAGTGAGTGGCTGTGCTGGGCGTCAGGGCAAAGGCTGCTTTGAATCCTTGAGCAGCAAAAGAGAGTCCTGAGCTGGGCCCAGAGCACAGGATGGAGGAGGTGATGCTGCACTCACTCACTCACTCACTGTGCAGACCCTTCCAGAGCCCCTCCTGCATGCCTGGTGCTGTACAACACAACACAGTGGGAAGAACAATGGTGTGTGTGTGTGTGGTGTGTGTGGTGTGTGTGGGGTGCGTATTGCATGTGTGTGCATGTGTTATGTGCATGTGAGCACACACATGTGTGGTGTGTGTGTGTGGTGTATGTGGTATGTGTGCATGTGTATATGTGTGTGGGTGTGTGTGTGTATATGCGCGTGTGTGTGTTTGGGGTATGCATGTGTGTGCAGTGTGTGTGACCGTATGTGTACGTGTGTATGGTGTGTCTATGTGTGTGTGTGTGGTGTGTGTGTGTGTGTGTGTGTGTCTGTGGTGTGTGTGCGTGTGTGGTGTATGTGTATGTGCCTGTGTGCACATGTGTATGGTGTATCTATGTGTGTGTGTGTGTGTGCTTGTGTGTGGTGTGCATGTGCATGCGTTTGTGGTGTGTGTGTGCGTGTGTGCAGTGTGTAGTGTGTCTATGTGTGTGCAGTGTATGTGACCATGTGTGCTGTGTGTGTGGTGTGTCTATGTGTGTGCATGTGTGTGGTGTGTGTGCATGTGTGTGTGGTGTGTGTGCGCGCGTGTGTGGTGTGTGTGTGCGTGTGTGGTGTGTGTATATGTGCGTGTGTGCATGTGTGTGTGCTTGTGTGTGGTGTGTGTGGTGAGCATGTGCACGCATTTGTGGTGTGTGCGTGCACGTGTGTTTGTGGTGTGTGTGCACATGTGTGTGATTGTGGTGTGTGTGCGTGTGTGTGATATATATGTATGTGCGTGTGTGTGTATGTGTGTGCTTGTGTGTGGTGTGCATGTGCACACATTTCTGGTGTGTGTGCGTGTGTGCAGTGTGTGTGACCGTGTGCGCACATGTGTATGATGTGTCTACGTGCACGTGTGTGTGGTGTGTTTGTGTTTGTGGTGTGTGCAGTGTGTGTGCACGTGTGTATGGTGTGTCTATGTGTGTCTATGTGTGTGTGCCCCACACAGGGCCCGGCACACAGTGCAAATAAACAGGAAGTGCCCCAGATGAAACTCACCAATGCTCCCCCATCCCCCACCCATCTGTGCCTGCCCCGGGCTCCACCCACACAAGCCCCACACCAGCCAATCCCACACCCTCTGTCACGGAACGGAGTGTCTCCCACAGCCTCCACCCAGTCCCAGATTCCTTCTCCTGTAGCCTTGGGGTCCTGCCAGGCCAGTCCAGCCAATTCCCCCAGCCTCTCTCCCCGAACTGGCTTCCTGTCACCCTGCTGAATAGAGACCCTGCCCCATCCCAGCCGTCCGTTCCATCGACAAGCCCCACCTGGCAAGCCTGGCAGGTCAGTGGGAGGTGTCAAGGCCCATCAAGACCCGAGAGCAACTGAGCTTCTTGGGGTGGCAGTCAGCACCAGCCTGCTCTTCTGAGAAGGCTCAGCATTCCCCCACCCACCACTTCAGTCCCATCTCCCAGCCCTCCCCAAGGCGCTGTCACCCAGAGCTGGGAAGAACAGACTCCACGGGTGGGTGGAACTCATGTCAAGGAGTTTATGCTCGTCTCTTGGATATACACAGAGGCCGGTAACCTTGAGCAGTTGTGTGTCTTTGAGCCAAAGACAACCTTTCTGAACCTCAATTTTCTCATCTGAAAAATAGAGATACATTCCTGCAATTCTTTATCCAGTCTGCGGATGTAGTGTAGAATTCAGAACTTTCCAGAGTTTGGAAAGATGNTTGTGGTGTGTGTGCGTGTGTGTGATATATATGTATGTGCGTGTGTGTGTATGTGTGTGCTTGTGTGTGGTGTGCATGTGCACACATTTCTGGTGTGTGTGCGTGTGTGCAGTGTGTGTGACCGTGTGCGCACATGTGTATGATGTGTCTACGTGCACGTGTGTGTGGTGTGTTTGTGTTTGTGGTGTGTGCAGTGTGTGTGCACGTGTGTATGGTGTGTCTATGTGTGTCTATGTGTGTGTGCCCCACACAGGGCCCGGCACACAGTGCAAATAAACAGGAAGTGCCCCAGATGAAACTCACCGATGCTCCCCCATCCCCCACCCATCTGTGCCTGCCCCGGGCTCCACCCACACAAGCCCCACACCAGCCAATCCCACACCCTCTGTCACGGAACGGAGTGTCTCCCACAGCCTCCACCCAGTCCCAGATTCCTTCTCCTGTAGCCTTGGGGTCCTGCCAGGCCAGTCCAGCCAATTCCCCCAGCCTCTCTCCCCGAACTGGCTTCCTGTCACCCTGCTGAATAGAGACCCTGCCCCATCCCAGCCGTCCGTTCCATCGACAAGCCCCACCTGGCAAGCCTGGCAGGTCAGTGGGAGGTGTCAAGGCCCATCAAGACCCGAGAGCAACTGAGCTTCTTGGGGTGGCAGTCAGCACCAGCCTGCTCTTCTGAGAAGGCTCAGCATTCCCCCACCCACCACTTCAGTCCCATCTCCCAGCCCTCCCCAAGGCGCTGTCACCCAGAGCTGGGAAGAACAGACTCCACGGGTGGGTGGAACTCATGTCAAGGAGTTTATGCTCGTCTCTTGGATATACACAGAGGCCGGTAACCTTGAGCAGTTGTGTGTCTTTGAGCCAAAGACAACCTTTCTGAACCTCAATTTTCTCATCTGAAAAATAGAGATACATTCCTGCAATTCTTTATCCAGTCTGCGGATGTAGTGTAGAATTCAGAACTTTCCAGAGTTTGGAAAGATGAGGCAGCCCTTTTATCATGGACTGTGTTAACACCCCCAGCTGGGTCTGGGGCCAACAGCCATATTCAAATAACATCTCAGTAACCAAACGTATGACTATTCACTCTAGGATCAACAAGGTCTATAAATAGCCTCAGGGCAGGTTTAGCAGCCAAAATGAGTGTATAAAAATACTCTAGAGTTCTCAAAGCTTTGGGAGATTTTGAACCCACAGATAAGGGAGTAGGGACAGTTTGAAACACTCCCTCCCTGAAAGGGCTCTGGAGGGGATGGGGGCCAGGAGGCATGTTTTATTTCCATTCCCTGCAATGGGGGCAGTGCCAGGAGTGAAGGGCTGGGTCCAGACTCCGGATTCTGATTGCCAGGGACCCAAGGGGCTTCCCAGACACTGCAGTGCTGAAGACTCAGCCTGCTAATGCAAGAGACCCATGAGACATAGGTTCGATCCCTGGGTCGGGAAGGTGCCCTGGAGTAGGAAATGTCAACCCCATTCCAGTATTCTTGCCTGGAAAATCCCACGGACAGAGGAGCCAGGCAGGCTACAGTCCATAGGGTCACAGAGTTGGCCACTACTGAACATACACACAAGGACTCCTGTGCCCTGGCCTGGGGTTGGGTGGAGGGAGGCTTGGACACAGCAGAGGGGCCAGGCCATCCAGTCCAGTTACCCGGTAGCCCGGTGAAACTTGGCTCCTGCCTTGAGGATAACCCTTTTTGTGATGAACAGGCTGGCTCCATCCCCGAGGACACCTCCAGGGACAGCACACAACCTCAGCGATCACTGCACCCCAGAAGTCACCCGATAAGCCAGGACGAGGAGCCCAGGCCCCAGATAACCAACCAGGTGACCCCGGGTGGGTCACTCCCCTCCTCGGCTAGAACAGCTCCAGGTCTAGGATGGACAATCTTGGCACAGCTCTGGCACCCAAATCCACTGCTCTGTAAAGGCTCCCAGGAGGCTTCCCACCCCTCCCAGACCCAAGGGACACCCATCAGTTTATCCTTCCAGATAGCGCTGGACACAGGTCCCATTCCTGCTGTGGCTGTCGTTCAGTCTTCCAGTGGGGGCGGACTCTTCAAGACCCCATGAACTGCAGCAGGCCAGGACTCCCGGTCCCATTCCTGAGCA
>SJYW01017911.1:661731-706828 GCA_006410735.1 Raphicerus campestris | reverse complement strand
CTATGGCTAACCCAAGGGCCCGCGACGGTGGGAGAGGGGACGAGGGGGCAATGGTGCCGCCCCCCCGGAGCGCGCTTACCCAGGTTGAGGGTGATGTTGACCGAGGTGGGGTACTGCACCCCGAAGGCCATGGACGGGCTCTGCCACCACGTGGTGTCGTCCTGGCTGTGGAAGTCGGTGAGGTAGGAGGCGTTGTGGTGGCGTGCGGGGTCGGCGGCGTCGCAGCGCTGGCACGGCGCCCCCGCGCCCTGGGCGCCCACGTGCGGGCAGAAGTCCTCGGGCGGCCGGCCGCACGTGTGCGAGGCCTCGGCCAGCCGGCCGAACGCCGCGTTCTCGAACACGGGCAGGCAGCGCTGCGGGCGCCCCGCGCCGTCGTAACACGCGCCCATGCCCGCTCCGGCCGCGCGCGGCGCCAGGAGCGCCAGGCTCAGCAGGAGCGCCGCCGCCCTGCCCATGGTCGGGGTCCCGACGACCCTGCGCTCCGCCGTGCGCTCCTGGCTCTGCGCGCCCGCCGCTGCTCCAGCTCCTCCGGTGGGCGCGGACCGCGCCTCCCCTCGGCGGGCGGGCCCCACTGCGGGAGGGAGGGACGGACGGCGGGCAGCACCCCCACCTCCCGACCGCTCCGTCTCTGGGCGCTCACCCCCACCTGGTGGACGTGCCCGGGAGTGCCCGGGAGTGCCCGGCTGGGGACTCAGCCCCCCGGCTGCCTTGCCCTGGCTCTGCAACCTTGGCTCTTTGAGCCTCAGTGTCCTCATCTGTAAAATGGGATGGGTGGTGATACAGGTTCATCATCGCGGTTGTGAGGTTTCAATGGCTGCTGACGGGGAAACCTCTCCCCAGTGCCTTTCAAGTCCTGAGATAAAAGGGGACATGCGGGTTTTTAAAAAATCTGGTCTTTCCCACTGCATGTTTCCTCTCAGCAGTGAAGTCACCCTAGGCAGGATCCTACAATGGTTCCTTACGTCTGCACGGTTCCATTAACTCTGAAAATTGCTTTTGCTGCTGGCTTTTCTCTGCTCTCAAAGCAGAGATTCTAACCGATATTTGTGACCAAGGATTTGTGTCTCATCCGCAAACATCACTTGAGAGAGAGGCCTTCTCTTCCCCCATCCCCAGGAGATGCCCCCTTATATTCTCCATTCATTAAAATTAGTAAACCAAGAGAGAAAGCCATATGCTTATATAAATAGATGCTAGAGAAAACACTTGATAAAACTTAGTAGCCTTTCCCAGAAAAACTCTAAAGAAAATAGGAATACATTTCTCAACATGCTCAGGACTATCAGATGTTGCTTGAGACTGGGAAGGTAGAAGTGGGCGGAGGATCCATTCAGTTCAGTTCAGTTCAGTCCCTCAGTCTTGTCTGACTCTGTGACCCCATGGACTTCAGCATGCCAGGCCTCCCTGTTCATCACCAGCTCCTGGAGCTCACTCAGACTCATGTCCATGATGAGTCGGTGATGCCATCCAACCATCTCATCTTCTATCATCCTCTTCTCCTCCTGCCTTCAATCTTTCCCAGCATCAGGGTCTTTTCCAATGAGTCACGTGGCCAAAATATTGGAGTTTCAGCTTCAACATCAGTCCTTCCAATGAATATTCAGGACTGATTTCCTTTAGGATGGACTGGTTGGATCTCCTTGCAGTCCAAGGGACTCTCAAGAGTCTTCTCCAACACCACAGTTCAAAAGCATCAACTCTTCAGTGCTCAGCTTTCTTTATAGTCCAACTCTCACATTGATACACGACTACTGGAAAAACCATAGCTTTGACTAGATGGACTTTTGTTGGCAAAGTAATGTCTCTGCTTTTTAATATGCTGTCTAGGTTGGTCATAGCTTGTCTTCCAAGGAGCAAGTGTCTTTTAATTTCATGGCTGCAGTTACCATCTGCAGTGGCTTTGGAGCCCAAGAAAATAAAGTCTGTCACTGCTTCCATTGTTTCCCCATCTATTTGCCATGAAGTGATTCAACTGGATGCCATGATCTTAGTTTTCTGAATGTTGTTTTAAGCCAACTTTTTCATGCTCCTCTTTCACTTTCATCAAGAGGCTTTTTAGTTCTTCGCTTTCTGCCACAAGGATGGTGTCATCTACATATCTGAGGTTATTGATATTCCCCCCAGCAGCCTTGATTCCAGCTTGTCCTTCATCCGGCCCAGCATTTTGCATGATGTACTCTGCATATAACTTAAATAAGCAGGATGACAATATACAGCCTTGACGTTCTCCTTTTCTGATTTGGAACCAGTCTGTTATTCCATGTCCGGTTCTAACTGTCGCTTCTTGACTTGCATACACATTTCTCAGGAGGCAGGCCAGGTGGTCTGGTATTCCCATCTCTTGAAGAATTTTCCACAATTTGTTGTGATCCACACAGTCAAAGGCTTTGGTGTAGTCAATAAAACAAAAGTAGACACCATAGCCACTGATGTCCATGAAGAGGGTGATAGGATGTAACAGAAGGCTGTGGATGGGGAATCTGGGATGCAAGGAGGGCAGGGTAGATAGTTCTGCCTGGACCTAGAGGGTGTTTCCCAGANAACAAAAGAAGACACCATAGCCACTGATGTCCATGAAGAGGGTGATAGGATGTAACAGAAGGCTGTGGATGGGGAATCTGGGATGCAAGGAGGGCAGGGTAGATAGTTCTGCCTGGACCTAGAGGGTGTTTCCCAGAAGAGGTCATAAGCAAACTATATGGTAATGGATGAATGGGGGAAAGGGCGTCTCAGACACAGCATGTGCAAAGGGTCAGAGGTCTGAATAGCTAGGGAAGCCTGATGGGTGTTTGCAGCCCTGGGTAGGGGAGCAGGGTGCAGAGGCCGGATGAAGTGGGATGCTGGGCACCATGGTGATGAGCTGGGGCTTTGTCCTGAAGAGGCTCTGCGGCTGCTGAGGGCTGTGTGTTTGTGGGGGGTAGGGACCTTGGGTACCTCACCCTTGTGTCTCCATTGTGTGAACACACAGTTCAGGGAATGTTTGGGAACTGAGCAGGAACCACATGGCTGGCCAAGGATTATCCTACAGGAGCCGGGTTTGAGATGATGGGTCCTTTAAGAGGCACCAGCTGGGTGCTCCCTGGCCTTACCCAGTTCCTGGAAGCGGCTCTCCAGGGGACCATTCTGCCTGGATAGCCACTTCGGTCTGCCTGAACGAGGTCTCCTCCCAGCGCTCCCAGTCCGGCTGGTCCTGTTCCCCCGCGACCCACCACCAGGTGGCAACATTGGCCACATTACAGGACCGGCTCACTTTCGCCCCCTGGCGACCAAGGCCAACTCTGCTGTCCCACACAGATGGTGGACCACAGACTAGAATAAAGTTACTGGACCTCAGGGGCACTGCTTACACATATGGGGAAACCGAGGCCCAGAGAGGGCACGTGGTTCACCGAGGACATTCGCCTAGGCCTTTCCCATCCCTATGGTCAGCTTCTCCCAGGAAGCCATCTAGGAATGCGGCCCCCAAACATGGGGTGTCTGTGCACCCACAAAATCTCAGGATAACTCCTCACATCTGCATGATAAAGGGACAGCAGACACTTGTGCTGCTTCAGGAAGTGAGCCAGGAGACCTGTGGGAGTCGCCATTAGGAGCCACAGATGGGCAGCCACAGATGCCTGCTGCCAACCCTCCACCAAGTGAAGGCGCAGAGCGGGACCTCCCTGGTGGCGCAGTGGTGAGCACGCCGCGCTTCCACTGCAGGGGGCCTGGGTTTGATTCCTGGTTGGGGAACTAAAACCCCACAAGCTGAGCAGGATGACCAAAATTTAAAAAAATAATAATAATGTGAAAGGAGAAGGAGAGACTAGTCTGAAGGTCAGCTCCACACCTGCCATGATCCCAGCAAAAGGATCTGTGCCCTGCGGCCTGTGCCCTGTCTGCACACACACATGAGTTGAAGCCCAAGTCTTCGTGGGGCCACAGAAGCCACGGGGACACATGGCCTCAGTTTTCCTGCAGCCTGGAGGGCCCACAACCTGCCCAGTGTCCTAACTCATCGTCTTAGGATGATGGGAAGCCTCTTGAGCAGCAGAACCCAAGTTAGTTTCCTTCAAGAATCCAGCAGCATGGAGCTGTCCCTGCTGTCCAGGTGTGGCTGGTGGCGGGGGCCAGGAGGGGCTCTGTGTATCCTGAGGACCTGGGGAGCCCCTGCAGAGGCCTGGCCTCCCGCTTGGAGCTGCAAGCAGAGGCACGGACTCCCCTCCCCACAGTCCACCTACCAAGGGTTAAAACCTTCTAGGCAGAGAAAGGAGGAGAAAAGCCCTGTTCTGATTTGCTTAATGAATGTTAATTAAGAAGACAGAAGAGAGCAGATTCCTTCAGGACAGAGATGAAAGGCCTGTTAATTAAATCTGGGGAGATGGAGCCAGGACCCTGCTGATCCCGCCTGACAGCTCCACAGCCTTGTCGGAGTTGGGGGCACTAGGAGAGGGGGAGCAGCCCTGACCCCCAGCCTCAGAAGGAGCCGGGGCTGGCCCAGAGTCATTGTGGTACCTTGAGTGGGCTCTGTCCCTCTGGGGCACCTCGTTTTCCCCATTGGGACAGCAAAAGCATTGGTCTAGGTGATTTTTCATAATGCACTGTCTGGCTCCCAGGCACTTAAGTCTGTGCTGTCTGTCTGCATGAATGGGCCTCAGTCTTCCTTTCTGTCACGTGGGTAGATTTCACTTGCTCAGCAGACAGGCAGACAAGCAGGAGGTCAAAACTGGGGGTCTGGAGGGCTACGCTGGCCCCCTAGAACCCTGCTGTCAGGCCCAAGCCCATCTGTCTACACTGCGATCATCCTCTGCCCCTCTCAGTGACCATCCTGCACCTCTGAGCAAGGACAAGGTGGCCATCAGAGAGGCATTCTGGGAGCCAGGCCCAGCTGGGCTGAGCACACCAGCTGCAGGTAAGTTCAGACCGGGAGGCGGGCCGAGGCTCAGCCAGAGGCAGGTCCTTGCTCAAAGCCACTCCACTGGTCCACCCTAGAGCTTGGATTCAAGCCTTATATGCCTGGCCCCAGAGCCAATGCGCTTTCCACTTCACTCTCATCTTATTCATTCATCCACTCCTTTGGTCTGCACCTACGCCAGCCACTGGTGTTGCCATGGTGCGGGCAGTGGGCATTTCACAATCTCACGTGGTTTCCTAGACAATTAGGGAGACAGACAGTGACCAGGAAACAAATGGATAAATTAGGTAGTGACATTATGGTAAAAGCCACAAAGGAAATAGATAAGGGGCCAGGACAAGGAAGTAAGTTTAGTTTGGGCAATAAGGGGAGGCTTCTTGGAAGAGGTGACAGCACAGTGGAGACCTGGAAGATGGGATGGGAGGCAGGGCGGAGCGGAGGGCTCATGCTGATGGGAGCTGACAGGGGCCCCTCAGCTGTCACCCTCAGTGAACATCTTCTCCCTGGAGTTAACAAGCTCAGACAGGCCCAGGGACATGTTTGGCCTCGGGGCATGCCACCCCTCAGTACAGCAACTGTCTCAACCCCGCTTCTACCCCCAGCTTGAGCAAGGCCTGGGTCTAGGGTTGAGTCAACCCTGGATAGCCCTTCAAATCCAGGGGGCCCAAATGGGTAAATGTTGCCCCCCTCTTCTGGATGGTACAGGAACCAGAGGCTGGACTGCAAAGGAGGTATAACTGGCTGTCCACTCATTCATTCACTGGCTAGACAATTACTGAGTCTACAAGCCAGAGCCCAGGCTGGACACAGGGGACAGAATGATGCATTGGTGAAATTGTCTCTGCACTTGGGGGACTCCAGTAATAGACTGGTGATGATAACACAGAGTGATCAGAGTGAGCACTGGGGAAGTGAGAATAAAGAGAAGGTGCCTACCCTGCTCTGGGGAAGTCAGGGAAGGCTTCCTGGAGGAGGTGAGGTCTCAGCTAAGACCCAGAGAGGAGGAGATAGCCAGTAAAGGGGATGGAAATGAACATTCCAAGGGAGAGAAACAGCATGTATATGGCTTACAGGCAAAACCGAGGAACTGAAAGGAGTCCAGAGTGGCTGGAGATGGGAGTTTGGGAAGAGATGGGTTGGGGGTGGCACAAATGGCAAGCTGGTGGGGTGGGCAAGGGCCAGCCTCACATGTCCTGCTGAAGAGCTGGACTCCACATGGGGGCTGCCAGAGAGCAGCCTGCCTTCTCTGACTTCTCCTAAGGGGCCGGTCACTCCCCTTCCCCCTCAGAAAGAGGCTCCAGCTCTAGACCCAGCCTCTGGCCCCTCCTAGGTCCCCTCTCTCTTCCTCTGGACACTATGGGTCCAGTGCAGTAATCCTTGGGCTTGGCACTCCCTGGGGAGACCCCGTGGCTGAGCCCACTCAGTCACGTCTCTGCTGTGCCAGACACTGCCCACACACAGCTGAAGTGACCCTGGAACACCGGGACATAGGGCCCAACCAGTGGCTGGATCGTACAGCCCAGCTGCTCCTCAATGGGCTTTCTTGGTTGTCTGCACCACCCACCCCACCCCTGCCAGACTAGGGGCCCCTGGAGGGTAGGCAGAAGGGGTGTGACTCATCCCCTGGGGAGGCAGCAAAGTGGATGCTTGCAGAATGCCTAGTGAATGAATGAAGGGTGATGCATGATGAAGGGATGGTAAGTGAATGAAAAGTGCGTGCAGAATGAGAGCATCTGAATGAATGGATGGATGGATGGTGAATGAATGGACGTGTGAATCCTGATGGTGGTGATGAAGATGGTGAGGATGGTGATGGTGACGATGGTGGGGATGATGGAGAGGACAGTGATAAAGATGCCGATGGTGCTGGATGAATGCGTGAGCATGGGAAGCTAGCACTTCTCTCCCTAGGTTCTCCTCATGCAGCCTCTGCCCCCAGGTCTAGGGCCCCTGCCCTCCAACTAGGAGCACTATCTGGAGGCCCCCTCCCCACTTCGCCCAGCGCACCTGCCACCCTCTCCCTTTGGCTGCTCAGCTCCAGCCACACGGGTCTCCTTCACACACACACAGAGCATATTCCTGCCTCAAGGCTTTTGCACGTGCTGTGCATTATGCCTGGACCACTCTTCCCCCAGATTCCGCGTCCCTCCCTTTCCCAGGTCCCCACGTGGAAAGTCCAACCCAGATCATCCTTGGCCTTCCCCTGAGCTTCCTACTCCTGCATGGCGCACTGATTTCCTCCCTAACCCGCACCACAATTGACACACGACTAGTCCTCCCTCATCTTTCTGTGGTCTTTCTCTCCCAGCAGACTGGGAGCTTCCTGAGGGCAGGCTCCTGTGCTCCCCACCCCTTCCGCTGCCCGGCGGGGACACTGGTGGGCTGAATCCATGGGACGCAGAGCAGCAGATGAGGGCACGGCGTCCTCAGCGGAGTGACTGGTTACACGCAGACACTGGTCCCCGCCAGCAGTCCCCGCTGAGCTTAAACAGTAATTGTGTTTCTGCAATTTTCTTTCAGCTGAGGACAAGGGAACAGCGATTATAAGTCAGCGCTGGAGCCCAGCCAGGGAGGGGAAGGCACAGATAAGCCTCCAGCTCCCCCGGGGACTCTTTATCAGCATTGTGAGCACCTCTGGGAACAAGACGGGACCCCCAGACCTGAGTCAGACCCCTGTCTGCCCCCCAGACCTGCATGCCCCTGCAGGAGCTCACATTCCTTTTGGATCAAGGCAGCCTCTGAGAACTCAGATCCTGAGACCCCAGAACCCCTGCGTCATTGGCCAGCACCTTCCAGACCCTCAGACTTGCTGGGTCCCTTCCAACCACAGGACCTTGGCACCTGCTGGTGTCTCTGTCTCCTCTCACCAGCCTGACTCTTGCTCCTCCTCTGGGGCTCAGACTCCGGGATGATGTCACTTTCTCAGGATGCTCCAGCCCTGACTTCATGACACTTCTAACCCACCATCATTTCATATTCCTCTTTCCCACTGGGCTGCCGGCCCCAGAGGAAGAGGGTCTGGTGGCTTCCTGCTCTGTCCTCAACGTGCACCCCAGGCAGGGTGTCCGCTTGCTGGTCCATGAAGAGTATGGAGTGAATGAGTGAGTGTATGGAAGCAGATGGAAGGGAGGGAAGGAGAGAGGGATAAAATAATCTGGTAGCGAGGCCCAGGTTCTGGACTGGGGGCAAGGCTGCTGGTGAATGCGGGTGAAGGCCGAGGGCAGGGAGGGAGCTCGCCAGCCCATGACTCACGACTGGAAAGTGATCTACAAACTCACCTCACCCTTCACGTGACTCTGTTTTGAAAACGTGAACTTTACAAATGTCAGGGAGAAGCTGGGATTCTCGGCCTGGGACCGGGCAGGGCCATTTGCATCCCTGGTGCTGGCTTAATGGGGCTCCCTCACGGGCTGCAGGAAATTTATGCTGTCTACTGGGGCCAATCCAAGGCCAAGGTGGGAGTAGGAGCATCTAGAAAATAAAGCGGTGAGGTTGCCAAGTCTGTGCCTCCCCTAGGAGGGTGTGGGCCATTGGGGGACACCTGGAGGACAGGGGGGAGGGCAGAGTGTGGTCCCACAGGCAGTGGTAGTGATGAGGATGAGGGGTTAGAGGCTCCTGTATGCTGCAGCCTTGGAGGGGTGAACCCTCACCCTCATCACATCAATCATCAGGCTCCTCCTCACGGGATCCTACTAGGAAGCAGTATCAATCCATGCTTCAGATGGGAAGACTGAAGCTCAGGGAGCAAAGTGACTCACCCAGANCCCTCTTCTGGATGGTACAGGAACCAGAGGCTGGACTGCAAAGGAGGTATAACTGGCTGTCCACTCATTCATTCACTGGCTAGACAATTACTGAGTCTACAAGCCAGAGCCCAGGCTGGACACAGGGGACAGAATGATGCATTGGTGAAATTGTCTCTGCACTTGGGGGACTCCAGTAATAGACTGGTGATGATAACACAGAGTGATCAGAGTGAGCACTGGGGAAGTGAGAATAAAGAGAAGGTGCCTACCCTGCTCTGGGGAAGTCAGGGAAGGCTTCCTGGAGGAGGTGAGGTCTCAGCTAAGACCCAGAGAGGAGGAGATAGCCAGTAAAGGGGATGGAAATGAACATTCCAAGGGAGAGAAACAGCATGTATATGGCTTACAGGCAAAACCGAGGAACTGAAAGGAGTCCAGAGTGGCTGGAGATGGGAGTTTGGGAAGAGATGGGTTGGGGGTGGCACAAATGGCAAGCTGGTGGGGTGGGCAAGGGCCAGCCTCACATGTCCTGCTGAAGAGCTGGACTCCACATGGGGGCTGCCAGAGAGCAGCCTGCCTTCTCTGACTTCTCCTAAGGGGCCGGTCACTCCCCTTCCCCCTCAGAAAGAGGCTCCAGCTCTAGACCCAGCCTCTGGCCCCTCCTAGGTCCCCTCTCTCTTCCTCTGGACACTATGGGTCCAGTGCAGTAATCCTTGGGCTTGGCACTCCCTGGGGAGACCCCGTGGCTGAGCCCACTCAGTCACGTCTCTGCTGTGCCAGACACTGCCCACACACAGCTGAAGTGACCCTGGAACACCGGGACATAGGGCCCAACCAGTGGCTGGATCGTACAGCCCAGCTGCTCCTCAATGGGCTTTCTTGGTTGTCTGCACCACCCACCCCACCCCTGCCAGACTAGGGGCCCCTGGAGGGTAGGCAGAAGGGGTGTGACTCATCCCCTGGGGAGGCAGCAAAGTGGATGCTTGCAGAATGCCTAGTGAATGAATGAAGGGTGATGCATGATGAAGGGATGGTAAGTGAATGAAAAGTGCGTGCAGAATGAGAGCATCTGAATGAATGGATGGATGGATGGTAAATGAATGGACGTGTGAATCCTGATGGTGGTGATGAAGATGGTGAGGATGGTGATGGTGACGATGGTGGGGATGATGGAGAGGACAGTGATAAAGATGCCGATGGTGCTGGATGAATGCGTGAGCATGGGAAGCTAGCACTTCTCTCCCTAGGTTCTCCTCATGCAGCCTCTGCCCCCAGGTCTAGGGCCCCTGCCCTCCAACTAGGAGCACTATCTGGAGGCCCCCTCCCCACTTCGCCCAGCGCACCTGCCACCCTCTCCCTTTGGCTGCTCAGCTCCAGCCACACGGGTCTCCTTCACACACACACAGAGCATATTCCTGCCTCAAGGCTTTTGCACGTGCTGTGCATTATGCCTGGACCACTCTTCCCCCAGATTCCGCGTCCCTCCCTTTCCCAGGTCCCCACGTGGAAAGTCCAACCCAGATCATCCTTGGCCTTCCCCTGAGCTTCCTACTCCTGCACGGCGCACTGATTTCCTCCCTAACCCGCACCACAATTGACACACGACTAGTCCTCCCTCATCTTTCTGTGGTCTTTCTCTCCCAGCAGACTGGGAGCTTCCTGAGGGCAGGCTCCTGTGCTCCCCACCCCTTCCGCTGCCCGGCGGGGACACTGGTGGGCTGAATCCATGGGACGCAGAGCAGCAGATGAGGGCACGGCGTCCTCAGCGGAGTGACTGGTTACACGCAGACACTGGTCCCCGCCAGCAGTCCCCGCTGAGCTTAAACAGTAATTGTGTTTCTGCAATTTTCTTTCAGCTGAGGACAAGGGAACAGCGATTATAAGTCAGCGCTGGAGCCCAGCCAGGGAGGGGAAGGCACAGATAAGCCTCCAGCTCCCCCGGGGACTCTTTATCAGCATTGTGAGCACCTCTGGGAACAAGACGGGACCCCCAGACCTGAGTCAGACCCCTGTCTGCCCCCCAGACCTGCATGCCCCTGCAGGAGCTCACATTCCTTTTGGATCAAGGCAGCCTCTGAGAACTCAGATCCTGAGACCCCAGAACCCCTGCGTCATTGGCCAGCACCTTCCAGACCCTCAGACTTGCTGGGTCCCTTCCAACCACAGGACCTTGGCACCTGCTGGTGTCTCTGTCTCCTCTCACCAGCCTGACTCTTGCTCCTCCTCTGGGGCTCAGACTCCGGGATGATGTCACTTTCTCAGGATGCTCCAGCCCTGACTTCATGACACTTCTAACCCACCATCATTTCATATTCCTCTTTCCCACTGGGCTGCCGGCCCCAGAGGAAGAGGGTCTGGTGGCTTCCTGCTCTGTCCTCAATGTGCACCCCAGGCAGGGTGTCCGCTTGCCGGTCCATGAAGAGTATGGAGTGAATGAGTGAGTGTATGGAAGCAGATGGAAGGGAGGGAAGGAGAGAGGGATAAAATAATCTGGTAGCGAGGCCCAGGTTCTGGATTGGGGGCAAGGCTGCTGGTGAATGCGGGTGAAGGCCGAGGGCAGGGAGGGAGCTCGCCAGCCCATGACTCACGACTGGAAAGTGATCTACAAACTCACCTCACCCTTCACGTGACTCTGTTTTGAAAACGTGAACTTTACAAATGTCAGGGAGAAGCTGGGATTCTCGGCCTGGGACCGGGCAGGGCCATTTGCATCCCCGGTGCTGGCTTAATGGGGCTCCCTCACGGGCTGCAGGAAATTTATGCTGTCTACTGGGGCCAATCCAAGGCCAAGGTGGGAGTAGGAGCATCTAGAAAATAAAGCGGTGAGGTTACCAAGTCTGTGCCTCCCCTAGGAGGGTGTGGGCCATTGGGGGACACCTGGAGGACAGGGGGGAGGGCAGAGTGTGGTCCCACAGTCAGTGGTAGTGATGAGGATGAGGGGTTAGAGGCTCCTGTATGCTGCAGCCTTGGAGGGGTGAACCCTCACCCTCATCACATCAATCATCAGGCTCCTCCTCACGGGATCCTACTAGGAAGCAGTATCAATCCATGCTTCAGATGGGAAGACTGAAGCTCAGGGAGCAAAGTGACTCACCCAGAGTTATTTGGCTGTGGGGAGGTGGTGCAGAATGGAGGTCAGATGGGGTTTGAACTCAGTTCTCTCAGACTCTCTAGCAGCCTCTCCACTCTGCCTTCCCCCACGTGCCCCGATTTCCAGGACAAACCACCCAAAGGAGAGCCCGCAGCATCCATGTCAGGTTAGAACTCCCTCCGAGAGCATCCGGGCTGCTCTGCCTGGGTCACAGAGCTCTTGCACACACGCTTCTCGCGCTGCTGGCACACCCTCTTCCTTCCCAACCGAGGTCAATTGTCTGTCCCGCCCCCAGCAGGGAAATTTCTCTCTTCAGTGGAGATCCTCTTCGCAAATTGCTTTTCTTTCCCACACTGCTGTGTCGGGGAAGTGCTGGAGCTGTCAGGCTTTCATCTGGATACGTGTGTGTGCGCACAAGCACACATGCACGTGTGTGTGTGTGCGTGCAAGAGCTGTGAGCGTTATGTGAGCATGCAGCACGTATGCAAATGATCAATGCGAGGTATGTGCACAGGTGTGGTGTGTGTGTGCACGCACATGCATGCATGGGGGATGTGTGTTTGTGTGTGTGTGCCTGTGATCAATGTGGGGTATGGGCACGCATGTGCAGTGTGTGCGTGCATGTGTGTGTGTGCATGCACGGGTGTGTGTGTTTTGCATATGGGTGTGGGCTATGGGCACCTGTGTGTCTTGTGTGTGTGTGTGTGTGTGCATCTGTGCGCATGCATGGCAGGACCGGAGCTGGGGGTGAGCACGCCCCAGCTGAAGGCTGTNTATGTGCACAGGTGTGGTGTGTGTGTGCACGCACATGCATGCATGGGGGATGTGTGTTTGTGTGTCTGTGCCTGTGATCAATGTGGGGTATGGGCACGCATGTGCAGTGTGTGCGTGCATGTGTGTGCGTGCATGCACGGGTGTGTGTGTTTTGCATATGGGTGTGGGCTGTGGGCACCTGTGTGTCTTGTGTGTGTGTGTGTGTGCATCTGTGCGCATGCATGGCAGGACCGGAGCTGGGGGTGAGCACGCCCCAGCTGAAGGCTGTGGAGCCCTGAGGTGAGGGGTCCAGCTGGCAGGCCCCATGGGAGCTGGAGGAAGAAGAGAGACGGGAACCGATGGGGAGGAGGAAGGGAGGGGAAGGGGTGTGGCCCCGGAGCCTGAGGGTTCGGGCAGGGTGGTCATAGACCCCGTGGTCTGGCTGGGCTGGGGAGACGCAGACGGAGAGGGCACCCAGCCTCAGGGCTCTGGAAGACAATCCCTGAGGGCCCCAGGGAGGGGTGCTTGCTGCAGGCTCCTGAGATCGCGGGGTATGGGAGTCCGCATGAGACAGGGCCATAGATAGCCGTAGAGGGCAGCCTTGAAGCCTGCCTCAGGCCTCTCCACACTGTGTCCTCAGCGAAGGGCAGGGGCCCAGCCACAGAGCCCTCTTTCAGCCCCAGAGCAGGGCTGGCTGAGTGCAGGGCTGAGGTCTGCCCGCTCCCGAGGCCCCTCGAGCCGCTGGTGCCCGGACAGCGCCTGTATGAACACCCAGCCCGGTGCACAGAGCGTGTCCCGTGTCTTGGAAGCTGCCCCGGGGGATGAAGGCTGCTGCCCCTTCCTCAGATACGGAGATGAGGATCAAGCAGGAGGACTTACGCCAGCCCCCAAGGCTCAGAGCTGCCCCCTGCTTGGTTTTCAAGGCGTGGTTTGACTCCACAGCAGAAGTGTGGCCTGGCCACCTGGCGTGAGGTCCCCACGGGCGAGCAGGCAAGGGGCACATGTCTGCAGTCTTTGGTGTTCTCCACCACGGCAGAGCTGGGACACCTGGGCCTGGGGGGCGGGATGGTGGTCCCTGCAAGTAAGTGACTGGCACTGCCTTGGGTCCTGAGCAGGGCTGCCTGGGCCCTCTGGCAGGCAGAGGGCAGGCAGGGCAGCCTGCCAGCGGGGGCCCCTAAATAACTAGGAGTGACCGGCACGTCTGCTCCCCATCCCAGCCGGGGGACAAGCTTGGGCTTCATAACCCGTGATCGATGGGCCTAATATGGGACTGGAGACGGCGGGCTGGCAGCCCCGGCCCGGTCTGCCGGCTGCCATTTGCCCATATATTTATTTATTTATGCATTCTCCTCCATGGCAAGAACCCAAAGACAATAAAAGAAATTGAATTGCATATCAGATGGGACATCAGAGGGAGATACAGCCATAAATCGCGTCGTATTTATTCCATAAATATCAGCGCCTCCCGAATAGCCAGTGCCCGTGATGAAGTTATAATCAGGAATCTGGTCCCTCGGTGCTCACCACCAGCCCCTCCCCCATCAGACAAACGGGCTGAGTCTCCCAGATAAATAAGCGTTTCCTCAGGCCACCTGCCTCCTTCGGTGCCCACCTGGGGTGCCTCCATCCAGAGTAAGGGGCAGGGTCCATGGGGAAGGGCAGGCAGCGGCTGGCATCATGAGGTGTGAAGGCCCAGAAGCGGTGAGCTCGTAGATGAGGAATGAGTTTCTACAGGCCCTTTGCCTCTGCCTGCATGCCTATCACCCTGATACCTGGTTGGAGCCTGGATTCTTTCTCTTTCACTCCCCCCAAGGTATATTTCACATTCAGTGAAATGTACCAAGTACCCGTTGCTGTTCAGTCGCTCAGTCGTGTCTGACTCTTTGTGCCCCCATGGACTGCAGCATGCCAGGCCTCCATCCCCCACCATCTCCCAAAGTTTGCCCACATTCCCGTCCATTGCATTGGTGATGCCATCCAGCCATCTTATGCTCTGACGCCCTCTTCTCCTTCTGCCCTTAATCTTTTCCAGCATCAGGGACTTTTCCAATGAGTCAGCTGTTCGCTAGCTTGATGAATTTTTCCATGGATGTGTGTGAGTCACTGAGTCATGTCCAACTCTTTGCAACCCCATGGACTGTAGCCCACCAGGCTCCTCTGTCCATAGGATTCTCCAGGCAAGAATACTGGAGTAGGTTGCCGTTTCCTTCTCCGTAGATATGTACCTCTAAAGGGGTCTCCTCAATGGCCCAGTGGGTAAGAAATTCACCTGCAATGCAGAGGACACAGGAGATTCAGGTTTGATCCCTGGGTCAGAAAGATCCCCTAGAGAAGGAAATGGCAACCCACTCCAGTGTCTTGCCTGGAAAATCCCATGGACAGAGGACTCTGGCAGGCTGCCTTCCAAAGGGTTGAGAAGAGTCAGCTACAGCTGAGTGACTAAGCACCCTCGTTGTACCTGTAAAAACACCACCAGGATCAAGACCAAGAACATGGATCACTAGGGAAGGTCCCCGCCTGCTCCCTCCTTGCCATTGCACCTTTCCAAAGGGAGCTACGCTTCCGTCACTCTAAGTCACTCCACAGGTTCAGAAAAATGCTATTGTGTAATATTAATATGTACTCTTTAGCGTCTCTTTTCTGATTTGTTTGACATTAGGGGAGAGGAGACGCATCCATGTCACTAAGGATATCAGGGGCTCCTCCATTTTCCCTGCTGCGTAATATTCCATTGCTGTGGACACACAGTCCTTTCATTCATTCTCTTGTGGATGGACATTTCAGCTACTTCTAATTTGAGGCAGTTGCAAGGAAAGCTACTGGTCTGTGTCTTTTTGTGAATATAAGCCCTCATTTCTCTCGGGTATATGGCTGTGAGTGGAATTGTTGGGTTGTAGGGTAGGTAGAGGTATGTTTAATTTTACCAGAAAATATCAAGCACATCTTCAAATTGGCAGTGACATTTTACACGCCCACAGCAATGTGTAAGAGTTCCAGTTGCTCCAGCTGTGTGTCAACACTTGGTGATATCTGTCTTTAATTTTAGCCATTCTGGTGGCTATGTACTGGATCTCACTGTGGTTTCATTTGTGTTTTCACCACTGACTCTTACCTAGATGACTGCAGTGGCCTCCCGTCTGGGCTCCCTAGGCTGGTCCCTGGCCCCTCTAGTCCATCCTGTTTTCAGTAGCCAGAGGGATCTGTTGTCAGGTTAAAACCCTCCTTTGCTCAAAACTCTCCCAAAGTTCCCAGCTTGCTAACAGTAAAAGCTGAGGTCCCGATGGGTCCCACCCTACCTGGGGCTCCCCCGCTGTGATCCTCTGTCCCCCCTGCACCCCACCAGATGCCAGCTCTCCAAGGGAAACACCTATGTTCTGCTCCATGTTACATCCCCAGAGCCTACACCCATGTCTGGCACAAAACAGAAGCTCAGTCAATGCTGCTCGAATAACTGAAATGAGTCAGTGGCAGGTGACATGGCGTTTGGTGGAGCCACTGTTTTGAATGAGCGTGAAGCTCATGTAACATAGAGGTAACCACTTTTTAAAAATGTATTATTTGGCCGGATTGGATCTCGGCTGTGGCATGCAGCATCTTAATGCTGCACACCTGAGCTCTTGGCATGTGGGGTCTAGTTCCCTGACCAGGGGTGGAACCTGGGCCCCCGGCACTGGGAGCGTGGAGTCTTAACCACTGGGCCTCCAGGGAAGTGCCCAAGTATCCGTTTTAAAGCACACGATCTGGTGACAAGTACTGAGATACATGGTCACGTGACCACCATCTTTGTCTTGTTCCAAACAACAGCCATTAAAAAAAAAAGTTTTATTTATGACTGTGCGTGTGTGCTCAGCTGTGTCCAACTCTTTGTGACCCCATGGACTGTATGTAGCGCGCCAGGCTCCTCTGTCCATAGGATTTTCCAGGCAAGAAGACTGGCCTGGGTTGCTGTTTCCTTCTCCAGAGAACAACAGCCATTTTGATGTGGCCTCTTCAGGCCCTGACGTGACCTCTTCAGCCCCTGATGTGACCTCAATAGTTCCCCACCCCCATCTTTTTTATTTCTAAAACAACTAATGCCTCTGAGCTTCTAGCTCCCAGCCCTGAGTTTTGCTGTGCCCGGGAGCTTTCTCCCACAGGGGTTACAGATGATAGAAGGTCCCACCTTGGGACTTCCCTGGTGGTCCGGTGGCTACGACTCTGTGCTCCCAATGCAGGAGGTCTGGGTTCAATCACCAGTCAGGTAACGAGACCTTACGTGCCGTAATAAAGATCGTGTGTGCCACAACTAAGGTCTGATGCAGCCAAATAAATAAATATTAATAAATATTGGGGAAAAAGGTCCCCCGTTGAAGGCTGGCTGACCAAGGACTCCCATCCAAGTGCATAGCACCCCCCTCCCGCCTGATGGAGAGGCCAGGNATCGCGGGGTATGGGAGTCCGCATGAGACAGGGCCATAGATAGCCGTAGAGGGCAGCCTTGAAGCCTGCCTCAGGCCTCTCCACACTGTGTCCTCAGCGAAGGGCAGGGGCCCAGCCACAGAGCCCTCTTTCAGCCCCAGAGCAGGGCTGGCTGAGTGCAGGGCTGAGGTCTGCCCGCTCCCGAGGCCCCTCGAGCCGCTGGTGCCCGGACAGCGCCTGTATGAACACCCAGCCCGGTGCACAGAGCGTGTCCCGTGTCTTGGAAGCTGCCCCGGGGGATGAAGGCTGCTGCCCCTTCCTCAGATACGGAGATGAGGATCAAGCAGGAGGACTTACGCCAGCCCCCAAGGCTCAGAGCTGCCCCCTGCTTGGTTTTCAAGGCGTGTTTGACTCCACAGCAGAAGTGTGGCCTGGCCACTTGGCGTGAGGTCCCCACGGGCGAGCAGGCAAGGGGCACATGTCTGCAGTCTTTGGTGTTCTCCACCACGGCAGAGCTGGGACACCTGGGCCTGGGGGGCGGGATGGTGGTCCCTGCAAGTAAGTGACTGGCACTGCCTTGGGTCCTGAGCAGGGCTGCCTGGGCCCTCTGGCAGGCAGAGGGCAGGCAGGGCAGCCTGCCAGCGGGGGCCCCTAAATAACTAGGAGTGACCGGCACGTCTGCTCCCCATCCCAGCCGGGGGACAAGCTTGGGCTTCATAACCCGTGATCGATGGGCCTAATATGGGACTGGAGACGGCGGGCTGGCAGCCCCGGCCCGGTCTGCCGGCTGCCATTTGCCCATATATTTATTTATTTATGCATTCTCCTCCATGGCAAGAACCCAAAGACAATAAAAGAAATTGAATTGCATATCAGATGGGACATCAGAGGGAGATACAGCCATAAATCGCGTCGTATTTATTCCATAAATATCAGCGCCTCCCGAATAGCCAGTGCCCGTGATGAAGTTATAATCAGGAATCTGGTCCCTCGGTGCTCACCACCAGCCCCTCCCCCATCAGACAAACCGGCTGAGTCTCCCAGATAAATAAGTGTTTCCTCAGGCCACCTGCCTCCTTCGGTGCCCACCTGGGGTGCCTCCATCCAGAGTAAGGGGCAGGGTCCATGGGGAAGGGCAGGCAGCGGCGGGCATCATGAGGTGTGAAGGCTCAGAAGCGGTGAGCTCGTAGATGAGGAATGAGTTTCTACAGGCCCTTTGCCTCTGCCTGCATGCCTATCACCCTGATACCTGGTTGGAGCCTGGATTCTTTCTCTTTCATTCCCCCCAAGGTATATTTCACATTCAGTGAAATGTACCAAGTACCCGTTGCTGTTCAGTCGCTCAGTCGTGTCTGACTCTTTGTGCCCCCATGGACTGCAGCATGCCAGGCCTCCATCCCCCACCATCTCCCAAAGTTTGCCCACATTCCCGTCCATTGCATTGGTGATGCCATCCAGCCATCTTATGCTCTGACGCCCTCTTCTCCTTCTGCCCTTAATCTTTTCCAGCATCAGGGACTTTTCCAATGAGTCAGCTGTTCGCTAGCTTGATGAATTTTTCCATGGATGTGTGTGAGTCACTGAGTCATGTCCAACTCTTTGCAACCCCATGGACTGTAGCCCACCAGGCTCCTCTGTCCATAGGATTCTCCAGGCAAGAATACTGGAGTAGGTTGCCGTTTCCTTCTCCGTAGATATGTACCTCTAAAGGGGTCTCCTCAATGGCCCAGTGGGTAAGAAATTCACCTGCAATGCAGAGGACACAGGAGATTCAGGTTTGATCCCTGGGTCAGAAAGATCCCCTGGAGAAGGAAATGGCAACCCACTCCAGTGTCTTGCCTTGAAAATCCCATGGACAGAGGACTCTGGCAGGCTGACTTCCAAAGGGTTGAGAAGAGTCAGCTACAGCTGAGTGACTAAGCACCCTCGTTGTACCTGTAAAAACACCACCAGGATCAAGACCAAGAACATGGATCACTAGGGAAGGTCCCCGCCTGCTCCCTCCTTGCCATTGCACCTTTCCAAAGGGAGCTACGCTTCCGTCACTCTAAGTCACTCCACAGGTTCAGAAAAATGCTATTGTGTAATATTAATATGTACTCTTTAGCGTCTCTTTTCTGATTTGTTTGACAGGGGAGAGGAGACGCATCCATGTCACTAAGGATATCAGGGGCTCCTCCATTTTCCCTGCTGAGTAATATTCCATTGCTGTGGACACACAGTCCTTTCATTCATTCTCTTGTGGATGGACATTTCAGCTACTTCTAATTTGAGGCAGTTGCAAGGAAAGCTACTGGTCTGTGTCTTTTTGTGAATATAAGCCCTCATTTCTCTCGGGTATATGGCTGTGAGTGGAATTGTTGGGTTGTAGGGTAGGTAGAGGTATGTTTAATTTTACCAGAAAATATCAAGCACATCTTCAAATTGGCAGTGACATTTTACACGCCCACAGCAATGTGTAAGAGTTCCAGTTGCTCCAGCTGTGTGTCAACACTTGGTGATATCTGTCTTTAATTTTAGCCATTCTGGTGGCTATGTACTGGATCTCACTGTGGTTTCATTTGTGTTTTCACCACTGACTCTTACCTAGATGACTGCAGTGGCCTCCCGTCTGGGCTCCCTAGGCTGGTCCCTGGCCCCTCTAGTCCATCCTGTTTTCAGTAGCCAGAGGGATCTGTTGTCAGGTTAAAACCCTCCTTTGCTCAAAACTCTCCCAAAGTTCCCAGCTTGCTAACAGTAAAAGCTGAGGTCCCGATGGGCCCCACCCTACCTGGGGCTCCCCTGCTGTGATCCTCTGTCCCCCCTGCACCCCACCAGATGCCAGCTCTCCAAGGGAAACACCTATGTTCTGCTCCATGTTACATCCCCAGAGCCTACACCCATGTCTGGCACAAAACAGAAGCTCAGTCAATGCTGCTCGAATAACTGAAATGAGTCAGTGGCAGGTGACATGGCGTTTGGTGGAGCCACTGTTTTGAATGAGCGTGAAGCTCATGTAACATAGAGGTAACCACTTTTAAAAAATGTATTATTTGGCTGGATTGGATCTCGGCTGTGGCATGCAGCATCTTAATGCTGCACACCTGAGCTCTTGGCATGTGGGGTCTAGTTCCCTGACCAGGGGTGGAACCTGGGCCCCCGGCACTGGGAGCGTGGAGTCTTAACCACTGGGCCTCCAGGGAAGTGCCCAAGTATCCGTTTTAAAGCACACGATCTGGTGACAAGTACTGAGATACATGGTCACGTGACCACCGTCTTTGTCTTGTTCCAAACAACAGCCATTAAAAAAAAAAAGTTTTATTTATGACCGTGCGTGTGTGCTCAGCTGTGTCCAACTCTTTGTGACCCCATGGACTGTATGTAGCCNACGATCTGGTGACAAGTACTGAGATACATGGTCACGTGACCACCGTCTTTGTCTTGTTCCAAACAACAGCCATTAAAAAAAAAAAGTTTTATTTATGACCGTGCGTGTGTGCTCAGCTGTGTCCAACTCTTTGTGACCCCATGGACTGTATGTAGCCCGCCAGGCTCCTCTGTCCATAGGATTTTCCAGGCAAGAAGACTGGCCTGGGTTGCTGTTTCCTTCTCCAGAGAACAACAGCCATTTTGATGTGGCCTCTTCAGGCCCTGACGTGACCTCTTCAGCCCCTGATGTGACCTCAATAGTTCCCCACCTCCATCTTTTTTATTTCTAAAACAACTAATGCCTCTGAGCTTCTAGCTCCCAGCCCTGAGTTTTGCTGTGCCCGGGAGCTTTCTCCCACAGGGGTTACAGATGATAGAAGGTCCCACCTTGGGACTTCCCTGGTGGTCCGGTGGCTACGACTCTGTGCTCCCAATGCAGGAGGTCTGGGTTCAATCACCAGTCAGGTAACGAGACCTTACGTGCCGTAATAAAGATCGTGTGTGCCACAACTAAGGTCTGATGCAGCCAAATAAATAAATATTAATAAATATTGGGGAAAAAGGTCCCCCGTTGAAGGCTGGCTGACCAAGGACTCCCATCCAAGTGCATAGCACCCCCCTCCCGCCTGATGGAGAGGCCAGGAACAGTGAAGTGGTTGGTTATCCACACCTCCCCGCTTCCCCCTGCCACACACACACACCATTGACCAATCTGCCTGGGCCCACAGGTCCCCTAGAGGTGGGACAGTCCTAGCAAACTTGGGCTCTGCCNAAATATTGGGGAAAAAGGTCCCCCGTTGAAGGCTGGCTGACCAAGGACTCCCATCCAAGTGCATAGCATCCCCCTCCCGCCTGATGGAGAGGCCAGGGACAGTGAAGTGGCTGGTTATCCACACCTCCCCGCTTCCCCCTGCCACACACACACACACACCATTGACCAATCTGCCTGGGCCCACAGGTCCCCTAGAGGTGGGACAGTCCTAGGCAAACTTGGGCTCTGCTNTCCACACCTCCCCGCTTCCCCCTGCCACACACACACACCATTGACCAATCTGCCTGGGCCCACAGGTCCCCTAGAGGTGGGACAGTCCTAGCAAACTTGGGCTCTGCCGCCCCACACCCTTGCCAGCCTCCCTCTTCGACCCCCAGGCATCTTTCCTTTCCTTTGGCTGATAACTGGGAGAGGGGAGGACGACCCAATTTATTTGGCAACAAATAAAGAGCTGCCATGATTAAGAGTGGGGGAGAAAGTTTAAAGGAGGAAAAATTCCTCGGGTAATGCCATCTCCTGCGTCTTTATATTCTGAAACGGATCGCTCTGGACGCGGGCAGAAGGGCTGATTTAATATCCTCATGGAAAATACTGCACCTGATCCAATTACCACGGGAATTTTGATACAGTCAGCAGTCAAGTTGAAAGATTCAGAGGCACTCACCGTGGGAGTAAACAGAGAGACTGAATTACCCGGACTCCTCTGGGGGGTGTTAAGCGGTTCAAGTCGCTGTGAGGGCACCTCAGGGCAGCTGGTTCGCTGCAGCCGGCCCTGCGGCCCTCCGGTCGCCCTCCAGGCCAGCGGAAGGCCCTTGGCTTTGGGCCCTGGTGCAGTGGGCCAGGGTCTCCCTGTGGAAAGGGGAGGTCCACATAGGTGCCCGGGCCCGATCAAGCCCTGGAGGTCCTCCTTGATGTCCAGTCTCTCCTCCAAGCCATCCTTGCCAAGCCCTGTGCAGGCTGCCTTCTGAAGCCATCTCCATGCACCCACCTGGCTCAGTTTCCAGCCATCAGACTGGCCCAGGCCCAGTGCCCTCTCTGGTTGCCCGGTTCTGGTCCTGCTCCCCTCCGGTGACAGACAGCCCTCAGACATGGGTCTAACTGTGCTCAGAACCCCCCAGTCACCTCCAGCTGGTCTTAGAAATAAGTCCAAAGCCAGGAAACACCTCCGAGGGGCTGCCCACCCGGAACAGGCCTGCCCCTTCCCCACCGTCTCCCTCCCCTGCTCCCACTCCAGTGCCCAGTCCAGTCCCGGTCTCCCTGCTCCGTGCACTCTGAGCCCCTGTGTTCTGCCTGCAAAACACTGGCCATGACTGTAATTACATCAGAACCATCCGGGGACTGTGGGTGGAAATCCACCGGCCCCGCTGGATTGGGCTGCACAGATGCAGGAGGGCCACAAGCTGCAGTCTCTGTGCCGTGCAGGCCACGCAGCCTTGAGCCAGCCTCTAGCCTCTCTGAGCCTCGGTTGACCGACCTGCACAGTGGGACCGCAGTGTCTGCTTCACGGAGGTGGGAGGCTGGGGGAGAGGCTGAAGGAGAAGAGCCTGATGAAGAGCGAAGGTTCTGCCACCAGACTCTTTGGAGGCAAGTCCCAGCTCTGCCAGCCACAGCTCTGCGTCTCAGGCTCCTCTGTGAAAGGGTCATTGTGGTGATCGCATGAGCTACTATCCCTGGTCATAATAACACCATAGCTGTGTTAGCTTTTGCTGTCTGGTGAAGTACCTTGAACATTTCCTGGTTCATATTGGAGCTTCTTCCCTCTGAGAAGGTCAGCTAAAGGCTTCGGGCAGCCTCACCATTAGAGACCAAGGCCAGATTAAAACGTCCTGGTGTTTCCCGCTGCAGCCAGACGTTATCCTGTTAACCATAAACCCACGAGTACAAGCGGCCTGTCACCGCCAGAGCTCACCTTTGGGAAAGGACATGGCAGGTGGGGTGGACGGGAGGAAGTTGAGAAAGGAGGCACAAATGTAGCCTTGGGATTGGTTTGTTCCCTGGGTGACTTTTGTGCTCAGAAAAGGTGACTCAGACAATGCCTTTGACTTTAAACGTTCAGATCTGATTCATGAATGTTCCATGAATGTTTAACAGCATATTTTAAAAAATGCTGTTCTGGGAATTCCCTGGCAGTTTAGTGGCTAGGACTGTGAGCTTTCACTGCTGAAGGCACAGGTTCAAGCCATTTAAACAATATATATTTATGTATTTATTTATTCGGCTGCACCAGGCCTTACTTGCGGCACAGGGGATCTTCAGTTGTGGCACCCAAACTCTTAGTTGCAACATGTGGGATCTAGTTCCCTGACCAGGAATCAAACTGAGGCCCCTGGCATTGGGATAGTGGAGTCTTAGCCACTGGACCACCAGGGAAGTCCCCTGGGTGCAAGCCCTGGTCTGAAAACTAAGATCCCGCGGTCCACGTGGTGTGGCCAGAAAATAAAAATAAAAACAGAAATGCTGTGCTTTAATTCAGTTTACATCTGGCTGTTTTATTTCTATTTCTATATTTATAAATTCAGCACGTCTACACGATCTCTTTCAAGGGCCACTGATTACCGTTTGTTCCCATTTACAAAACTAGTTAATCAGACTCCTTAAAGCCTTTGAAATGGCATAAACAGATTGACTACGTCCCGCTTTCCTTTAGGTACTGCAGTGACCTGACTGAGAAGCCAGCCTCACTGCAGAATTAAGCACATCCTTTGTATGTCTAATATACAGAATCTATAAACTCCAGCACTGTTTACAAACTTCCCAAGAGTACAACCTGAAATCCCAAGTCTAAATCAAGTGCTCAGTCTCATATTTTAAATTCGAATCACAAGGCTGAGCTAGTGCTTCAAACAGCAAAATGCTCCTGAAACTTAGAAATGCGTCAGCCACTCAACCTGCGCACACTTCAGACAAAGATATTGATATTGCTGTTTTGATTCTCTTCAAGGTGCCTATTCTTTATTTTTTTTTAATATTGTTTATTTGGCTGCGTCAAGTCTTAGTTGTGGAACACGGGTCACCTGTGAGGATGCAAGGACTCTCTAGTTGAGGCAAGAGGGCTTGGTAGTTAAGACCTGCGGGCTTAGTTGCTCTGCGGCGTGTGAGACTTTTGTTCTCCAACCAGGGATCAAACCCATGTCCCCTGCATTGCAAGGCAATTTGTTAACCACCGGACCACCTGGGAAGTCTTGGGGTGCCTATTCGCCCTCCGAAAGCTTCTTGAGGCTAGTAGATGCTAACCCGGCATGGAAAGCAGGGGGCTCCCTGGGCCCCCCTGGTGGGCGGGCTCATGTTGCTGGGCCCCTCTTGCTCCTCTGCTCAGCCCGTCGGAAGCCCCTCCCCACGTCTGCCCCTTCCCCACGTCTGCCCCCTCCCCAGAGGATTGGATTCAGCTAATCAGTTTACTGATTCCTCCTGTCCGGGACTCTTCTCCTCCCTCCTCTACCTTAGAGGCGACGTGGAGGACCCCTAATGACAGGTGATTGGATTCTGTGTGTCTCTCAGGGCTTTTATTGCGGTTCTGAGGTCACTGCAAGGACAGAGGGGGCTGGGTAGAACGCCTGGCCACTGCCTGGGAGGAGGCCCAGATGGAGTCGGAGGAGTGGGTGGTCGTGAGGGGACCGGACCTCTCCGAGGGCCAGAGGAGGCTCCAGTCTCCCCACCATTGTCAGCTGCAGGCCCTGTGTCCGCCGCTGCCGAAGCCACAAAGTGGGGCCGCTGCTTGCAGAAGGCGGGCTCCGGGGAAGACGTTGGGCTTCGAGTCACATCAGCCCGGCGGGCCTCCACCACCTTGCCCTCCCTGCTGAGAGAACGCTGTAGGGCTGTAGCTCTCACTCTCTCTGGATCCCACCTGTTACACAAACCAACCTCACACAGGGTCTGACGCTTCCTCCTGGGGCCGCGAGCAGGGCCTGGTACCCAGCCGGCTCCACGTGACCATCCGATCCCTTCTCTTCTGGAGGCTGGGGTGGGGGNGTATTTATTTATTCGGCTGCACCAGGCCTTACTTGCGGCACAGGGGATCTTCAATTGTGGCACCCAAACTCTTAGTTGCAACATGTGGGATCTAGTTCCCTGACCAGGAATCAAACTGAGGCCCCTGGCATTGGGATAGTGGAGTCTTAGCCACTGGACCACCAGGGAAGTCCCCTGGGTGCAAGCCCTGGTCTGAAAACTAAGATCCCGCGGTCCACGTGGTGTGGCCAGAAAATAAAAATAAAGACAGAAATGCTGTGCTTTAATTCAGTTTACATCTGGCTGTTTTATTTCTATTTCTATATTTATAAATTCAGCACGTCTACACGATCTCTTTCAAGGGCCACTGATTACCGTTTGTTCCCATTTACAAAACTAGTTAATCAGACTCCTTAAAGCCTTTGAAATGGCATAAACAGATTGACTACGTCCCGCTTTCCTTTAGGTACTGCAGTGACCTGACTGAGAAGCCAGCCTCACTGCAGAATTAAGCACATCCTTTGTATGTCTAATATACAGAATCTATAAACTCCAGCACTGTTTACAAACTTCCCAAGAGTACAACCTGAAATCCCAAGTCTAAATCAAGTGCTCAGTCTCATATTTTAAATTCGAATCACAAGGCTGAGCTAGTGCTTCAAACAGCAAAATGCTCCTGAAACTTAGAAATGCGTCAGCCACTCAACCTGCGCACACTTCAGACAAAGATATTGATATTGCTGTTTTGATTCTCTTCAAGGTGCCTATTCTTTATTTTTTTTTAATATTGTTTATTTGGCTGCGTCAAGTCTTAGTTGTGGAACACGGGTCACCTGTGAGGATGCAAGGACTCTCTAGTTGAGGCAAGAGGGCTTGGTAGTTAAGACCTGCGGGCTTAGTTGCTCTGCGGCGTGTGAGACTTTTGTTCTCCAACCAGGGATCAAACCCATGTCCCCTGCATTGCAAGGCAATTTGTTAACCACCGGACCACCTGGGAAGTCTTGGGGTGCCTATTCGCCCTCCGAAAGCTTCTTGAGGCTAGTAGATGCTAACCCGGCATGGAAAGCAGGGGGCTCCCTGGGCCCCCCTGGTGGGCGGGCTCATGTTGCTGGGCCCCTCTTGCTCCTCTGCTCAGCCCGTCGGAAGCCCCTCCCCACGTCTGCCCCTCCCCAGAGGATTGGATTCAGCTAATCAGTTTACTGATTCCTCCTGTCCGGGACTCTTCTCCTCCCTCCTCTACCTTAGAGGCGACGTGGAGGACCCCTAATGACAGGTGATTGGATTCTGTGTGTCTCTCAGGGCTTTTATTGCGGTTCTGAGGTCACTGCAAGGACAGAGGGGGCTGGGTAGAACGCCTGGCCACTGCCTGGGAGGAGGCCCAGATGGAGTCGGAGGAGTGGGTGGTCGTGAGGGGACCGGACCTCTCCGAGGGCCAGAGGAGGCTCCAGTCTCCCCACCATTGTCAGCTGCAGGCCCTGTGTCCGCCGCTGCCGAAGCCACAAAGTGGGGCCGCTGCTTGCAGAAGGCGGGCTCCGGGGAAGACGTTGGGCTTCGAGTCACATCAGCCCGGCGGGCCTCCACCACCTTGCCCTCCCTGCTGAGAGAACGCTGTAGGGCTGTAGCTCTCACTCTCTCTGGATCCCACCTGTTACACAAACCAACCTCACACAGGGTCTGACGCTTCCTCCTGGGGCCGCGAGCAGGGCCTGGTACCCAGCCGGCTCCACGTGACCATCCGATCCCTTCTCTTCTGGAGGCTGGGGTGGGGGGAGGCATCCACACCAGCCCCTGTCACTGACTGCCTGCTTCCTGGGTGCCACGTGCCCAGGAAGAGCTGTCCCTGTCCACACCATCTCTTGTCTGATGAACCCCTGAAAGCTATAACTAGTGTCTGGGTCAGTCCTGGGGCTCAGAGAAGTTAAGTAAGTTGCCCAGCGTCACACAGCTTAAAGACAGTGGAGCTGGGGTTGGTACTCAGGCAGGTCTGACCCCTAGGGCCCCCTCGTCTTGGCCCCTGTGCCATTCTGCCGGCACATCTTTGCCTGGGACAGGCCAGGCAGCAGGAGGAAGCAGCGTTACCCAGCTCCTTCCACAGTGGAGAGGATTTCGTTCCATCAGCTCATCTCTCCCTCCTCAATTATCTCGGCACCAGGAACCTGAGAGAATGAAATGTACCGAGACGACCGCTTCTCACAGATGAAAGCCATCGCCTTCAAGTGGGCCCAAAAGCCCCACGGCAGGGGTGCCCCGCTGGAGTGTGGGGGCNTTTTTATTTCTAAAACAACTAATGCCTCTGAGCTTCTAGCTCCCAGCCCTGAGTTTTGCTGTGCCCGGGAGCTTTCTCCCACAGGGGTTACAGATGATAGAAGGTCCCACCTTGGGACTTCCCTGGTGGTCCGGTGGCTACGACTCTGTGCTCCCAATGCAGGAGGTCTGGGTTCAATCACCAGTCAGGTAACAAGACCTTACGTGCCGTAATAAAGATCGTGTGTGCCACAACTAAGGTCTGATGCAGCCAAATAAATAAATATTAATAAATATTGGGGAAAAAGGTCCCCCGTTGAAGGCTGGCTGACCAAGGACTCCCATCCAAGTGCATAGCACCCCCCTCCCGCCTGATGGAGAGGCCAGGAACAGTGAAGTGGTTGGTTATCCACACCTCCCCGCTTCCCCCTGCCACACACACACACCATTGACCAATCTGCCTGGGCCCACAGGTCCCCTAGAGGTGGGACAGTCCTAGCAAACTTGGGCTCTGCCGCCCCACACCCTTGCCAGCCTCCCTCTTCGACCCCCAGGCATCTTTCCTTTCCTTTGGCTGATAACTGGGAGAGGGGAGGACGACCCAATTTATTTGGCAACAAATAAAGAGCTGCCATGATTAAGAGTGGGGGAGAAAGTTTAAAGGAGGAAAAATTCCTCGGGTAATGCCATCTCCTGCGTCTTTATATTCTGAAACGGATCGCTCTGGACGCGGGCAGAAGGGCTGATTTAATATCCTCATGGAAAATACTGCACCTGATCCAATTACCACGGGAATTTTGATACAGTCAGCAGTCAAGTTGAAAGATTCAGAGGCACTCACCGTGGGAGTAAACAGAGAGACTGAATTACCCGGACTCCTCTGGGGGGTGTTAAGCGGTTCAAGTCGCTGTGAGGGCACCTCAGGGCAGCTGGTTCGCTGCAGCCGGCCCTGCGGCCCTCCGGTCGCCCTCCAGGCCAGCGGAAGGCCCTTGGCGTTGGGCCCTGGTGCAGTGGGCCAGGGTCTCCCTGTGGAAAGGGGAGGTCCACATAGGTGCCCGGGCCCGATCAAGCCCTGGAGGTCCTCCTTGATGTCCAGTCTCTCCTCCAAGCCATCCTTGCCAAGCCCTGTGCAGGCTGCCTTCTGAAGCCATCTCCATGCACCCACCTGGCTCAGTTTCCAGCCATCAGACTGGCCCAGGCCCAGTGCCCTCTCTGGTTGCCCGGTTCTGGTCCTGCTCCCCTCCGGTGACAGACAGCCCTCAGACATGGGTCTAACTGTGCTCAGAACCCCCCAGTCACCTCCAGCTGGTCTTAGAAATAAGTCCAAAGCCAGGAAACACCTCCGAGGGGCTGCCCACCCGGAACAGGCCTGCCCCTTCCCCACCGTCTCCCTCCCCTGCTCCCACTCCAGTGCCCAGTCCAGTCCCGGTCTCCCTGCTCCGTGCACTCTGAGCCCCTGTGTTCTGCCTGCAAAACACTGGCCATGACTGTAATTACATCAGAACCATCCGGGGACTGTGGGTGGAAATCCACCGGCCCCGCTGGATTGGGCTGCACAGATGCAGGAGGGCCACAAGCTGCAGTCTCTGTGCCGTGCAGGCCACGCAGCCTTGAGCCAGCCTCTAGCCTCTTTGAGCCTCGGTTGACCGACCTGCACAGTGGGACCGCAGTGTCTGCTTCACGGAGGTGGGAGGCTGGGGGAGAGGCTGAAGGAGAAGAGCCTGATGAAGAGCGAAGGTTCTGCCACCAGACTCTTTGGAGGCAAGTCCCAGCTCTGCCAGCCACAGCTCTGCGTCTCAGGCTCCTCTGTGAAAGGGTCATTGTGGTGATCGCATGAGCTACTATCCCTGGTCATAATAACACCATAGCTGTGTTAGCTTTTGCTGTCTGGTGAAGTACCTTGAACATTTCCTGGTTCATATTGGAGCTTCTTCCCTCTGAGAAGGTCAGCTAAAGGCTTCGGGCAGCCTCACCATTAGAGACCAAGGCCAGATTAAAACGTCCTGGTGTTTCCCGCTGCAGCCAGATGTTATCCTGTTAACAATAAACCCACGAGTACAAGCGGCCTGTCACCGCCAGAGCTCACCTTTGGGAAAGGACATGGCAGGTGGGGTGGACGGGAGGAAGTTGAGAAAGGAGGCACAAATGTAGCCTTGGGATTGGTTTGTTCCCTGGGTGACTTTTGTGCTCAGAAAAGGTGACTCAGACAATGCCTTTGACTTTAAACGTTCAGATCTGATTCATGAATGTTCCATGAATGTTTAACAGCATATTTTAAAAAATGCTGTTCTGGGAATTCCCTGGCAGTTTAGTGGCTAGGACTGTGAGCTTTCACTGCTGAAGGCACAGGTTCAAGCCATTTAAAAAATATATATTTATGTATTTATTTATTCGGCTGCACCAGGCCTTACTTGCGGCACAGGGGATCTTCAATTGTGGCACCCAAACTCTTAGTTGCAACATGTGGGATCTAGTTCCCTGACCAGGAATCAAACTGAGGCCCCTGGCATTGGGATAGTGGAGTCTTAGCCACTGGACCACCAGGGAAGTCCCCTGGGTGCAAGCCCTGGTCTGAAAACTAAGATCCCGCGGTCCACGTGGTGTGGCCAGAAAATAAAAATAAAGACAGAAATGCTGTGCTTTAATTCAGTTTACATCTGGCTGTTTTATTTCTATTTCTATATTTATAAATTCAGCACGTCTACACGATCTCTTTCAAGGGCCACTGATTACCGTTTGTTCCCATTTACAAAACTAGTTAATCAGACTCCTTAAAGCCTTTGAAATGGCATAAACAGATTGACTACGTCCCGCTTTCCTTTAGGTACTGCAGTGACCTGACTGAGAAGCCAGCCTCACTGCAGAATTAAGCACATCCTTTGTATGTCTAATATACAGAATCTATAAACTCCAGCACTGTTTACAAACTTCCCAAGAGTACAACCTGAAATCCCAAGTCTAAATCAAGTGCTCAGTCTCATATTTTAAATTCGAATCACAAGGCTGAGCTAGTGCTTCAAACAGCAAAATGCTCCTGAAACTTAGAAATGCGTCAGCCACTCAACCTGCGCACACTTCAGACAAAGATATTGATATTGCTGTTTTGATTCTCTTCAAGGTGCCTATTCTTTATTTTTTTTTAATATTGTTTATTTGGCTGCGTCAAGTCTTAGTTGTGGAACACGGGTCACCTGTGAGGATGCAAGGACTCTCTAGTTGAGGCAAGAGGGCTTGGTAGTTAAGACCTGCGGGCTTAGTTGCTCTGCGGCGTGTGAGACTTTTGTTCTCCAACCAGGGATCAAACCCATGTCCCCTGCATTGCAAGGCAATTTGTTAACCACCGGACCACATGGGAAGTCTTGGGGTGCCTATTCGCCCTCCGAAAGCTTCTTGAGGCTAGTAGATGCTAACCCGGCATGGAAAGCAGGGGGCTCCCTGGGCCCCCCTGGTGGGCGGGCTCATGTTGCTGGGCCCCTCTTGCTCCTCTGCTCAGCCCGTCGGAAGCCCCTCCCCACGTCTGCCCCCTCCCCAGAGGATTGGATTCAGCTAATCAGTTTACTGATTCCTCCTGTCCGGGACTCTTCTCCTCCCTCCTCTACCTTAGAGGCGACGTGGAGGACCCCTAATGACAGGTGATTGGATTCTGTGTGTCTCTCAGGGCTTTTATTGCGGTTCTGAGGTCACTGCAAGGACAGAGGGGGCTGGGTAGAACGCCTGGCCACTGCCTGGGAGGAGGCCCAGATGGAGTCGGAGGAGTGGGTGGTCGTGAGGGGACCGGACCTCTCCGAGCGAGGGCCGGAGGAGGCTCCAGTCTCCCCACCATTGTCAGCTGCAGGCCCTGTGTCCGCCGCTGCCGAAGCCACAAAGTGGGGCCGCTGCTTGCAGAAGGCGGGCTCCGGGGAAGACCTTGGGCTTCGAGTCACACCAGCCTGGCGGGCCTCCACCACCTCGCCCTCCCTGCTGAGAGAACGCTGTAGGGCTGTAGCTCTCACTCTCTCTGGATCCCACCTGTTACACAAACCAACCTCACACAGGGTCTGACGCTTCCTCCTGGGGCCGCGAGCAGGGCCTGGTACCCAGCTGGCTCCACGTGACCATCCGATCCCTTCTCTTCTGGAGGCTGGGGTGGGGGGAGGCATCCACACCAGCCCCTGTCACTGACTGCCTGCTTCCTGGGTGCCACGTGCCCAGGAGGAGCTGTCCACACCATCTCTTGTCTGATGAACCCCTGAAGGCTATAACTAGTGTCTGGGTCAGTCCTGGGGCTCAGAGAAGTTAAGTAAGTTGCCCAGCGTCACACAGCTTAAAGACAGTGGAGCTGGGGTTGGTACTCAGGCAGGTCTGACCCCTAGGGCCCCCTCGTCTTGGCCCCTGTGCCATCCTGCCCGCACATCCTTGCCTGGGACAGGCCAGGCAGCAGGAGGAAGCAGCGTTACCCAGCTCCTTCCACAGTGGAGAGGATTTCGTTCCATCAGCTCATCTCTCCCTCCTCAATTATCTCGGCACCAGGAACCTGAGAGAATGAAATGTACCGAGACGACCGCTTCTCACAGATGAAAGCCATCGCCTTCAAGTGGGGCCAAAAGCCCCATGGCAGGGGTGCCCCGCTGGAGTGTGGGGGCCGTGGGGGAGAGCCAGTGTGGGTGGGGTCTCCCCTCCAGCCTCTTTCCCTTCCCACCAGCCAGCGGTGGGCAGGGAAGGTTGTCTTGGCAACTCAGGCTGAGTTGATGTTAGTCATCTTCCTGGGATTTTTTTTTTCTCTGTGATGAAAGGTGGGAGCGGGAGGGGCAGGGTAGGGGGGAAGAGCCAGAAGGAATCAGATGCCCTCCTTCCACAGGGGCTGCTGACTTAATAAGAATAAAGGCAGCTCTGGGGAAGCTGGAAAACCCCAACTGCAGGTTTGAGATATGTCCTGGGGGCATGGGGAAGCTGGGCCCGGCTGTGGGGAAAGTCCTCAGGTCCCATATGTCCCCCCACCCTGGGGGGCAGGGGCAGAGCCTTGGAGGGACCTGTGTGGGTCAGTGATTCCACAGACTTGGGCACAGCAGTCCAGNCTTAATAAGAATAAAGGCAGCTCTGGGGAAGCTGGAAAACCCCAACTGCAGGTTTGAGATATGTCCTGGGGGCATGGGGAAGCCGGGCCCGGCTGTGGGGAAAGTCCTCAGGTCCCATATGTCCCCCCACCCCGAGGGGCAGGGGCAGAGCCTTGGAGGGACCTGTGTGGGTCAGTGATTCCACAGACTTGGGCTCAGCAGTCCAGTGGTTAGCGCTCACCCTGATTGACCTTGACTCCCCTCTTCACAGGCAGGTAGCCTTTTCGTCATCAGAACAGGGTGGGTGGGGTGTGTGTAATAGTGTCCCTCCCCTTGGGGTCGGGGGTTGAGTGAGATGCTGCCCTTAGTGGGCGCCCCCTCCAATAGGCCAGCACCACCCTAATCGTGGATGTGGTGGGCTGGATGGCCTGGCTGGAGGGCACAGGACCGAGACCAGCCTCCCTCTTCCCTCTTCCTTTTCCTTTTCTTTGAACCAGCCTGCAGAATAGCAAACCATCTCCCTTGGACTGGGAAGAGAGGCTCGCCCTGGCCTGCTTGGGGCAAGGGCATGACTCTGCCCTGACCCCTGACTCTTACTCTTTACAGACGTGGCCACAAGCTGGGGGGACACAGCGTGACTTGCCAAGGGGTCCCGGGCCAGGTGGGTTTTCTCAGACCCAGGTGGGTGTCCTGGGGTAGGGGTGAGGGGGGTCCAGGTGGCCCCCACCCACGGCTCTTTTTTTTACAGCCCATCGGCTCTGCCCTCTGCTCAGAGACCCTCAAGGCCGCCTGGAATGAGGACGGCTTCACTCATGAGGTAAAACATCATCACTCTCTAACCCGGAGCCCCACGCGGCCTTGGCCACACCTCCAGGAAGTGGCCACATTAGAGGACAAACCCGCTGTCCTAACTGACCATCCCCCAGGCACCAACCCATGGCCTGAGAGCTGGGCGGAGCAGTTCTAATCAGAGAGCCAAGGACAAAAACTCTGGTGGGAAACGGTGGGTGGGACAGGACTCAGAGGCGGCTACAGACATTTTCTTTCTCTATTTTTTGGCCACGCCGCCTGATATGCAGGATCTTAGTTCCCCAGGCAGGGATCGAACCCTTGCTGCCTGCAGTGGAAGTACAGAGTTAACCACTGGACCGCCAGGAAGCCCCAACAGACGTTTCTAAAGCTGCTTTTCCCCAGTCGCTGGGCAGGTGAACTGGGACAACCCCGACTGCCCGAGGGGCAATGCCACATTCCTGAGTACCCTTACTGACAGGACTGCTGTGTGTTCCACAGTAATCAGGAGAGATTTCATTTAGTGAGCCATCACTGTGTGCCAGGCCCTATGCTAAGGCTCCTCGTGCTAGCAGTGAGCAATGTTACGTCCATTTTACAGATGAGGCAAGTGAGGCTCAGAGAGGCAAAGTCGCCTGCTTACGTTAGGTGGATTCTTCCAGGAGCAGACCTGAGTCGAGGATTTTAGGGCAAGCGATTTTATGAAGGAAGTGCTCCTAGGAGAAGCCAGAAGGAATAGGGGAAGCAGGACCAGGAAAGAGAGAAGGCCAACGAGGTTGTGATTTCAGGTCGGTCCCTGGGCTCAGCACGGGAACATAGATTGTACCCTCAGCGTTTGTCTCATTCGAGGAGCGGCTGGGCTTCTGTGTAAACTGAAGCCAATGATTGTAAACTGTTCTCAGCAAAGCTGGTGGAGCTGGCAGATGGGCACCAGGTGCCATTAGGCGGCTCTGGGGATCTAACCAGCTTCCCAGGTTGGGCTAGGAGTAAAGAACCCTCCTGCTAATGCAGAAGACATCAGAGATGTGGGTTTGATCCCTGGGTTGGGAAGATCCCCTGGAGGAGGGCGTGGCAACCCACTCCAGTGTTCTTGCCTGGAGGAGCCCATGGACAGAGGAGCCTGGCGGGCTACAGTCCATGGGATTGAAAGGAGTCAGACACGACTGAGTGACTTAGCACGCACGCACCGGGCCAGACACCAGAGTCCCTACCTTACTTGCTGTAAGTGACACCCCTGGCCGGTGGCGGAGCCAGGATTCAAACCAGCACAGCCAGCTGCCCAGCCCTGGGCTCTCACCCACGACCCCCCACCCCACGGCCTCTCCTGGGGCTGGCATGTCCTCATTCAGAGCTTGGTGTCCCCTCTGCCCCCTGCTCTCTGCTGGGAAGCCACAGGGCACACTGTAGATGCCCGGGTGACAGGCGCANGGCCAGACACCAGAGTCCTTACCTTACTTGCTGTAAGTGACACCCCTGGCCGGTGGCGGAACCAGGATTCAAACCAGCACAGCCAGCTGCCCAGCCCTGGGCTCTCACCCACGACCCCCCAACCCACGGCCTCTCCTGGGGCTGGCATGTCCTCATTCAGAGCTTGGTGTCCCCTCTGTCCCCTGCTCTCTGCTGGGGAGCCACAGGGCACACTGTAGATGCCCGGGTGACAGGCGCACACATCACACGCTTCCATCACTCCACGCACTGCTTCATGTCTAATGCAAGTGTCGCCACGGAAAGCATAGCTCAGGGCCTCATGTATCTTTCATGCATCAGGACTTTCGGCGCAGGCACTGTGGGGGAGCCCTGGATGTATGCCAGCGTGGCCCTGAACGCTTGGAGCATCTTCCGTGTGCAGGGGGACAGTTAGGCACTCCTGAAGTAAGGCCCCTCTCCTTGCCTGGCAAAACGAACAAACAAATGAGTGGATCTGAAGAAAAGGATCTGTGTAAATATGTGATGGTTGGCCCATGGATATGGCAGGGTGACTGAGGTTCGGATCACGCTACCCACTTGGGGGTTAAGGGAACAAAGGGGCAGGGACAGGGAGGCAGGCCTGGGGACGAAGTCTCGGAAGTCATTCCTGCCCTACACCGGGCATCGGTTTGTGCCCTCTGGAAGTTAGACACAGACATGTGACTAGCTCTGGCAAAGGAAAGCTAACATAGAAAGATGGGGCCACTACTGGGCCAGAGCAGGTAGATGGGGGTGAAGGAACCCTGGCCCGGCTCTCCCTCCAAATAGTAGAGCATCTGTTCACCTGCTCCCCACGGCCTGGGAGCCGCAGGTGCTGATAGAGACGTCGAGAGGGGTCAGTCTGGGGTCTGCACAAATAGGGGGNGACATGTGACTAGCTCTGGCAAAGGAAAGCTAACATAGAAAGATGGGGCCACTACTGGGCCAGAGCAGGTAGATGGGGGTGCAGGAACCCTGGCCCGGCTCTCCCTCCAAATAGTAGAGCATCTGTTCACCTTCTCCCCACGGCCTGGGAGCTGCAGGTGCTGATAGAGACGTCGAGAGGGGTCAGTCTGGGGTCTGCACAAATGGGGATGGGGGTGGTAGACCTCGCACCCTCCGGTTGTGTCCCCAGCAGGCTGGGGGGCCTGTGCAGCTCCAGGGGCCACCTGAGGCCGCAGCCCACCTGCTGCAATATCAAAGGCAAATGTTCTGAGAAGAAGCAAGGCATAATAAACCGGGTTGATCGATATTCCACTGAAGGAAAGGGACAGAGGGAGGGGGAGAGACTGACCTGGAGAGACATAAAGAGACACGGAGAGACCTGGACAGGCCTAGAGAGACACAGAGAGAACTGGAGAGACATGGAGAGACCTGGAGAGACATGGAAAGACCTAGAGAGACATGAAGAGACCTGGAGAGACACGGAGAGACATACAGAGACATGGAGAGACCTGGAGAGATCTAGAGAGATGCAGAGAGACCTGGAGAGACATGGAGAGACCCAGAGAGACATGGAGAGACATAGAGAGACACGGAGAGACCTGGAGAGACCCGGAGAGACACGGAGAGACCCACAGAGACATGGAGAGACATGGAGAGACATGAAGAGACCCGGAGAGACATGGAGAGACCTGGAGAGACACAGAGAGATATGGAGAGACATGAAGAGACCCGGAGAGACATGGAGAGGCCTAGAGAGATACGGAGAGACATAGAGAGACACAGAGAGACCTGGAGAGAACTGGAGAGACACAGAGAGACATGGAGAGACATGCAGAGACCCGGAGAGACATGGAGAGATCTAGAGAGACACGGAGAGACCTGGAGAGACATGGAGAGACCTGGAGAGACCTTGAGAGACCTAGAGAGACATGAGAGACCCAGAGAGACATGGAGAGACCTAGAGAGACACAGAGAGAACTGGAGAGACATGGAGAGACCTGGAGAGGCCTAGAGAGACACAGAGAGACATGGAGAGACATGCAGAGACCCGGAGAGACATGGAGAGATCTAGAGAGACACGGAGAGACCTGGAGAGACATGGAGAGACCTGGAGAGACCTTGAGAGACCTAGAGAGACATGAGAGACCCAGAGAGACATGGAGAGACCTAGAGAGACACAGAGAGAACTGGAGAGACATGGAGAGACCTGGAGAGGCCTAGAGAGACACAGAGAGACATGGAGAGACATGCAGAGACCCGGAGAGACATGGAGAGATCTAGAGAGACACGGAGAGACCTGGAGAGACATGGAGAGACCTGGAGAGACCTTGAGAGACCTAGAGAGACATGAGAGACCCAGAGAGACATGGAGAGACCTAGAGAGACACAGAGAGAACTGGAGAGACATGGAGAGACCTGGAGAGGCCTAGAGAGACACAGAGAGACATGGAGAGACATGCAGAGACCCGGAGAGACATGGAGAGATCTAGAGAGACACGGAGAGACCTGGAGAGACATGGAGAGACCTGGAGAGACCTTGAGAGACCTAGAGAGACATGAGAGACCCAGAGAGACATGGAGAGACCTAGAGAGACACAGAGAGAACTGGAGAGACATGGAGAGACCTGGAGAGGCCTAGAGAGACACAGAGAGACATGGAGAGACATGCAGAGACCCAGAGAGACATGGAGAGATCTAGAGAGACACGGAGAGACATAGAGAGACACGGAGAGACCTTGAGAGATCTAGAGAGACACAGAGAGACCTGGAGAGACATGGAGAGACCTGGAGAGACACAGATTAACAGGAACGAGACTAGAGAGAGACACTTCTATACGGAGAGGTACGACAGGGAGAGATACGGCAGAAATCCACAGAGAGGGGGATGGAGAAAGAGACACAGATAAATACATGAACAACAGGGGGACACACAGAGAGACAGTGAGATGCCCCCCGGCCCCATCGTACTTCAGACACGTGCACAGACACAGACAGGGTTGCAGGCGGACACCTGGAGAATGGGGGACACGAGTGACCGGGGGGCTGTGGCAGAGGGACGTAAGAGGCAGGGGAGGAGAGCTGTGGAGTCTGAGCCTCCTGGGGAGCTCGAGTGAAGCTGCTGGCGTCCTGGGCCTGCTGTCATTCCAGCCTCGAGGTCTTGTCCTTGGTCCTCCGGCTCTAGGGCAGTGGGGCAGGCATGTGGTCACCCCTACCCCAATGCTCAGAATGATGGTCAGAGGGACGGGCGAGGCTGTGACCTCCCACCCGGGGCCAGCCCACCTCTCACCTGCCTCAGTTTCTACATCTGCAAAATGCCCAACTCTTGCCTCCCAGGGTGGTCTCGAGGGTTAAATGAGGTGACGGCCACAGAGACCACTAGTCCAGCAGCAGTTACCCTTTCCAGAGACTTCTGATGTGCCAGGTCCTTCTGGGGACCTGGGGAGTCCAGCGGTGAGTGAAGCGCAGAGACCCCCTTTCCAGATGAGAACACGGGGGCCAACAAGAAGTGACTCACCTGAGGCCACAGAACCGCCTTCACAGAGGTGAGCTGGACACTGGCCCCCTCCTGTTCTGTCAGCCTTCAATATGTTTCTACCGCTTTGAGGAGCAGACAGCCCAAGTCCTGTGTTAAGTACGGTGAATGAATAGCCAAGGAACGGAAGCAACCTACATGCCCATCAACAGAGGAACAGATGAAGAAGGCCTGTTGCACACATGCAATGGAATATTACCCCGCCGAGAAAAGAAGGGAATGCCGCCGTTTGCAGCAGCACGGACGGCCCTAGAGACGATCACACTAAGTGAAGTGAGGCAGACAAAGACGAAAATCATAGGATGTCGCTAATATGCGTCATAGGATGTCGCTAATATGTGGAACCTAAAAAAATGATGCAAATGAACTTATCTACCAAACAGAAACAGACTCACAGACATAGCAAACGTATGATTATCAAGGGGCAATGGCCAGGGGAGGGAAAAATTCGGAGGCTGGGATTAATATATACACACCGTGTGCATGCTAAGTCACTCCAGTTGTGTCTGACTCTTTGCAACCCCATGGACTGTAGCCACCCAGGTTCCCCTGTCCAAGGGATTCTCCAGGCAAGAATACTGGAGTGAGTTGCCATGCTCTCCTCCTATATATAAGACAGATAATCAAAAAAGACCTACTGTATAGCATAGGGAACTCTACTCAATATTCTGTAATGACTTATATGAGAAGAGAATCTGAAAAAGAACAAATATGTATACCTAAATCACTTTGCTATGACACACCATTGTAAATCAACTATACTCCAATATAAAATTTTAAAAATTTAAGAAAAAATTCTCTGGAGGGCAGAGAACCATTCACTCATTTATCCCCCCATCAGCTCATTCATTCATTCCTTCCCTTCTTGAACATGTGTGAATTTTCTGCCTATCACAGATTACTGATAACTAAACATTTTAGAAACCAGCTATCTCCTGTCCCTTCCACTGTTCCTCGGAGGCTGTTCTGAGTGTCCTTGGCCATGCGGATTGCGGGACCTCTGGCCTCCTCCTCCGAGCTCAGCAATAACACACATCCTCTTCTGTGCAAGGTTCACATTTTGGCTGGTGTGCCCCCCAGAGCAGGGCAGGGGGCAGGGAGCTGGGGCTGGACATCCGTCTCAGGGGCATGCCTGTCTTGCCCCATCAGACCAGCCTGGGCTGCATCCACGCACCCACCACTGGAGCATCTGCTGGACGCCTGCCCCGTGCCAGTCCCACATGCTGCCCCCTCTCAGCTTCACCACTGCAGGAAGGGGAGATCTTCACAGCTTTGTTCAACAGCTGGGAGAGGGAGGAGTCAGATCCAGGTCACTCGGCTTGTGATGGCAGGGCTGGGACCCCAGCGCATGCTCTTGGCCACCCTCCCACCTGCCAGGCCAGGCCCGTTGCCCAGCAACACCTCCTGGGGCCCGGGGCCTTGCTCAGTGGCCACACTGGTGTGGTCACTTGGGACACATCTCTGGAGCTTGGTCCTGGAGTCTTGCCTCCGTGGGGAGCAAAAGGCCTTCCCCACCCTGGTCTAAGAACTGTCACCATAACCCAGCGAAGCAGCAACTGGCCTCTTTTCCTTTTTCTTTTCTTTTTTTTTTTTTTTGAATAATTGACTTCCTTTTGGACGTGCTGGGTCTCCACTGCTGCGTGGGCTCTCTCTGGCTGCGGCGAGCGGGATCTTTAGCTGCCTGGGCTTCTCCTGGCGGTGGCTTCTCTGATGGTGGAGCACCGACCCTGGAGCGCTGGGGCTTCAGTACCTGCGGCAAGTGGGCTCAGCAGTCGCGGTTCCCAGATTCGAGAGCACAGTCTCGACAGCTGCAGCATGGGCCCAGCTGCTCTGCAGCACGGGGCCTCTTGGACCAGGGGTTGAACCCGTGTCTCCTGGCACTGGCAGGCGGATTCCTTACCACTGAGCCACCAGGGAAAGAGACCTCTGGACTCTTTCTCCAGAGCGCCGGCTCAACGGGCCAGCCCCCCTGCAGTTAGGAGGAGGCCACAGCCTGCATGGGCCTTGGGGCTCAGTACAACAGGGTTTGAGAGAAAGTGCTCCCCTCTCTGTCCCACTCCCCCTCTTCCGAGAGCTTCCTCTCCAAATGCATACTTCCTGAAGACCCCCCCCTTAGGTGTCTGCCACCCAACCCTGGCCGCACATCAGAGGCCCAGATTCCTGCCTCTCACACAGCACAGCCCAGTTCCACCAGCCTGGATATCTCCTGATAATTGTTTATAGTGGTAAAAAACACAAAACATAAAATTTGCTGTTTTAACCATTTTAAAGTGTACAATGGGATGGAATTCAATACATCTCCAATGTCCTGCAGCCATCTCCATCACCTGTCTCCAGAACTTTCCCATCATCCCAGTGGAGACCCTGAACCCACTAAAGAGTCAGGCTCCATTCTCACTTCCCCAGTCCCCTTCCCAACCCCAGCAACCACTGACTCTTCTTACTCTACTTCCCTTGCCTATTCCGGGTATTTCCTATGAATGGGGTCATACAGTAAGCAGCCTTTTGGGTCTGGCTTCTTTTGTTTGCCACGCTCTGTAACATGCATCAGAACGTCATTCCTTTTTATGACTCAGCAGTTTTCCAGTGTACAGACATACCACATTTTGTTTGTCCATTCATCCATCCACTGATGGACACTGGGCGTCCATTTTATAAAACCATATTTATATTTATTTGACTGTGCCAGTTCTTAGTGGCAGCATACAGCATCTCTAGCTGTAGCGTATGGGAGCTAGTTCCCTGACCAGGGATCACACCTGGGCCCCCTGAATCGAAATTGTGGAGTCTTTTAGTCACTGGACCGCCACAGAAGTCCCTGCTTCCATCTTTTGGCTACTGTGAATAAAGTTACTATGAATGTGGGTATACAGATATCTCTTTGAGACTTTGCTTTCAATTCTTTTGGGAATATATTTTCTCACAATGTACCCAGAAGTCCAATTACTGATCATTTTATTTTTAATTTTTTGAGGAGCTACCATTTTACATTTTACCGGCAGTGCACAGAGAGCCAATGTCTCCATATCCCCATCAACATTTGCTATTTTCTGCCTTTTTAAAAAAAAAATATATAGCCATCCTAATTAGTGTGAAGTGATATCTCTGGTTTTGATTTGGATTCCCTGATGGATGACTTTTATCTGTTTCTTGCTTAACTGCTTTGGCTAGAACTTCTAATGCCATGGTGAACAGATGTGGCAAAGCAGACTGCTTCGCTTTGTTCCTTCACGGTGGCTGTGCCCAGAGAATTTTTTCGGATCTGGGATGATTCTGATGGGCAGCCCGTGGCGCAAGCGCCTGGCTTGCTTTGGTCAGTGTTTCCCCATCGTACCTCACTTCTCACAGCAGCCTTTTGAGGCCCCATTTGTGTACCCACTTTATGATAAGAGAAAAAACAGATGTCACGAGGCGGGGTTCTCCACAGGATGGGGGGTGGGCAGCAGAACCGGGAGGACCCAGGCAGGGAGGTCCCCATGTGCCCTGCTCACAACTGGCAACTGTTCTGATCAGTGGAATGAAGTTGCACAGCCCAGGACTGCCTGATTCCAAAGCCCTTTGCTCCTCCCTCTCTGGGTACACTATGGTAGCCCTGGTGTTGGCAAACTATGGCCCACAGTCAAATTCAACTCCAGCCGGTAAGCTGAAGGTGTTCGCGTTTGTAAAGGGCTGCAGAAAGAAATCTGAGATGCAGATGCAGACAGCCTAAAGCACTTACTGCCAGCCCTTCACAGGAGGAGTGCTGGCCCCAGCTTTGCCCAGAGAAGAAACTCTGCTGGAAGGACGCTCCCTCGCCAGGGTTAGATCGGCACCCGTGGGTAGTGTCTCCCAGCTGTGCTTTGTCCAAGGACCAGGCCCTAGTGGAGGGTTGTCCCCACCCAGTGCCAGACATCAGCTCCCAGCAGCTCAACCCTCACTCATCCCAGGGGGTGAAAAATGCGACACCTCAAAGTAGTCCATTAAAGTTTAACGGGGGTGATGCATATTTAATGGGGCTTAACAAAGCATTCTCACAGAGGCTGAGACAGCCCCCTGGGGTGGGGGCAGGCTGCGGGAGAGCCACCCTGCCCATGGCAGCCCCCCTTCCACGGAGTCCCCTCATCTGTCTGTGGTGGGACAGCTTGGCATTCCAAGCTCCTTCGGGAGCCAAGTGCAGGCCCTTCCATTATTAATATCATGCGGATGTCTGAGGAGCTGTGTGAGTAGGGTCACAACTCAGGCTGGCCTGGCCCCATTCCAAGCAGCCCCCAGCCTGTGGGACCTTTGTGGGAAGGCTGCCCCCCACCTCATCTCCATCCTCTGACCCTCCACTCGTGTTAGGGGTCACTGCCGAGGGCGAGAGGTCAGCAGGAGGCATCCCTGGGAGTAGGGCATGGAGACAGCCCTCCTGGGAGTTTTGCTTGTGACAGGCCCCAATCCCTGACTCAGAGATCAGTGTCTGGGAATCCGAGGTCACAGATTCGTAGATTCACGGCATCTTAGAAGAGCTGCTACTGACCCTCCTACATCCCAGCGGCCCGGCAGCTATGAGTTCTGACGAACCCACGTGAGCCACAGGACTCACTTTGCTGTTCCTCACCATCTGAAAAGCAGAGACATCACTTTGCTGACAAAGGTCGGTCTAGCTGAAGCTATGGTTTTTCCAGCAGTCATGTACAGATGTGAGAGTTGAACCATAAAGAAGGCTGAATTGATGCTTTTGAACTGCAGTGCTAGAGAAGACTCATGAGAATCCCTTGGACTGCAAGGAGATCAAACCAGTCCATCCTAAAAGAAATCAACCCTGAATATTTATTGGAAGCACTGTTGCTGAAGCTGAAGCTCCAATACTTTGGCCACCTGATGTGAAGGAAGAGCTGACTCATTGAAAAAGACCCTGATGCTGGAAAAGATTGAAGGCAGGAGGAGAAGGGGACGACAGAGGATGAGATGGTCAGCTGGCGTCATCCACTGAATGGACGTGAATTTGAGCAAACTCCAGGAGACAGTGAAGGATAGAGAAGTCTGCCATGCTGCAGACCCCAGGGTCGCAGAGTCAGACTCGACTGAGCGTCTGAGCCAGCACCATCCACATGGTTGTGTGGCCTCTGTCTACTCAGAGCCACCCAGAGTCTTCCAGGGACCCCAGGGGTTTCCCACAAGGAGGCCACCAGTCCTTACCAATGTCCTGCCCTGGCCACTTGATGGAGGAAGCTCTCCTTGGCCACACGGCAGGTGCCCCGCCCAGAACGCTGACCTGGAATTCTCAAGCTGGGAGTCCCTGAGATTTGCTGCGACATCTCTAACCCTTGATCATCCCATGTGCAGAGATGATACATGACCTGCACCCACAGTCCCGCACATGGACCTCTGGCTTCAGGCTCGCCGCATGGAAGGTTTCAAGGGTTCCCCCCAGCTGAGGGTATCAGTAGAAAGCTTCAGATCTACACCCACTCCCCTGCAAGCCTGGTCCTCACCTGGGTTCCTTGTTGAATCACACCCCATCATTGAAATGCCTGCACCAGATGCCAGCTGGGTCACCCCTTGACACCCACCTCTCCTTCACCTGTTTCTGACACTCCTTCCTAAGGCCCCACCCACTCTGTCCTCCCTACTCCCCCTCTTTTCCCCAGGCTGGTCCAAGTGGGCAGCACCTCTCTTGGCCCCTGTGCAGCCCCTCATGGGCCCCTAGTCCATCTCCCACTGTCATCAGAGTGGACTTCCGAAAGCGCCATCTGATTACATCAAGTGCCTGTTTGAAACCATCAGTGAGTTCCCAGTTCCGTCCCCAGCAGGACATGCAGGGGCTATAAAGTCTGACAGGTCTTCCCACCAGCCCCTGTCACACACCCTTTCACCCCCACTTCCCTCCCAGCTGTCCCTGCCCCCTCCATCACAGGGCCCTGGCTCCCTCCCCTCCTCACCTATAATACCTATTAGCCTCCCCATCTCTTCTACTCCTTGTCACTTCCTCAGTTGCTCCACTGACCCTTCCTGACCAGGTCAGACCCCTAAGGAAGTTCCTGCCTCCCAGAGTTACACATCACAGAGGACACTAGATTGCTCTCTGGTGACCCCCCATACCAGCTGACCCCTTCCCACTGTCCAAGGGGTGCTGGCTCTGCTCTAAGACTCCAGGGCACCACCCAGGAGCCCAGCTTCAGGCTGANCCTCCCAGAGTTACACATCACAGAGGACACTAGATTGCTCTCTGGTGACCCCCCATACCAGCTGACCCCTTCCCACTGTCCAAGGGGTGCTGGCTCTGCTCTAAGACTCCAGGGCACCACCCAGGAGCCTAGCTTCAGGCTGAGATGAGAGATGACCCCCTCTGTGTCAGTTAACCTGTAGTTAATAAGCGCCTGCCCTGGGCCAGGCCGGGTCCCCTGGGTTCCAGAGCAGCACCACGTGGCCCCAAGTATTGCAAGTTTCAACTCCCAGGGTCCAACCTGGGAGTCCCTGAGACTTGCCCCAGCATCTCCCGCCCCTAACCACCCCTTGTGCAGAGATGACACTCGACCGGCACCCACAGCCCCGCACATGGACCTCTGCCTCCAGGACGTGCTGCATGGAAGGTTTCAAGGGTTCCGCCCAGACTTGCTCCATGGAAGGTTTCAAGGGCAAGGCTGGGGGAAAAGGCGCCTTCTCAGAGCAGACACACCAACCCCTGCTCTGACCTCTTCAGTGACCTCTGCTGGCCGACATCCGGGCCCTTGCTCAGCTGGTCACAGATGCGGGCAGAGCGGTTGGCTAGCCTGGCAAGGAGCCCAGGCTCCCTTGGCATCTGAGGAGCTGACCCATTGTCTTAGACTCCAAGGGTTTTCCAGTGTGTGCAGGTTTGATGTTACCTCTGCAGAGCATCCCTCCAGGCCAGGGGTTAAAGATGTCTATCTTGCCAGCTCAGATTCTGCAGGGCTGAAGGCAGGAGGGGCTGAAGGGGGTGGCTGGCAGGCCAGCAGGGAGCCAAGGGCCTTCAGCATCCCCTCCCCACCCCCCAAGAACAACTTTGCTCTCCAACCACGGGGTTCCATAAAAGATCTCTTTTAAACAGAATATCTCGGCTAAAATCAAATCCAGAGACCTCATTTGAAGATGGGGGAGGTGGGGCAGAGCCTGGGGGG
>SJYW01017911.1:641595-661631 GCA_006410735.1 Raphicerus campestris | reverse complement strand
CTTCCGTGTTCCCACCCCCTCCCAGACACCCCGCACCCACCCGCCAAGAGGCACAAAGGAATCAGCCGTGCTCACATTTGGGAAGAATTACCAAATTCCTTTGCCATTTGCTATCTCTCACTTTTCTTTTTTTAAAAAAAATATTATCCCAAACATCCTGGGAGGCCTGTGATTTCATGATTCTAAGAGCCTCTGGTCCTCAGATTCAGCAGTCGGAAGATTCTAGAAGCTGGAGATCCCTCTCCAGTGTCTGGGCCCACCATCCCCAGCTGGGCAGTCAGCATAGCCCATCCTGGCCTCAGGCCACCCACCTTCTTCCTACTTTGGTCTGAGGCCTCACACCTGTTGTGTGAGCTGAGAGATGGTCCCAGGGCCTGAAGGAGGAGAACTGACTTTTCCTTTCCAGGCAGAGACTTGGGGTCAGAACCACCTCTTGGCCCACTCTGATCTCAGCAGTTGAGACCGGAGTTGCTCAGGACTGGACAGAACTCCCACAGAACCTCCTGGAATTGGATGCACACTCAGGTCCCATTTTGCCTTCCGTTCACCATCATCGTCCCTGGAACCAAGCTCTTTCCGGGGCCTCCAGGCTGGGGCAACCAGGGTCTGGGGCAAGGTCCCTGAGTTCCTGGCCAAACTATATCCTATGAGAGCCTCAGTTTCACCGCCTTTTCCAGGTCCCTTTGGGGCTGGAGCCCTGGGGTGGCCAAGCGCATGGTTTACCCCATCCTGCTCCTTATAAGCCCTCCCGACTCGGATGCTGACAGTTTATGGAAAAGGGGGCAGACTGCAGGCACCTGGGCACCTAAATGGGGGCAGCCCAAGGTACGATGAGGGCACTTCCTGGCTGTGCAATCACAGGGGGGTGTCTCAGCCTCTCTGAGCCTGGGTCGGGACTCAGCACAGGCTGCGGAATGGGACAACATATTGGTCCATGGCTTGTAGGAGAGGGCTCAAGCTGGGCGAGTGGTAGCAGCCCAGAGCCTTGGAATCCACGCAGGAGGCTACCCTGCCACCAATCCCCCCCACCCAAGGATGGACCGTCCTCACCCTGGAGGAGAGGACTCAGTACATCCTGGTGGGTTAGAAGCCAAGCTCCCCCTCACCCACCGGTCTCAGATGAGGAGCCTCGGAGGTGAAGAGCTGTTCTGAACGGCTGAGCTGTGGGGCCCGGGGATACCAGGCAACCCAGGGCTCTGCCTGACTGCCTGGAGGAGGTCATCACACACAGAACCCACTGTCCCCAGGGTGGCAGGGCCTCTTGGCGGGGGGGACCTCCAGGCTGGGCTGCAGCCCCCTCCACAGCACCCAAGCTGTTGATAGTGGGGGAGATTGAAAAAAACAAAACCAGATGCTTCTCTGAACATTTTTGGCATTCATGAGTTTCATCCCAAACGCAGCTAACTTCCGCTCCCCTGCTGCTGCCTGTCTCTGCCCTATGCTTCCCCCACTCTCCAGGTGGGCAGCAGGACGAAGTGAGGGCCCTCTCCTCCCTCTGGGTCCCTCTCTGCCCCCCTCCCCCTCCTTGCCCCATCACTTAGCCCCCCCAGGGAGCCACATTCCTGGCCTGGCGGCTACAGCTGGCCCTGTGCCTGGGTCCCTGTCTGATGACCCCTCACCTGCTCCCTCCTCCACATGCGGGAGGCCATGGCTTCTGCCAGCCCCTGGGGGCCTCTGGTGGAACAAACGAGGCCCCAGCTGTGTTCTGGAGAAAGGTGACTCATGACAGGAGCTCACTCAGCCAGCACCCGGGGAGGGGCGGGCCTCTGGGGGGCTTCTGAGGGGCTTCAGCTTCAGCGGAGGTAGTCCCACCTGCCAGTTCCAAAGGGGCAAGAGATCTGGTCTCTGAGTCTTTCCTGGATACCTGCCCCGGAAGGAATCTGAGGAGGGGCCCCTGCTCCATGTGCTGAGGGCCCTGTGGCCTCAGTTTCCCCCCAGACATTGAAGGGAATTAGATTGGATGGCCTCATAGCCCTTCTGACTCTGATAGTGCAGGATTCTAGAACCGCGACCCCCAATAACCTCACCCCCATCGCTAAGGAAAAGAAAAGGAAAAAATAACACCCACCCCATCTAATCCTTTGCTGGCTTATACCACGCAGCTCAGCTTTCTCGCCGGCTTCTCTGGGGGATGATGGAAATGTGAATTTAAATAGAGTTATGCTGAAAGAACATTAGCCAGCATGGCCCCAGCAGGGAGAAGCCCCGCGGAGCCGCAGAGGCAGGCCGTAAGGTCCTGGCGTTCACGAGGAGGCCGGCACCTTCGGACAATTACAATCAAGAGGCTTGATTAGCCCTCCTCCTGCCTCGCCCCCTTCCAAGGACTCTCCTTAATAGCCCGCTGCCTCCTCTCTGGGTGCCGGGGGGCCGGCTGCTGGGGACCAGCCGGGTGTAGCTAATCTCCCAGTGGCACCACTCTGCCATTCACAGCGAATGGGGACTCCGAAGCAGCTCTCTGGGGTGGCTCAGTGCCCGCTCCCGGCCAGGAGCGGCTGCCAGCCTGAGACGGGATTAGCATGGCTGTCAGCTCGGAGTTCAGGGCTCAGCCATGGGGCTCCGGGCAGAGCAGAGCTGGTGCCAGGAGCTGGGGGCATCTGGGAGGCCCTGGCTTCCCCCAGCCCCCGCACTGCCCTGAGCCAACCCCCTCCCTGTGGTCCCCACACTCCCTGCTGCTCCCCATCACCTGGGTGCCCTGGAGGGAGGGGACAGTCTGCCTTCCTGACTGCTGGGCACAAGGCAGACCCTCAGGGAATGGCTGTTTCTGCTCTGGGCCAAGGGTTTTGTAGGGTTTGGAAGGTGGGCAGGGCTGACAGTGAGGCCTTGTGTTGGAAGCATACTCCTTGGGGCGGAGGTGGGGGGGTCCCAGTACACCCAAGCTCAGGCCAAGGGGGCGGGGTAGGCCCCAGGGGTGCAAGCCAGGAGGCAAGTCGGGGCCCAGTGCAGTGATGCCGGGGAAGGGGGTTGGACATGCCGGGTGAGCCAGGCCCTGGATTGGGAGCGAGAGGCCTGGACTGAGCCCAGAAAGCAGGATTCTCACATAATCAGAGTAAGTGGCCTCTGAGCCCACGCGGGGCGGGATCAGCATGGGGAAGGGACTGTGCTTCCCCCTCTCCTTTCTGACACTGTGGGGCCTGATGTGGCCTAACGGGGCCTGCTGTTGGGTTAGGTCCCAGAAGCTGCTCTTACCACACCGCACCCCCAGAAGTGGTGGTGGAGGCAGTGACAGCTACTGTGGCCCCTGGGATGAACCAGGTGCATCTAGAGGGCCCCCTGGCCCAGGGCAGGCCCCAGCCCTCGTGCCAAGCTCTGGTTACTGCTGGAGGTTCTGGGGTGGGCTCTCAGGGCCCCAGGAGCAGGTGGCTCCAGTTCTGTGCCTGCAGAACTCCAGCCCCCCAAGTAGGCTCCTGGACAGGCCCTTCTCCCAGTCCCAGGAGGCAGCAGGGATGAGGTGACTGTGTCCATGGAGCTGCTGGACTCACCCTTGCAGCTCAGGTCAGCATGGTAACAAGGCCCCTTTCCCTTGCTGAGCTGAGCTTAACCCCTCCTGCCCATTAGCCACACTCTTGGGTCCAGAGTCTCAGTCTCTCCAGGGAGCCGCTGCTGGTTTGGATGTTCTGGGTGAGTCTGCGCCATCCTATCCACATCTGTGCCTTCTGGCCACATGCTAAGGCGCCTGCAGCCCCACTGTCCTGCCCTGTGCTCTTGGTGAATTAGGGACAGGTGCCCTTTTCAGTTCTCACCACCTTTCTCAGTCAGCTGCCTTTGTTTTTGATTTGTTAATTATGTTAATTTACCATTGATTTGGATGCACTGGGTCTTTGCAGCACGCAGGATCTTTAGTTGTGGCATATGGGCTCTTAGTTGCAGCATATGGGATCTGGTTTCCTGACCAGAGATTGAACCCAGACCCCCTGAATTGGGAGCTCGGAGTCTTAGCCACTGGATCACTAAGGAAGTCCCAGAGCCAGGTGCCCTTGTGCAGTGCACAGCCTGGACAACTGTTCCAGGCAACCCTGTCTCATTTCTCCTCCTGAACACCTAAAGCAGAAAGTCCTCTTGCATTAGTTGCCTGCATTGGGATCTCCCAGGTGTACCAGTTCTTGGAGGCTGCAGGCAAATCCACTCTGGATCCCAGTTTTGACTCAGCTGTTGGTGCCATTTGACATAGATTCAGTGTTGGATAATTGTAATCAGGTTGGTTGCTGGGTAGATAAAATAAAGCAGAGGGCCTGTGGGTGCCCAGTGCCAGGCTCAGAGCTTGTCAGACCCATCTCCATGTATTCTCAGCACCCCTGGAAGGCAGCTGTGGTGGGCTTTTGAAAAAAATATCTGTTCTTTTCTTAGGGCAAACCTAATTCCCCTCCCCCTGAGTGTGGACTGTCCATAGGGGCTTCTTTCTGATGAACAGAATGTGGAGGAAATGATGGAGTATGACTTNTCTGATGACCCCTCACCTGCTCCCTCCTCCACATGCGGGAGGCCATGGCCTCTGCCAGCCCCTGGGGGCCTCTGGTGGAACAAACGAGGCCCCAGCTGTGTTCTGGAGAAAGGTGACTCATGACAGGAGCTCACTCAGCCAGCACCCGGGGAGGGGCGGGCCTCTGGGGGGCTTCTGAGGGGCTTCAGCTTCAGCGGAGGTAGTCCCACCTGCCAGTTCCAAAGGGGCAAGAGATCTGGTCTCTGAGTCTTTCCTGGATACCTGCCCCGGAAGGAATCTGAGGAGGGGCCCCTGCTCCATGTGCTGAGGGCCCTGTGGCCTCAGTTTCCCCCCAGACATTGAAGGGAATTAGATTGGATGGCCTCATAGCCCTTCTGACTCTGATAGTGCAGGATTCTAGAACCGCGACCCCCAATAACCTCACCCCCATCGCTAAGGAAAAGAAAAGGAAAAAATAACACCCACCCCATCTAATCCTTTGCTGGCTTATACCACGCAGCTCAGCTTTCTCGCCGGCTTCTCTGGGGGATGATGGAAATGTGAATTTAAATAGAGTTATGCTGAAAGAACATTAGCCAGCATGGCCCCAGCAGGGAGAAGCCCCGCGGAGCCGCAGAGGCAGGCCGTAAGGTCCTGGCGTTCACGAGGAGGCCGGCACCTTCGGACAATTACAATCAAGAGGCTTGATTAGCCCTCCTCCTGCCTCGCCCCCTTCCAAGGACTCTCCTTAATAGCCCGCTGCCTCCTCTCTGGGTGCCGGGGGGCCGGCTGCTGGGGACCAGCCGGGTGTAGCTAATCTCCCAGTGGCACCACTCTGCCATTCACAGCGAATGGGGACTCCGAAGCAGCTCTCTGGGGTGGCTCAGTGCCCGCTCCCGGCCAGGAGCGGCTGCCAGCCTGAGACGGGATTAGCATGGCTGTCAGCTCGGAGTTCAGGGCTCAGCCATGGGGCTCCGGGCAGAGCAGAGCTGGTGCCAGGAGCTGGGGGCATCTGGGAGGCCCTGGCTTCCCCCAGCCCCCGCACTGCCCTGAGCCAACCCCCTCCCTGTGGTCCCCACACTCCCTGCTGCTCCCCATCACCTGGGTGCCCTGGAGGGAGGGGACAGTCTGCCTTCCTGACTGCTGGGCACAAGGCAGACCCTCAGGGAATGGCTGTTTCTGCTCTGGGCCAAGGGTTTTGTAGGGTTTGGAAGGTGGGCAGGGCTGACAGTGAGGCCTTGTGTTGGAAGCATACTCCTTGGGGCGGAGGTGGGGGGGTCCCAGTACACCCAAGCTCAGGCCAAGGGGGCGGGGTAGGCCCCAGGGGTGCAAGCCAGGAGGCAAGTCGGGGCCCAGTGCAGTGATGCCGGGGAAGGGGGTTGGACATGCCGGGTGAGCCAGGCCCTGGATTGGGAGCGAGAGGCCTGGACTGAGCCCAGAAAGCAGGATTCTCACATAATCAGAGTAAGTGGCCTCTGAGCCCACGCGGGGCGGGATCAGCATGGGGAAGGGACTGTGCTTCCCCCTCTCCTTTCTGACACTGTGGGGCCTGATGTGGCCTAACGGGGCCTGCTGTTGGGTTAGGTCCCAGAAGCTGCTCTTACCACACCGCACCCCCAGAAGTGGTGGTGGAGGCAGTGACAGCTACTGTGGCCCCTGGGATGAACCAGGTGCATCTAGAGGGCCCCCTGGCCCAGGGCAGGCCCCAGCCCTCGTGCCAAGCTCTGGTTACTGCTGGAGGTTCTGGGGTGGGCTCTCAGGGCCCCAGGAGCAGGTGGCTCCAGTTCTGTGCCTGCAGAACTCCAGCCCCCCAAGTAGGCTCCTGGACAGGCCCTTCTCCCAGTCCCAGGAGGCAGCAGGGATGAGGTGACTGTGTCCATGGAGCTGCTGGACTCACCCTTGCAGCTCAGGTCAGCATGGTGACAAGGCCCCTTTCCCTTGCTGAGCTGAGCTTAACCCCTCCTGCCCATTAGCCACACTCTTGGGTCCAGAGTCTCAGTCTCTCCAGGGAGCCGCTGCTGGTTTGGATGTTCTGGGTGAGTCTGCGCCATCCTATCCACATCTGTGCCTTCTGGCCACATGCTAAGGCGCCTGCAGCCCCACTGTCCTGCCCTGTGCTCTTGGTGAATTAGGGACAGGTGCCCTTTTCAGTTCTCACCACCTTTCTCAGTCAGCTGCCTTTGTTTTTGATTTGTTAATTATGTTAATTTACCATTGATTTGGATGCACTGGGTCTTTGCAGCACGCAGGATCTTTAGTTGTGGCATATGGGCTCTTAGTTGCAGCATATGGGATCTGGTTTCCTGACCAGAGATTGAACCCAGACCCCCTGAATTGGGAGCTCGGAGTCTTAGCCACTGGATCACTAAGGAAGTCCCAGAGCCAGGTGCCCTTGTGCAGTGCACAGCCTGGACAACTGTTCCAGGCAACCCTGTCTCATTTCTCCTCCTGAACACCTAAAGCAGAAAGTCCTCTTGCATTAGTTGCCTGCATCGGGATCTCCCAGGTGTACCAGTTCTTGGAGGCTGCAGGCAAATCCACTCTGGATCCCAGTTTTGACTCAGCTGTTGGTGCCATTTGACATAGATTCAGTGTTGGATAATTGTAATCAGGTTGGTTGCTGGGTAGATAAAATAAAGCAGAGGGCCTGTGGGTGCCCAGTGCCAGGCTCAGAGCTTGTCAGACCCATCTCCATGTATTCTCAGCACCCCTGGAAGGCAGCTGTGGTGGGCTTTTGAAAAAAATATCTGTTCTTTTCTTAGGGCAAACCTAATTCCCCTCCCCCTGAGTGTGGACTGTCCATAGGGGCTTCTTTCTGATGAACAGAATGTGGAGGAAATGATGGAGTATGACTTTTAACTGTAGATCATAAAACGCACGGTGGCTTCCCTTGCTCTCTCTGACCTGCTCCTATGGGGGAAGCCGGGGGCCATACTGTAAGGATGCTCTTCACCCTCTTGAGAGGGCCATGTGGCGAGGAGGAAATGAGGCCTCCCTCCAAGCAGCCACGTGCGCTCTCCACCTTGGAAGTGGGTCCTCCAGCCCCAGTCAAGCCTTCAGATGATGCAGCTCCATCAGCATTTTCTCTGCACCCTCCAGAGGGGGCCTTGAGCAGGAACCGCACAGCCCAGCTGCTCCTGAAGTCCTGGCCCCGTACACNACAAGGCCCCTTTCCCTTGCTGAGCTGAGCTTAACCCCTCCTGCCCATTAGCCACACTCTTGGGTCCAGAGTCTCAGTCTCTCCAGGGAGCCGCTGCTGGTTTGGATGTTCTGGGTGAGTCTGCGCCATCCTATCCACATCTGTGCCTTCTGGCCACATGCTAAGGCGCCTGCAGCCCCAGTCCTGCCCTGTGCTCTTGGTGAATTAGGGACAGGTGCCCTTTTCAGTTCTCACCACCTTTCTCAGTCAGCTGCCTTTGTTTTTGTTTTGTTAATTATGTTAATTTACCATTGATTTGGATGCACTGGGTCTTTGCCGCACGCAGGATCTTTAGTTGTGGCATATGGGCTCTTAGTTGCAGCATATGGGATCTGGTTTCCTGACCAGAGATTGAACCCAGACCCCCTGAATTGGGAGCTCGGAGTCTTAGCCACTGGATCACTAAGGAAGTCCCAGAGCCAGGTGCCCTTGTGCAGTGCACAGCCTGGACAACTGTTCCAGGCAACCCTGTCTCATTTCTCCTCCTGAACACCTAAAGCAGAAAGTCCTCTTGCATTAGTTGCCTGCATCGGGATCTCCCAGGTGTACCAGTTCTTGGAGGCTGCAGGCAAATCCACTCTGGATCCCAGTTTTGACTCAGCTGTTGGTGCCATTTGACATAGATTCAGTGTTGGATAATTGTAATCAGGTTGGTTGCTGGGTAGATAAAATAAAACAGAGGGCCTGTGGGTGCCCAGTGCCAGGCTCAGAGCTTGTCAGACCCATCTCCATGTATTCTCAGCACCCCTGGAAGGCAGCTGTGGTGGGCTTTTGAAAAAAATATCCGTTCTTTTCTTAGGGCAAACCTAATTCCCCTCCCCCTGAGTGTGGACTGTCCATAGGGGCTTCTTTCTGATGAACAGAATGTGGAGGAAATGATGGAGTATGACTTTTAACTGTAGATCATAAAACGCACGGTGGCTTCCCTTGCTCTCTCTGACCTGCTCCTATGGGGGAAGCCGGGGGCCATACTGTAAGGATGCTCTTCACCCTCTTGAGAGGGCCATGTGGCGAGGAGGAAATGAGGCCTCCCTCCAAGCAGCCACGTGCGCTCTCCACCTTGGAAGTGGGTCCTCCAGCCCCAGTCAAGCCTTCAGATGATGCAGCTCCATCAGCATTTTCTCTGCACCCTCCAGAGGGGGCCTTGAGCAGGAACCGCACAGCCCAGCTGCTCCTGAAGTCCTGGCCCCGTACACTGTGTGAGATGACAAGTGTTTGTTGTTCAGCTGCCAGGTTTCGGGGTAATTTGTAATGGCGCAGTTGATAACCAATACAATAGGCATTTTTGTTCCCTGGTTTGTTCAGACTAGAAAAGTGAGCTCCAAAGTGTCCTGGCAGGGGCCTGGCTTAAGCAAAGGAACCCTGGCTGGAGCACTCACCTCAGAAAGAAAAGCACTTGCCACATGCACAGTGGAGATGCGACCAGGGATGGCTTTGGGGCTTCAGTTGCAAAACTGAGAGGTCCCTTCCCTCCTGTGCCCCAGTGGTGGGGGCTGCCTTGTGGGCATGGCAGCTGGCCCTGTGGGCTTCAGAGTGGGGAAGCTGCTTCATAAGGAGCTGCTGGGCAACCAGCAGTGAATCTAGGCAGGCCAGGCATCTTGTTTGTTTGTTCATTCATTCAGTGATAACCAAGCCCCTACTGTGTGCTGGGAGCAACCAGAGTCCCTCCATTAAGACCCTCCTGTCCTCCCTTCTCCCATCCTTTCTGGAAAAAAAGCTGACTCACTGAGAGCCTCTGGTCTCCTTGGCGGGGATACAAGACAGGACCCAGGATGTCAGGCTGGAGGCCTGGTGCAGATGTGGGCACTCGGGGGCCAGGTGGAAGGAGGCCAAGGCTGGATGCCTCCCGATGATGCTCGGCTCAAGACAGTGTGGGAAAGAAGGTGAGCGATTCCGGAAGCAAGGCCAGAGCAGGGCAATGGGGATGAAGAGTCTTAAAGACAGTCCTGTCCTTTGACCCTGTAATTCTCTTCCTGGAAATCCACCCTAAGGAAGTAATTAGCAAGGCTGACAGCAATGGGGGGTGGTAGGAGGCTGCTGTGCATTGTTTATAACTGGAAAATGGAGATAAATGTCTAAAAATGAGCCAGGCTTGTAAACGCCATGCCCCTTCCCACCCCTCTGGAGTTGGAGTCTGATGACCCGGATGTAAATCTCCAGTCTACAGCGGTGACCTCCCTGTGCCTCCGCTTCCTCTTCTGTCAATGGGGAGAATAACGGGACTGAGCTATGGGCACCTGTAAGGGTCTGATGAATCAGCACTCTGAGCAGGCTGAGCTCAGCTCCTGGCACAGAGATCCCCTCCCGTACATATTAGCTAATAGCTTTGTGGCGGTGTTAGAAGTGAAGTCGCTCAGTCGTGTCAGACTCTTTGTGACCCTGAGGACTGTAGCCTACCAGGCTCCTCCGTCCATGGGATTATCCAGGCAAGAGTACTGGAATGGGTTGCCGTTTCCTTCTCCAGGGGATCTTCCTGACCCAGGGATCGAACCCAGGTCTCCCGCATTGCAGGCAGACACTTTAACCTCTGAGCCATCAGGAAAGTTGCTTAGTCACTAAGTCATGTCCGAGTCTTTGTGATCCCATGGACTATAGCCTGTCAGGCTCCTCTGTCCGTGGGATTTCCCAGGCAAGAACACTGGAGTGGGTTGCCATTTCTTCTCCAGGGGATCTTCTCAACCCAGGGATGGAACCCACGTCTCTTATGTCTCCTGCATTGCCGGGTAGCATTCTGCCACCCGGGAAACTCTGACACAAGCCTAACTCTAACTGAGTTCTGGAATCACCAAGAACATGGGCCAGTTCTCACAATCAGGTTATGCGAAGCTGTGTATCGCAGGCCCTCCATCTGGTAAAACATGATGTGTGCCAGAAATAACCGTCTCCACCGCCGCCTGGGGCCCTCCTCTGGGTCAAGGGTGAGACCTGGTCACTGGGGCACAGACGCTGGGCCACTTGCATCGCGCATCGGTCGTGGTCCATGTCTGGCACGCAGCAGCAGCAGCAAGCGGAGTGCGGTGACGCTAGAATCTGCTGAATGACTGAGAGAAGGAATGGAGACGAAGGTGAAGCTATGCACAGAACACCTGGTTGCCTTATGTGGGCTTTCCCAGAAGCAGAGACGTAAACACAAGCGGTTTGTTTGGAGGTGATCCCAGGAAGCGCTGCCAGGGGAGGAGGAGGGTGAGATGGCGGCGGGGAGGCAGACGGCATGGTGGGGAAAATGTGTATCAGATCACACCGTGGAATCTGCAGCCCCAGCCCCAGGGGACTCTGGGAAATGGGCCAGACCACGCCCTCAACAAACAGTGAGGGAGCTGGGGATTTACCCCTCACTCTCCTGACTCCACTCTGTCGTTGGCCAAGGGCTGCCCTTGGGGGAAAAGGTACAGCACATTCTGGAACCCTGAGTACCCACATGGACAGAGATCCAGCCGTGCCCGCTGCACTGGTATCTGGTAAATGCTGAATAAATACTGCTGGTATTTTCCCATCTCAGCCCCACCGGCCTGCCCAGAAAAACACTGCCAAGATCCTCTCCCGTCTGTGTTACGGATCGGTACATGCAGACAGACTCCCAAGCCTTTGCTAGACCCACAGTCCATAGTCTCCGGCAAATTCTTAGAAGAAAGACTGGAAGGAAGAACCCCCAAATAGTAACCAGAGTCGTGCCTGGACCCAGCTAAACTAGGTGATTTTTACAACTGGAAAAACTGATGAGATTGAAGACAGAAACACAGACGGACAGATGGCATTACCTGCGAACCTGAGCCCAAAAGGCTCGTCTGAGTGTTCCCATCCCTGGGCTCCTCACGGTCACCCCTGCCACAGTCTGTCCCATCTGTTTCTCAGCCAGTGCTCACCGGGTCTGGTGCTGGGTACACGGGGCTTCCAGAAGGGTCTCCAAACGGGGACACAGATGGTATGGGAACCATGATTCTTGAGCCCTGGGCCCCGGTGGAGGGCAGGCCAATCCCTGCTGGGATGCTCTGACCCAGAGGAGCTCCCGGGAGCCTGACTGCCTGCTGGGCTTTCTCTGTCTAGACTCATCTGTCACTCAGGTGAGACTTGGAGCATGGGACAGAAGCTACCTGGAACCTCCCGCTCCAAGGCCTTGAGATCCGGGAAGGCAGGGAGTCAGAACCCAGCAGAAAGCCAGGCCCACACCCTCAGTGAAGGAGGACACTGAGGGCATACCCGCCCACGTGAAGGAGCAGGAGTTTAACAAGGAACTATGTCCGCCACAAGCGCATGGCCGGAGCCTTGTTCTCGGGGAGATCTGGGATTTTTTGTTCTGTTTTGGCTGTGCCATGCAGCATGTGGGATCTTATTTCCATGACCAGGGATCAAACACGTTCCCCTCATAGCAGAAGCGTGGAGTCTGAAGCGCTGATCCACCAGGGAAGTCCAACTTGGGCTTTGAGTTTTATTTTCCGCCTCACGCTGCTAATGGGAGTAGCAAAGGCTACAGCCTCGTTGCGGAGCAATTGGACCACTGTTCCAGGAGGCTTCAGCCCTTGCTGCTGCTGGGCACCGGGCAGTGCGGCTAGAGGGCGCGGGGAGGGGCGGACTGGGAAACAGAGTGCTGAGTGACAGGCGCTTCCACACGCTGACACGTTTCTGAGGTTTGAGCAAGACACCCACTTCAGAGCACAGATGACAGGCGAGCTGCCCTCTCGACCGCGGCGGCAAGACAGACCCTCAGGCGGGTGTGATGGGAGAGGGCACCCTGATGGGCAGAGTGGCACCAGCGGCAGGTCGCCCAGCCATCCCGAGGCCCTGATGAATGGGACAAAGCAGGGGAGGTGCTCAGGAAATGTTCACAGAATGACTGAGGGAGCAAGCGATGGGGCTTCGAGCACCCCCATCAGAGCCACCATCACCCATGTGGCGCCCGCAGGCACGCTGGGAGGAAGCCAGGTATAAGTCACGGGGCACCTGCACCCGCCCAGACACAGCTAGTGGGGTGTCAGGGTGTACAGCCACGTTGGAAAGCAACTTGGCTGTTTCCTATAAAGTTAAACTTACTCCCACCCTGTCACCCAGTGATTCCAAGGACTGTGTACGTGTGTGTACCAGCACGGGCGTACAAATGTTCACAGCAACGCTGGGCTTGACAGCCCGCATGGAAGCAGCCCAAACGTCCATCACCAGCGAAGTGCTTAAGCCAATTATGCAGAACCATAAATAAAATACTATTGCAGTAGAAAGGAACAAACGCCTGAAATACACAACATGGACGCATCTCTGCAGCCTAATGCTGAGGGAAGGGAGTCAGAGCCGCAGGACCACACACCAGGTGGTTCCACTACGTGAACTTTAGGAAAAGGCAGAAGGAAGCTGTGGTTCGGTCCCCCTACCTCTGGGGGGACCATGTGTGGTGGGGAGGGGCAGGAGAGAACTTCCTAGGGCGACAGAAATGACAGGCGTGATGGCTGAAACTCACCAAACTCTGCCCTTAAGATCTGTGCACGTGCGGACTTCCCTGGTGTCCAGTGGCTGCGACGTCTCTTTCCAGCGCAGGAGGTACGGGTTCCGCCCCTGGTCGGGGAGCTATGATTCCTACCTGCCTGTGGTCGAGAACCCAAAACGCAAAACAGAAACAACATTGTCGCAAATTCCATAAAGACTTTAAAAATGGTTCACATCAAAAAATCTTTTTAAAAAGATCTGTGCATTTTATCATACACAAATTAGAATTTATTTTTTTTTAATTTAAAAAAAGTAAATAAGCATGAGAGAAGAAGTGAAAGTGAAGTCGCTCAGTCGTGTCCAACTCTTTGTGACCCCGTGGACTGTAGCCTACCACTCTCCTCTGTCCATGGGATTTTTCCAGGCAAGAGCACTGAAGTGGATTGCCATTTCTTTCTCCAGAGGATCTTCCCAACCTAGGGGTCAAACCTGGGTCTCCTGCATCGTAGGTAGACACTTTACCGTCTGAGCCACCAGGGAAGTCTTCAGAGAAGAAGGGACTTGTGTTTTTAATAACATGGCAGACTAGACTCCGACCTGGTGGCTCAGTCAGTAAAGAAATCACCCGCAATGGAGGAGACCCAGGTTCAATCCCTGGGTCAGGAAGATCCCCCGGAGAAGGAAATGGCAACCCACTCCAGTATTTTGGTCTGGAGAATCCTACAGACAGAGGAGCCTGGCAGGCTACAGTCCATGGGGTCACAAAGGGTCAGACACGACTTAGTGACCAAACCACCACAGACACCTACTCCAGCAACAGACGCCTGCAAAAGCTGGATGTGACACCACAAATGTTCTTTCAAATGTGTAGTTAGACTGAGAAATAAAGAAGGAATCAGCAGGGGCAGAAACCAAGGAGAACTGGGGCCAGGGAACCTGCCTGGAGATGAGCAGGCTAGGAAAAATTCCACCTTGGGAAGGGAAAGGACCAGGGAGAGTTTTCCTCTTTGGATGACCAAATGGAAATCTGATTTCATGAGGATTTGGGGTCTGAATTCGTTCTACATACAAGATAAGAACTTACAGTAGCTCTGAGTTTGAAACATCTTCGGTTATCTAGTGGAAACAAAAGCCATTCCTCCAAGGAAGGACAAATTCTCAGCTCAGAACACACCGGACTCCCAAAGATAAAGTTCTGACCAAGTTGGAACACGCAACCCAAAATTACATAGCACACGGGGAAGCAGCCGCCACGAGTGAGGGTCGGCAGACACAACAGAATTAGCCGTGCAGGGACTCGAGGCGGTGAACCCAGCATCACAGCATCCAGAATAGGAGACAAGCAGAGAAACAGGCACGCCGCCTTTGAAGGTTTGGCCACGTGTAGGCTGGGATGTGGCCACTGGTTGCAAGAGATTTTGTCTTCTACACCCAATCTCCTTCATTCAACAACAAACATCGGGAACCTGAGGGTTAGCCACATAGCGGTCCCCGAATTCTAAAGGAGTGGGTTCTGGGACCAGAATGCGGAGGTCAAATTGATGCTGTGATGTTTATCAGACGTATAACCTTGAGCAAGGCACTCGGCCTTCACATGCTTCAGCTGTTCCTTTATCTGTGAAGTGGCCTAAGAAATGCTAGCAACCTGCCTCTTACCGGCCAGGGTTTCCGTGAGAAAATTCAAGTCACCTACTTGTGCATAGCGGGCATTCACTAAAGCTGCACCTACGCCGATTCCTCTATAGCGGAAGCTTAAGGCACCTGCCAGCTGGATTTCTTGCTTGGCCTGAATTCTGGACCACAGCCGTAGCTTCCCTCCCGTCCCCTGCCATAGCCGACCCTTCACCGTGCCTTGTGCTGACCTCTGTAGGGGCAGGGCCCACTCCCTTCATTTCTCCCAAGCCTTTCCAACACAGGTTGTTGAGCAGAGCAGACTCTTAACCAAAGACCGGGGGATAACAGATGGCTCTCCTATATCACAGCTCGGAAACCACAAACATCCCGCTCCCACTCACATCAGCGCTGAGGTTCCCAGGCCAGCCTTCTCCCCAGGCCCCCAGGCGGCTGGGTGGGCTTCGGCCCCTCCCTCTCTGGTTCCCTCTGCCTCCCTTCCCCTCCCCCACATCCCCTCCCCTTCCAGCTGCTTCTGCTGAAACCACATTTCCCCCTGAGTTTCTTGCCTCCCCGCCTCTCCAGGTCCTGCCCTCCCCTCCCCAGTGAAGCTTGAGCCTCAGCTTTTTACACCCAAGTAGTCCATCGGGATGTTTTGCTGAATAAAAAGCCAGAATTCTGCCTCCAGCTTTGAAAATACCACTGTTCCCCGCAACCCCCTACCGCCCCACTCCGTATTTCCAGAGCTGATCACGTCTCGGAGGACGTGGGAAAAGGGCTGGGGACACTGAGACCCACAGGGAGGCCCCGTCTCGCCCGCCAGGCCTGAGTTATCCTGCTCCTGGGTCCCGGCCTCAGCCTCGGCCTGTATTTCCCTGGAGCCCTCCGACAGACCGGCGGCAGAGGTGGCCACACACAGCATCCCAGGGGGCCCAGGGCGCAGACCCACTCGCCCATGCACAGTGCATCAGCGCCAAAAGCTCACACGCTCACACACGCACGTTCACTCCACGCTAATTCCTGCCTTTGATCGCGGCCTCCAGTCTGTCCTCACCACTCATGTTGACAAAGCAAAAATAAAAAATAAAAACGAAAGAAATCCGCCCTGTCATTTGGACTTCCCCTGCCCACCCGCGCCGGGCTTGGCAGCCCCCGCCCCCGCCCCCNTCCCGGTGTCTCCACCTTCATAGCCCAGCGCCCCACCCCCTCCTCTCGGATGTCTTCCCCACCAGTCCAGAGCAGATACCCCCAGAACTCTGCTGGCCCTTAGCACCCCCTGTCTCTTATACACATCTCGCCCCCGCCCCCGCCTTTGTATTATGGGTTTATGTCAAGGTATGTTGGATTCTAAATTAAATGTCAGCCCACTGTACGTTTCTGCCTCCAGCCGCAGAAAATGAAGAGCCAGCGCTGGAGACCATCCAGTTGTTCCGCTCCCCGTGCCTAACCGTGAGGGGTGACAAGCCCACTGAATCACCGCATGGTAGCTTTCCATGCCGTGGGAAGCCAAGATAAATTTATTTTTAATGATAAATGTGACTGTCAGAGTGAAGTTGAGACAGCTTTACAGTGAGAGTCAAGCGCCCTTGGCAGCGCGGGGCAGAGGCTGGGTGGACAAAGGCCAGAGGTCCCAACCTCCCGGGCAGCCGGTCCCCATGAGACAAAGCATATTCAACATTCAGCCCACGTGTGCTGAGCTCCTGCCACAGACCGGCTTCGTAGCGCTGGGCTCAGGCACAGCGCTGGCCAAGCAAGAGGACAGAGGCGAGGAAGAAAGGAAGATACGCTCCAGCAGTGAGGAGCCCTCGGTTCACATTCTGCCTCCGTCAGTTGCTGTGTGATGCTGGCTGAGGGACTTAACTTCTCTGAGCCTCAGTCGCCTCATCTATGAAATGGGTATATCAATAACATCCATGGGCTTTTGTGGAGAGCCACATGAAATAAGATCTATTGCTGACGAACGGCACACAGCATGTGAAAAATGCTTTCTGAATGGTAGCTATTATTTATATCATTTTTGCTAATAGCCCTTTTACCCAAGTTATGTAACTTACCTTTGGGAGTCAGTTTTGTCATCCGTGAAACAAGGATAACAATAGCTATCACTTATGAGAGTGGCAGGGAGGAGGCTGTGTGCCCGGCACAGGGCCGAGTGTAGGGATGAGGGGCAATGGACCATAGCCAGTCAGACAGCAGTAACCCTGAATGTTGTCGCCTGACGTCTCTGGCCATGCTCGTCTCCTTGATGAGAAGGGTCTCCTCCTTTCCATCCCTCTCAGGCTAGCAGGCCTTGCAACCTGTCCTGTACCCCCTCCCTGCAAAGAAAAGGGGGTACCATGTAGGTACCATTTTGCCTTTTCATACTGTTCATGGGGTTCTGAAACTCCAGTACTTTGGCCACCTCATGTGAAGAGTTGACTCACTGGAAAAGACTGATGCTGGGAGGGATTGGGGGCAGGAGGAGAAGGGGACGACAGAGGATGAGATGGCTGGATGGCATCACTGACTCGATGGACATGAGTCTGAGTGAACTCCGAGAGATGGTAATGAACAGGAAGGCCTGGCGTGCTGCGATTCATGGGGTCGCAAGGAGTCGGACACGACTGAGCGATTGAACTGAACTGAACTGAACTGATGCAGGTACCAAGACCTCACAGCCATCCCCTCCTTCACACTACAGTGGGCACCTGGCCAAGGACAGCTGATGACCTATGAGTGACACGTCCTGGCTCCAAAAGATGAGCAGAATGAATCAGAGCCCTTCTTTTGGGAATTTAAAAATCCCCCATGAGGGATTTCTGTTGATGAGGCCATCATGTCCAAGTGGCCAAAGGCAGGACAGACAGGAACACGGGGAACCAGTGAACCAGAGGGAGAAGAGTGAGGGGATGTGTAGGGAGTGGGCAGGGTCCCCGGAGCAGCCTGGGGGTCCTGGGTTCCAGCTTCCCTGAGGTCGTGGCTGAGGTCCTGGCTGAAGTGCCTGGTCCAGCCCTGATTCCACTGAGCACTCCTGGGCTCCTCCCAGGGGCTCTGTGGACACCGACTGTGCCCAAAGGAAGTTAGAGGGAGGGGCACTGTCCTCTCTGTGGGGTCAGCTGCCCTTCTGCTCACATAGACCTGGAGCTCACAGACAGAGGGCAGACCCTCCTCTCCCCCAGACAGGGCAGCTTGTAAGACGCTGCGCAAACACCAGCGGCCTCCTTCTTCTGGGCGGGCTCTTCTGGGGGCACTGAGCAGGGGCCATCATCACAGAGGGGGTCATGGGTGAAGACCACTCCCACACACAAACTCACCACACCCCGCACTCACCACACCTGCAAAGGCAGAAAAGTAAGGAATCCGTGGCCCAGCGTGTGAGACAGGCTGACCGCAAACAGTGCCCAGAGCAGCCGCTAGGTGGCCCCCGCTTACCTGTCCAGCCGCCCTTCTGCAGGCCTGGGAGCAGGTCCTCCGGCCGGTGTTCTCTGGTTGGTAGCTGCCTGTGCCGGGGAACTGTCATTTTCCATCTGCCTTTGCTTNTCCCCTCCTTCACACTACAGTGGGCACCTGGCCAAGGACAGCTGATGACCTATGAGTGACACGTCCTGGCTCCAAAAGATGAGCAGAATGAATCAGAGCCCTTCTTTTGGGAATTTAAAAATCCCCCATGAGGGATTTCTGTTGGTGAGGCCATCATGTCCAAGTGGCCAAAGGCAGGACAGACAGGAACACGGGGAACCAGTGAACCAGAGGGAGAAGAGTGAGGGGATGTGTAGGGAGTGGGCAGGGTCCCCGGAGCAGCCTGGGGGTCCTGGGTTCCAGCTTCCCTGAGGTCGTGGCTGAGGTCCTGGCTGAAGTGCCTGGTCCAGCCCTGATTCCACTGAGCACTCCTGGGCTCCTCCCAGGGGCTCTGTGGACACCGACTGTGCCCAAAGGAAGTTAGAGGGAGGGGCACTGTCCTCTCTGTGGGGTCAGCTGCCCTTCTGCTCACATAGACCTGGAGCTCACAGACAGAGGGCAGACCCTCCTCTCCCCCAGACAGGGCAGCTTGTAAGACGCTGCGCAAACACCAGCGGCCTCCTTCTTCTGGGCGGGCTCTTCTGGGGGCACTGAGCAGGGGCCATCATCACAGAGGGGGTCATGGGTGAAGACCACTCCCACACACAAACTCACCACACCCCGCACTCACCACACCTGCAAAGGCAGAAAAGTAAGGAATCCGTGGCCCAGCGTGTGAGACAGGCTGACCGCAAACAGTGCCCAGAGCAGCCGCTAGGTGGCCCCCGCTTACCTGTCCAGCCGCCCTTCTGCAGGCCTGGGAGCAGGTCCTCCGGCCGGTGTTCTCTGGTTGGTAGCTGCCTGTGCCGGGGAACTGTCATTTTCCATCTGCCTTTGCTTGGCGGCCTCACTGCCTGGAATGCCTTGCCCCCAACATTCCCGGTGTCTCCACCTTCATAGCCCAGCGCCCCACCCCCTCCTCTCGGATGTCTTCCCCACCAGTCCAGAGCAGATACCCCCAGAACTCTGCTGGCCCTTAGCACCCCCTCCACTCAGAATCTAAGTTCAGGGTCCCTGCACAGTGACACTTCTGGAGCTTACCTCCTCTCCCCAAGTTGGACTCAGGTTTGCAGTTCCCGCCTCACGTCTGCAAACCTCACAAGTCCTCATTTAGAAGGAGGAGGTGGCGATTTCTTGTTCAATGAGGAGACCCAGGCTTGGAGAAGATGGGGAATCTCCTCAAGGTCACAGCGGGAAAGTCTGAGGTCTCATCCTGCCAGGTGTTTCAACGCACTGTCTCTCAGAACTTCACAAGGGCCCTTTGAAGAGGCTGATGTTGGCCCTTTAGCAACTGTGGGGAACCTGAGGCTCAGAGGCACAGCTGCTTGCCCCAGGCCACTCGGCCACCACACACCTCTCCGCAAGGCTGATGGCCCCCCTGCCAATCCATTTAACCTACAGGAAAGGCCTCAAGTGAGAGATGACATCGAGAAAGGGCACAGGGACCAGGACTTCAGCCCAGGTCTCCGACTCCCAGTCCATGCTGGGGGACCCGAACTCCCAAGTGGCCCGACTGCCTGCCTTGGGCCTGGGGAGTGGGCTGCAGGTAAGGCTGGCAGACAGCTCTGGAAGGAGGAGGTGGCTGGCAGGTTGGAAATCCACCTTCTGTGGGTGAATGACAGTCCACTCGGATGCCAGGGGCAGCGAGTGCCCCCCCAACCCTAGCTTTCAAGGCCCCCCACCCCCAGGCAGTCTGCTGCACCCTTGAGGGCCCTGGGAGAGGGACAAGTATTGGGCGACAGACTGGGAGCCGGTGGGAGAGAGACGAAGACGGTGCCAGGGAACAGCCTGGCGGGCCAAGCCGCCCCGGGAGCCTGAACACAGCTCTGGGGAGAAGCGTGGGGAAGGGAACACGGGAGT
>SJYW01017911.1:608592-622451 GCA_006410735.1 Raphicerus campestris | reverse complement strand
GCGCTGGTCACCGTGGACAGGGCCGACAGCTCACGCCTCAGCATCCTCATTGACCCGCGGTGCCCTGACCTCGCCGACGGCTTCGCCCGCCTGGAGGGTGCCCAGGCCTCCGTGCTGCAGGCGCTGAGCCAGCGCCAGGCCGAGCCGCGGCTGCCAGGCGAGCAGGAGCAGGAACTGCTGGACACGCTGGCGGACCAGCTCCCTCGGTTGCTCGCCCGGGCCTCGGAGCTGCAGGCTGAGTGCTCTGGGCTGCGGAAGGGGCACGGCGCCCTGGGCCAGGGGCTCAGCGCCCTCCAGAGCGAGCAGGGTCGCCTCATCCAGGTAAGGGTGGGGGTCTGTGCCTCCCTCAGGGTCTGGGCAGGGGCGGGTGGGGTGGCTGCCACCACCTGCTGGCTCTGCTGAGTGCCTGGTGCCCACGGAGTGACTCCGTCCCAGGGCCAGGGGCTGTTGTGATTCCCATCTGTGGACAAGCAGCTGAGGCGCAGAGAGGTGAGAGTCTCACCCAAGGTCACACAGCTCGTGCGGCCATCCTGGTGACCTTGGTGTTGGTATAGTCTCCATGGCATGCAGTAGTCCATCCATCAGTCAAATCCATCCATGGAGTCAAATTCAGGCCTGGAGGGGCTTCCCAGGAGCGCCCGTGCCGGTGGACACAGGAGAGGCAGGATGTGGCCTCCATCAGGCTAATAGAAGTTCAAGGTCATGTGGTGCTCATTGGCAAGCACCCCTACCCTCAGCTGTGCCATGTGGTCAGAGAGAGCTGTACCCCCTCCACCAGATCACCCCATCCACTGCCATTTGATGCCCATAGCCTTCCAGGGAAGGGGTGGGGCACTGAAGAGCTCAACCAGACCCTTAGTGTGTCCCCAACACCTCCACCCCACTCCAGCCCCGACCAGAGCCCAGCCAGGCGGGCCCCAGCGCGTACCAGGTGGATCTGGGTGAAGGGTTTCTAACACTGACCATGCTTGCAGCACCAGCAAGAATCTTCCCCCTCATAGAATCAGGGTTCAGGATCAGCTCACTGGGCCTCTGCTGTTTTCCAGAAGAGAAAACTAAGGCCTCGAGGCGTCCGTTCCGCTGAGACAGCGCGATGATTTGTAGCATGGCTGGGTCACCATCGCAGCTCTCCCTTCCTGAGTCTGCACGGCATTGGGCGCCTGCCTATGGGGCAGGCGAGTCATCATTGCCCCCATTTGACAGATGAGGACACCGAGGCTCAGGGAGGCGAAGACCCTCACTCAAGTTCACCCTGTTGAAAATGACAGCTTGGATACCTGAGCCTGGCCTGTCTGGCTGCAGAGTGGGAGTCCACCTCCCGCTCGCCCTTACCAGACACGGGAGGGCTCCACGTGGTGCAATGTGCCCACCGGGGGACAGTGATGTGCCCGAGTGGGGCAGTGATTTGTCTGGGGTATAGTGGCCAGGTGTCTCCAGGTGGCACTAGTGGTAAAGAACCCGCCTGCTAATGCAGGAGATGTAAGAGACACAGGTTTGATCCCTGGGTCGGGACAATACCCTGGAGGAGGGCATGGCAACTCATGCCAGTATTCTTGCCTGGAGAATCCCCTGGACAGAGGAGCCTGGCGGGCTACAGCCCATAGCATCACAAAGAGTCAGACAGGGCTGAAGTAACTCACCACATGCTGTGCCCAGTGGCCAGGTCAGGCCTGGCATCTGGCCTCTGGAGCATTGCCCAGCCTCCAGCCTTTACCCTATCTGCTGCCCACCCCCCACCCCCATGAGTTAGGTCCTTAGGGACTGGGAGGCGAGCCCCACCCCTGCCATGGGTCCAGCCCATTTCCGGACACGTGAGACGGCCAGGCATTTGGTCACTCACCAGCTCAAGAGTGACGGGCCTTTTCCCTCCCCCGAAGGCTGCAGCTGGAGAAATTATAGTCCTTGTCATCCTGTCAGGGTGACTGATAGGGAGGCAGCCTCCCCATCCTGGGGGGGTGTTCAGCTGCCCTTCTGCTGCCCCTCCATCTGCAGTGGCCCCGCCCCTCATCCTCAGGGGTCGGGGAGGCCTCCAGACTTTCTGGGGCATCTGGGCCTCACTTTGCTCTCCCCATGGCTCAGCCCTGGACAGCCTGGCCCGCCTGCAAACACTCACCTTCAGGGCAGGGGCAGGGGACTGGGTGGGAGCCTTGGGCCCCCCATCCACTCACCTGCACGGAGGCCTAGAGCCGTCCCCGGGAGACTAATGGCTCTTCTGGGGCCCAGCACTGCCTCGGCTCACCTGATATATTCACTTCTCACAAGAATGTTTAATTTGACTCATTTCCCACAAACTCAAGGTGGTTTCAGAGACCATGTGTCTCGCAGAACCCTGCTGCCATAGCTCCTAGTTCCCCTCCTACGAGCTTCCCAGACCCTCCGTTGTCAGCCTGAGACCTGGGCTTCTCAGCGCCACGCCCACGGCACTCCCTGCTGGAGTGACCAGAGCTGCTCCTTAAAAGGCATGTCCCTGGGCCTCACCCCCAAGCCCCCGGGTCCCAGCAGGCCAACAAGCACCTGCGTGACTCCTGTGCACTGACGTACAGATAGACGTCTAAGACCCCTTGGCCCGGGAGCGGCAGAGCTGAGCTCCTGCCCTCATGGTTTGAGTCAGTAGAGTCAAGTCTTCACTGAGGAACAGCTGTGCGTCCCTGAGAGCCTCCAGTGCCCTCCCTGGGCGGGGCACCGCCCTCTTCACCAGTAACATGGGGCTAGCACGGTCCATGCCCAGTAGGATGCTGGCACTCATAGCTGTGCTGGGCTCGGTGGGCGTGTGGCACATGAGAGACGTTGTCTACACATTTCCTCTTCTTTTATTATGATGGTAGCAACTTTGTATCTACAGGCAGCCACCACTGAAAATCTTTTTTGTGGTCCACACTGTGTGCAATAAGCACTTTGCAGTACAATAGCCCCCGGAGGTGGTGAAGTGAAAGTGAAAGTCTGACTCCTTCAACCCCATGGACTATACAGTCCATGGAATTCGGCAGGGCAAAATACTGGAGTGGGTAGCCTTTCCCTTCTTCAGGGGATCTTCCCAACCCAGGGAGCAAATCCAGATCTCCCGCATTGCAGGAGATTCTTTACTAGCTGAGCCACAAGGGAAGCCCAGGAAGTGGAGGGAACCGTTACCCCCATTCTACGGAGTGGCAGACTGAGGCTCAGCGTGGCAAAGCGACTTGTTTAAGCTCCAACAACTGAGAAATGCTGGAAGCAGCAGCTCCGATTTCACTGCCTCCGAAAGTCGCCAAGTCCTCTTGAATGCAGCTGTGCGGCTCAGCGAGCAAGGACTGACTTTCCCCATTAATTCGGGGCATGTTTTTATGTACATTTTCAACTTTAATCATTTGCTGGTTTAAACTGAGGTCTTCCTTGCCCGTTAGCAAGAGGTGGCCATGCCTGAGTTTCTCGAGTGTGTCTGTCTCGTCACAGAAGGATGGGCAGTACAGATTCGACTGAACCGATGGGCTTGGTGATCTTTCCTGCTCACATCCCGCAGGGCCGCCCCCTGCCCCTGCTCCCTGAGGCTGCCTGCATCCTATCGCAGGGCTCCTCCAATGGGGTTTGTCTCCAGGACACTGCAATAAAACCCCAGGAGAAAGCTGCCACCCCGCCTCAATGCTCTCTCCACCCATCTGGGTGCCTCTTCCCCGGGCCTGAGCCCCCACTGAATCACCTGCTCAGCAGAGGGGAAACTGACAAGGAAACTAAAAGCTTTGTCGGGCCCCTGCTCCCGGACAAGCTGAGAATCATATTTTGTGAACTGCTGGCACTGTATATTTCTATTTCCCTTCCTCGAACGAGCTATTATCTGGCCAGTGACAGATTTGGTGTGTAAAGACCCAGCAAGCTGCATGCTCGCTGGCTGACTGCAGTCTGCCCGTGACCCTGCCTCCCTCCCGCTGGAGCCCTGGGGTGGGGAGGTGACAGACCACAGACCCCTCAGGCAGCAGGCACAGCCGAGAGACCCCAGGTGGAACAGAGCTGCACAAACTGAGCCCCAAAGCTCTGGACCGCGGCCACAGTGGGAATGGCACAGATCAAGAGAGAAGCATGAACATATGCTGTCGTGAACCTTACCCCCTCCCCAGAAAACAGGGCCCACCGTGGTGGTTCGCGGGGAGGAGAGTAATGTGGGAGGGGTTTAGTTACCCTTCCAGGGTTATTTGAAAGTGATTGGAGGAGGGTCCTGAGCCAAAACTCAAAATCAACACCAGAGCCTGGGTCCAAATCACCACCCGGCCCGCCCCCACCTTAGGCTCCCTGCACGATGGCACAGCCCTGGTTTCCTTTCCTGCCAGTCAGCCTGTGGGTCATGGCCNGTCCTGAGCCAAAACTCAAAATCAACACCAGAGCCTGGGTCCAAATCACCACCCGGCCCGCCCCCACCTTAGGCTCCCTGCACGATGGCACAGCCCTGGTTTCCTTTCCTGCCAGTCAGCCTGTGGGTCATGGCCTGAGTGTGTCCTCCACAGGGACCTCCCCTCTGGGCCTCAGTTTCCCCATCTGTAACAAGGGGATGACACCTCAAGCCCTTCCATCTGGCAATGCTATGGGGTCAGGTGAAGGGGTGGACATCAGAGAGGCCTGGAAAGTCAAAGCCGGGTTCTCATGAGTATGCGTGGGGGTTGCAGGCCTCCAGGGTCCCATCTGTGGAGTGCAGACCCAGCCCCCCTGCTTTGTAGCCTTGCTGGGCGATGAGAAGAGATGTTGAGTGAAGATGTTTTGTAATCTGGAAGGTGCCTCATGAATCCCCATACTGAGGCAGGCACCCAGGTGCTGAGTGCTGAGTCCCTGCTGGGGGCCGCACACTGTGACTGATCCCCAAGGCACCTGGGCCAGAGAGGCTAGGTTAGCCCCATCTCAAGGCTGGGTTAATCACTCATCTGCAGCCATGTAACTGGCAAGTGGGTGAGCTGGGTTTTGAACAGTGGGGTCTCCTTTAGTCAGTTCAGCTGGGCTGAAGGCACAGAAATGGATGAAGGACAGGGCTTGTGGTGTCTTCTCCCACCTGAGCCCCCGTCCTTTGTGCCCCGGGGCTGAGACCACAGTGGGTGGCGGCCAGAGTAAGTCAGGGGCTCGCACCAGGAGAGTGCCTCCACCATGAGGCCTGGTGTGTGTGCGCCAGAGCTACCGCCCGGTGGTCCACTCACTGGGTGAGCCCCACCCACTGGGTGCCCCACCCACCCGGAACTCCACCCACCCAGGGCTCCACCCACCGAGTGCTCCACTCACCAGGAGCTCCACCCACCTGGAACTCCACCCACCCAGNCCAGTAAGTGCTCCACTCACCCAGGGCTCCACACCCGGTGCCCCACCCATCTGGAGCTCCACCCACCAATGCCCCACCCACCTGGAGCTCCACCCACCAAGTGGCCCACCCACCTGGAGCTCCACCCACCGAGTGCTCCACTCATCAGGAGCTCCACCCACCCAGTGATCTGCTCACCAGGAGAGCTCCACCCACCTCTGTGCCCTACAGCTTCTCTCTGAGAGCCAAGGCCACATGGCTCACCTGGTGAACTCGGTCAGCGATGTCCTGGACGCCCTGCAGAGGGACCGGGGGCTGGCCCGACCCCACGTCAAGGCTGACCTTCAGAGGGCACCTGCCAGGGGATCGCGGCCCCGCGGCTGCGCCAATGGTGAGTGAGGTGGGGACTGTCTTCCTTGGATGACCTGGGTGCCCAGGTTCATTCCCACAACGTCCCCCACCTGCCCGACTGGCAAGGCTACACTGCTTCTCTGTGCCGAGGACTTCTTGTTGCCGGGCAGCACTCAGCACCCTACCTATACCCTCCTGTTGACCCCTCTCCCAGCCCGATGCGGTGGAGCTCACTGCACCCATTCTCCAGATGAGCAAAGTGAGGCTCAGAGAGAGTGCTTGCTCACCGTATCCACCCAGGGAGAGGCAGAGCCATAGTCAGCCCCCAGGGCCAGTGCTCTGGAGCCCACCTGCCACTGCTGGACAGACAAGTCAGAGACCCAGGGACGCAGGAGAGTGGGGAGTAACGTGAGTGCGGGGCCCAGTGCCCTGATGGCCTTCCCTGTCTCAGGCTCTCGGCCACGTGACTGTCTGGACGTCCTCCTGAGCGGACAGCAGGAGGACGGCGTTTACTCTGTCTTCCCCACACACGACCCCGCCGGCTTCCAGGTCTACTGTGACATGCGCACAGACGGAGGCGGCTGGACGGTGAGTCTCCCAGGGCGTGCGGCCGGCTGGGCCAGGCCCTGCCTCCTCTGGGCCCTGCAAGGTGCAGCAGGGCAGATGCTAGGGTGACCCAGGAGGCTGTGCACGTGAGCCGGGGTGCTCTGCCTGGCCCTGCCCAGGGGCTCACCAGCCATCACAAACCTGCCCGTGATCTCATCAAAGCTTCCCACAGGGCAAGTGGGGGGCACGTGCTGACACGTGGGGGCCACTTGGGAGCAGGTGTCAGATCCCAATGTCTGAGTGGAGCCGCCTCCCACTCCCTGAGCCTGCAGCCCCCGCCCCCACCCTGGGCAGTGGTTCTGGAGGGGTGGGGGATGCTGAGGTTGGGTCCTGGGACTGTTGGCTGCTAATGTGAGTTCCAGGGCAGAGGTTTCAGTTACTCAGTAGATGGTGGGTGTGCAAGAGACACAGGGGCAGCACATTGCTGTGAGCAGAGGCCCCGCCCCCAGGGCCTCCTGGCGAGGAGCCATCGCCATCTCCTTGAACCTCCTGGTTCCTGCCCCGATGGGAATCGGGAGCAATGGAAAGGCAAGGGTGAGAGCCGCATGTGGCCCGAGACCTCCCCGGAGCCAAGAGAAGGAGGAGGTGGCGCGGCAGGGCAGAGGCCCTGGTTTGAAGACCTGGAGGTCTCCTGATCAGCCAGCAGAGAAGCCTCTTCTACAGCAGAGTCGACACACAAGTCTCCTCCGGTCTGTGCTGCAAGTCCTCAGCTCTGCCTTTGCAGGGGGATGTAGCCACAAAACTGAAACACCTGGGGCGTGCGTGCTGGCACATGAGGGTGAGGGCAGCGGGGTCGGCCAGATGGAGCAGGCGGCGAGACGAGGAGGCCTGAGCGAGGTGGGTGGGCAGGTCCCAAGCAGATGCTCTCGGAGGGCAGAGCTGCCATCAGGAGCTGGTGTGAGAGCCGCTGAGAGCCCCCCGAGGACCCCGAGACAAATATTCCTCTAAACGTCCCTACAAGCTCCGGAGAGAGGAGCGTTTAAATGCACTGGACTCACATCTGAGCCTAAAAGCACTTTTGTTTTCCTATCTCGGAGCATCTGAGTTATGGCCTCCACCTCTGGGACCCCCTTGGCGGGCAGAACAGCTCTGAAACACCAGCCAGAGCCCAGAAATCAGAGTTAAGGGTTAGGACAGGCTTAATGAAAGACCAGGATGTCGGCCCGGACCATGCATCTTCCACTTGGGTGGAGTGGAAGCCAGTCTCCTGGGAAGTCAATCAGGGTTGGTGCCGGAAGGCGGGTTATTCCTTGGGCCTGGGCTTCGGGGGCGATTAGAGGGGAGTTTGATGAGGTGCACAAGCCTGCCCAGCCCTCCCGCCCAGACATCTGGATTAGCCAGCCTGGAAGAAAGGCCATTCTCAGCAGAGAAGGGCTAGCGAGGCCCACAGACGTTAATATCCATTTGGGCTTCCGTCAAAAGCAATCTTTTCCCCGATACCTCTGGGCGTCTGTCAGGATCACCTCTCTGCCACACAGAATCTCTCGGAAACTCAATTGCTGTGTGGGAGGGAGCTGGCTGCTGCTTTGCTGGACCCCGATACCGTCCATCATCATTTAGGCTCCATGTCCAAGCCGCCGGGCCTCGAGTGCCAACACAGGGGACAGGGTGCCTGGGGCCAGACACGACAACCAGGACCTGCTTCCTAGAGAGCCAGAACTGCAAGAGGCTGGCACTCAGCGCCCCTGTCTGCCTCGGGGCACTTTACGGTTTACGCTGTGGCCCTGCTGGCACGGCTCCAGCCCCCTCCAGCCCCTGGAGACCCACAGGACAGTCTCAGAGAGGGCGAGAGGTTTGTTCAAGGTCATCCAGGTGGTGCTAGTGGTAAAGAATCTGCCNTGAGGGTGAGGGCAGCGGGGTCGGCCAGATGGAGCAGGCGGCGAGACGAGGAGGCCTGAGCGAGGTGGGTGGGCAGGTCCCAAGCAGATGCTCTCGGAGGGCAGAGCTGCCATCAGGAGCTGGTGTGAGAGCCGCTGAGAGCCCCCCGAGGACCCCGAGACAAATATTCCTCTAAACGTCCCTACAAGCTCCGGAGAGAGGAGCGTTTAAATGCACTGGACTCACATCTGAGCCTAAAAGCACTTTTGTTTTCCTATCTCGGAGCATCTGAGTTATGGCCTCCACCTCTGGGACCCCCTTGGCGGGCAGAACAGCTCTGAAACACCAGCCAGAGCCCAGAAATCAGAGTTAAGGGTTAGGACAGGCTTAATGAAAGACCAGGATGTCGGCCCGGACCATGCATCTTCCACTTGGGTGGAGTGGAAGCCAGTCTCCTGGGAAGTCAATCAGGGTTGGTGCCGGAAAGCGGGTTATTCCTTGGGCCTGGGCTTCGGGGGCGATTAGAGGGGAGTTTGATGAGGTGCACAAGCCTGCCCAGCCCTCCCGCCCAGACATCTGGATTAGCCAGCCTGGAAGAAAGGCCATTCTCAGCAGAGAAGGGCTAGCGAGGCCCACAGACGTTAATATCCATTTGGGCTTCCGTCAAAAGCAATCTTTTCCCCGATACCTCTGGGCGTCTGTCAGGATCACCTCTCTGCCACACAGAATCTCTCGGAAACTCAATTGCTGTGTGGGAGGGAGCTGGCTGCTGCTTTGCTGGACCCCGATACCGTCCATCATCATTTAGGCTCCATGTCCAAGCCGCCGGGCCTCGAGTGCCAACACAGGGGACAGGGTGCCTGGGGCCAGACACGACAACCAGGACCTGCTTCCTAGAGAGCCAGAACTGCAAGAGGCTGGCACTCAGCGCCCCTGTCTGCCTCGGGGCACTTTACGGTTTACGCTGTGGCCCTGCTGGCACGGCTCCAGCCCCCTCCAGCCCCTGGAGACCCACAGGACAGTCTCAGAGAGGGCGAGAGGTTTGTTCAAGGTCATCCAGGTGGTGCTAGTGGTAAAGAATCTGCCTGCCAATGCAGGAGACATAAGAGATGCAGGTTCATCAATCCCTGGGTTGGGAAGATCCCCCAGAAGAGGGCATGGCAACCCACTCCGGCATTCCTGCCTGGAGAAGCCCACAGACAGAGGAGCCTGGCTGGCCACAGTCCACAGTGTCGCAGAGTCAGGCATGACTGAAGCGGCTCAGCACGCCCGCGCCTGCAGATAAGCAGCCCAGCCTCACGCAGGTCCATGGAACCAACCGTTACACGGTGCCACTTGTCAGTGTATGGCTCAACCATGGGGTGCCAGCCACGGGCCAGAGGATTCCGCAGCAAGGTGCCAGCCTGGCAGGGGCTAGACAAGTCAGCCAACCCGTATGGGGGCTGCAGGACTAGGGGTCCGGGGAGACCCCAGAGGAGAGCCCCCTTACCCTGCCTGGGGTGGCCAGAGAGGCTCCTGGACTGGGAGGTTGGGGCACAGGGCCATGAGGTGGGAACAATGTCCAGGCAAAGGGAACATGTTGGGGGGGTGGCGCGGAGGTGGGCAGGGCTTGTTCTGGGCCTTGGTGGCTCCGTTCTGCTGGCGTAGCCCTCAGGGGGCCAGGCACAGGTGGGGAGGCAGGCAGAGCCTGGGTAGCATGGTTTTGCAGATGCTATAGGAGTTAGGCTTTCTCCCTGGGGGCACAGTGGGCTCTTGGGAGGGAGTGACCCAGAGACTGGGGCCAAAGTGGAGAATGGGCAAGCAGCTCACGAGCAGAGNACCCCAGAGGAGAGCCCCCTTACCCTGCCTGGGGTGGCCAGAGAGGCTCCTGGACTGGGAGGTTGGGGCACAGGGCCATGAGGTGGGAACAATGTCCAGGCAAAGGGAACATGTTGGGGGGGTGGCGCGGAGGTGGGCAGGGCTTGTTCTGGGCCTTGGTGGCTCCGTTCTGCTGGCGTAGCCCTCAGGGGGCCAGGCACAGGTGGGGAGGCAGGCAGAGCCTGGGTAGCATGGTTTTGCAGATGCTATAGGAGTTAGGCTTTCTCCCTGGGGGCACAGTGGGCTCTTGGGAGGGAGTGACCCAGAGACTGGGGCCAAAGTGGAGAATGGGCAAGCAGCTCACGAGCAGAGGTTGCAGGAGCCTTTAACCCTTGCAGAGGGCACGGGAGTCACCATGTGGGAATGAGGTCAGGGGACAGGGGGACACAGGCCTCAAGGTGGCCTCTCTGCTGATGTGGCCACTGGCCCTGGTGGAGCCCCAGCCCCTCTCCACACTCACCATTGACCACAGCAACCCAGGCCACACGGGGTCAAGTTGATGAGCCAGGCCNTGCTGTGCCCTTCTCCGGGGAATCTTCCCGAACCAAGGATCGAACCCAGGTCTCCTGCATGGCAAGCAGATGCTTTGTCACTTGAGCCACCAGGGACACCGTGTGTGTGTGTGTTATTGGTCTTTAAAAACTCAAGACTGGGTTTTTGTTCAGTTTTGTTTTGACCCAGGAAAAGGTACATCCCCTTGTTCATCCCCTTATTATTTGACCAGTGGGAAAACTGAGGTCCCCTTAAGGATGGGACCAGTCTAGGGTCACACAGTGAGGCAGCAGAGTGGGTCTGGAAGTCTGGCTTTCTCCACTGCACCCCAGTCCACCCCAGTTCCTCCTTGAGGGGGCGTCTCAGGGCCTGGGGGCGTTCGGTCAGTCTCCCCAGCTCGGAGTACCATGAGCCTCCCTGGTCCAGGTCCCAGTGAGAGCTGTTGAGAGACATGAGGCTCAGGCCCTGTGCTCCCCAAGGGGGCAGATGAGGGGCAGTGGGGGGCCGAGGGACACATGTGAGGTCCTGGGAAGGCTGGGGCCAGCTCTGCATTCTCATCCGCTCTCAGGTGTTTCAGCGACGGGAGGATGGCTCCGTGAACTTCTTCCGAGGCTGGGAGGCGTACCGGGATGGCTTCGGCAAGCTCACGGGGGAGCACTGGCTAGGTGAGACCCCCGCCCGATGCCTGGCCCGCCCTCTCCCTGTGCAATGCATGCTGTCAGGCACGAGCCCCCTCCTCACATGGATGCCAGCCAGGTCTCCGTGACCTCCTCACGCCCAGGTCAGCTCCCAGGTTCTGCATAGAAAGGGGACCTGAGCATCCAGTGGAATGTGCTCTAGGAGCAGGAAGCTCAGGGCAGTGTGTTCGCCGTGGGTGGGTCCCGCGACGATGTGTGCTTGTCCTGCTGGGGGTGCCCTGGGACCTGGTTTCTGTCCCGGCTCAGGCAGCTGTGGCCAATGCAGGTGCTGGAAGACCAGGACGACCCTCACACTCCCCTTGAGGGTCAGCACCTACCCGCCCCCCCCAGGGCAGCACTGGTGCCCCTGCCACTCCTGGCATCTTAACCGAAATCTGTCAGCAGCACTAAGTGCAGGAAAAGCATCTAAGTGGAGCCTTGGCCAGCGCCTGGCAGCAGGGAGCCCCAGTGAGCATGTCGGCGGGAGCCCAGAACTCAGCCGGCCTGTGCTGGGCCCTGCCTCTGCTTTTCCACATTCCCCTGCTACCTTCTCATCCAGTGTTTTGTCTTTTCCTATTGAGTTATGAGAGCTCTTTATATATTAAGGCTATTGATTCTTTGTCAGATACCCCTGATACATAGTTACTCCCAGTCATTTGTCTTTCAGCCTCTCTTTTTTGGGTAACATTATTGCTTATTTCCTAGGAGTCTTAACTGTTTCTTTTATGTAGTTGATTGTGCTAGTCTTTTCCTTCATCTCTTCTGAGTTTTAGGCCCTGTTTTTCTCTCCCAGTGTCATAAGAACGTCTATTTTTAAAATGCCTTTTCAGTTTTCGGTGGTAGGTTCAGCTCTTTATTCCACCTGGGAGTTCACTGGGGTGACAGTGGGGGTCTGAGTATGTTTTCACATCTTCCTCCTCACACTCTGTGATCTGAACTCTGATTTGGTGGGGATGGAACTCCAATCACCCAAGGGGCCCAGGGAAGCGGGGGTTGTGAGCATCCTGGCAGATCAACAAGGACTGGAGAAACCCAGAGAGTAAAGATGAGGGAGGTGGAGGCAGGGGGGAAGGGGGCCTTGAGGGGAGGAAGGGTAGAGAGGAGGGAGACCCTGGCCTCTCCTTCAGGACACCTGCCCCGGGGCCCCCATAGGCACTGGGCTGGCTCATTAAGGAGTGGAACTCTGCTTATCCCGGCAGAGTGCTGTCCTAATGGGGGTCCATGGGGCCCGCTCGGGGGTGAGGAAAGGAATCTTCCAGCATCCCCACGGCTGGGCTCCCTCTTGCCCTATTCCTGGATCAGATAATGTGTCCTGAGCAAGAACTAAATGAGCGCATGGCATCTGGGCAAGCCTCCTGGGCTGAGCTCTGCCACTTAGCAGCTGTATGACCTGGGCCAGCGACTTTACCTCTTGGCGCCTATTCTGTGAAACACGGATAATACTAGCAGCCATCTCACTGGATCACGACAGCAGTGGCAAACACTTGGATCATGTGTGCAGTGGGCCAGGCGCTGTTCGAAGAGCTGTACAGGGACCCTTTAATTAAATCGGACTCACTCGAATCCCTCCGGCTTCATTAATCCATGTGAAGCTCTCATAGCAGTGCCTGGCATTTGTAAGTGCTGTCTGAGGGGTGGGGGCTTCTGTCAGCGGTGCCTATGGTTTGCCCTTTGCAGCTTGGGAAGCCCTCTGGCCCTCACTCCACGGGTGTGCAGCCTGGGGCCCAGAGAGGGCCAGCAGCTTGCTATGAGGCTCTAGCCCAGGGAGACAAGGCCTCTGGGCTCCGGCAGCCGGGTCCTCAGTGACGGATTCCAGTGGATGCAGGGAGGTTCTGGCTGTCTGGACGGCTTTTGCTCTCCTCATGGTTCCTTTTTCTCTGCCCTGGACCTGGACCGGAGTCTTCCCTCTGGGCTGGTTGGGGAGGAGCCCACACAGCCCTCCCACCCTGGGGGCATGCACACGCTGACCCACGCAGGAAAGGAAGGCAGGAGGGACAGGCTGATCGTCACTTGGTGCCGATAACTTGTAAGGTGTTTAATTAAAAGCCCTCTTAATCAAGAGGTAATCAAACTGGCAGGGAAGCACCTTGAGTGTGAGTGGCGGGGCAGGGTGGAAGGGGAAAGGGAGGGCCTGGCATGAGACCCTAGGGTGGGCACAGGAGAGCGCAGGAGGGGAGGGACGGGGGTGGGGAGAAAGTAGGACAGGGTGTGCTGAGGGGTGTCCAGAGCCAGCCTCTGGTCCACTAGGCCAGCATTTGTTGAGCACCTGCCGTGAGCTGGCCCACCTCAGATGCTGGGGTTCCACAGTGAGCGGGGCAGTCATGTTGATCGCATGGAGCTTCCACACCAGTGGAGGGGGGAGCCCGACATGGAAATAGGCAGCTGGAACCAGAATGATAAACACCAACAGGGGGCACCTGGGTTGGCAGAGGTCCTCCACCTCGACAGGAAGTCAGGCAGTCTTCCTGAGGAAGTGAGATCTGAAAATGAACAGAAAGTAACCAAGTGAGGGGGCTTCCTTGGTGGCTCAGCAGTAAAGAATCCACCTGCCAACGCAGGAGATGTGGGTTCTGTCCTTGGGTCAGGAAGATCCCCTGCAGAAGGAAATGGCAACCCATCCCAGGATTCTTGCCTGGGAAACCCATGGACAGAGGGGCCTAGTGGGCTACAGTCCACGGGGTCGCAAAGAGTTGGACACAACTGAGCGAGTAAAGAACAACGCCAAAGCAGGAGAGGAGAGTTGGGAAAAGTGTCTTAGGCAGAGGGAAGAGCATGTACAAGGGCTGTCAGGCCAGCGAGTGCATGTGAGG
>SJYW01017911.1:553672-583433 GCA_006410735.1 Raphicerus campestris | reverse complement strand
TCTCACAGTCCAGGCAGCGAGCCGGGGCCCTGGCCCGAGACTGGGGGCGACCACGGAGGAGGGCTGTCACCAAAGACAGGGGACACCACGGTTGGGCAGTCTTGTCCCACCTAACATCTTCTGTACAAAGACAACATGTCGACATGGGCCCCCAGCCCCGAGTGCTCAGCTGAGGAGTGCCGTCTATAAAACACCCCTGATGCCGACAGGGTTGGGCGAGCTATAGTTCTCACCTCCCCTCTTTCACGATGGAGGAGGGGAGGTGAGCCTGGCCCTGGAGCCCCGATCTCCATGGATCGTGCTGTGGCCATCTGGACTGTCGACAGATAAGTCCGGCGCAGTAGGCGTTAAGCAGGCACGTGCTGTGTGACCTTGGGCTAGCTGCCGCACATCTCTGAACCTGGCTTTCTCACCCATGAAATGAAGATGGTCACAGAACCTTCCTCGTTAATTCTGAAAAAGGTGGGGTTTCCCATGGTGGTGTGGAGTGCATTCGTAGAGTAGCTAAAAGCACTCCCCTGGGAGCTGTAATTCTAAGAAATCTTCAGTGCAACCTAACACACATCTGGAATGTGCCCCAATTCTAAGCGTGGTTGGGTGAGTTTCCAGCCAGTGACCCACCCATTAGCTGGCACCACCCAGCTACGTACCCCACGTTGCCCACCCTTCTGACCTCTTCCACCAGACCATGTGCCCATTTAAACATCACTGTGCTGGGTCTGGGAGCTGCTCAGTACCGTGTACCGTGGAGTGGGGTGAGTCTGTCCCCTCCCACTCCCAGTGACCCCCAACATTCCATGGCGTGAACACACCACTCCTACCTATTCTGTTCCCCTCTTGATGATTGCTTTCAGTTTGGGGATCTGAGAGGTTTTAAAATTTTTGAGGCTGGAGGCTCATACATTTCGAGGTAACCATGTCAACAGCAGCTGCCCGCCTTCTGGGGCCTGGCCCTTGGGTGCCCCCTCCTTGGTTCTGGACCTCAAAGGTACGACTCAGACCTTTGGCCACCGTTGTGTGTACACGCAGATGTGTCTTCCTGGGGCTATATTCCAGTCCTCACTAGGTTCTCAAGGGGTTCTGTGACCTAAGAGGTTCAGGACCACTGACCTAGGATGGTGAGACCCAAGTGAGCTTGTTCAGCTCGCCCGACACTCATGGAAGATGTTACTTTGGAGAAGAGCCTTCTGAGACCCTGCCTCACGCTGGTGTGGCTGCCAGGGTGACTGGCGCGTACACGAGGCCTCGTCCTGGTCTCACCGCGTGGGAACCATGACTGGATGAGCTTGCTGCTGGGCACTGGGAAGACAGGACAGCTCACCCCGTCTGCCAGGCTGCTGTGAGGAGTCCGGGATCAATCACGCCTGACCGAGGAAGCAGCCATCAGCAGGGACTGTCACCGCAATCCCATGTCCTCTTTCAGACTCGAGAGCTGCCACTCAAAGGAAGAGCCTGCTCCCCGTGGAAAAGTCCCCAGCTCAGGAGCTCTGGTGTCCCGTGACAGCTCTGCCACTGACCCACCCTGTGGCCTGGGCCGGTTTCTGCCTCTGTGAGAGGAGACCTGTTCCCCGGTGCTGCCTGGGGCCACGCCACTTGAGCACACACCGCAGGTCCCGCCAGCCTCGTCCCCAGGCTGGCATTTCCACTGCCCCCGCTGCAGACCGGCACGGCTCGCTGCCCAGGTCTCTGGGAGAGAGGCTCTGCTGGACTGTGTCTTCACTGGGCTCTGGTGGACAGGAAGTGTGTCCTCTGACAGGACTGCTGGCTTAATAAGTATCATTAGCAAGGGGCAGCTACTCAATTCCCTGACGTCCACTTTCCGAGCCACCAGCTGGCGTCAAATGGAGAATGGATATTGAGGACATGTCAACAACCCCTCGGGAGGTCCCCGTGGGAGAAGTCACGCTGTGGCCCTGGCCGGTGGCTCCATCCCCTCGCAGGCTGGCACAACCTCCTCGTCTTCGTCCACTGAGAAGACAGACGCCTGGTGCACTGAACGCGAGTGAGTGGACAGCGCTCTGGGGACTGAGGACAGTGGCTGAAAGTGAATTCAAATGCAAAGAGAAAAAAAAAGCCCGTGGGGAGGACTGAACGCTTTCAGGCCAGAGAGGCATTCTGGACGTGACCTTCCCCTCCCCATTTCAGGGACGGGCGACACCGCTGACGCGGGTCTTCCTTTCCCACGCCAGCCCGCATGGGAGCACAGCCTGTTCTCGGTGCCACAGACGAGCCAGCCCGCTGGTGAGCAGGACTCGAGGGCGCAGAGGGGCCTGACGCAAGGGCTGGCTGGTGACACGGCCGGTGCGGGGTTCTGCCGCACTCCTGTTCTCTCCTGTTGCGTGAGATCCGACACGGCCCGGCTACTTCAGGAAAGCCTGGCTCCCTCCCGGCCCACGCATGCGCCGGGGCTCTGAGGATGACAGGGAAGAATTACGGACCACAGCAATTAGCCCAAGGTCTGGTGTTGTAAACATTTATTTAAAAAATACTACGGAGGAGAGACGTGGATTCAAAAAAACACAGAGTCATATACAGAAACAAAATGTAGTGGACCAAAAAAAAGACACCGTAGGCTCCANGCTCCCCACCACGGGCACCCCCAGGACGAGCACTTGACGAGCACTTTACCATCTGATATGCTGGATTCCTGGAACATTGTTTCAAAGGCTTGGTGGATCTCAGCGAAGGAGGGCCGGTCAGAGGGATTCCACTGCCAACCTGCAGATGAGATCCAAGTCAGACTGCCCACGAGGCCTCGCTAACATAGGGGGACGAGACATTCTCAGTGGAAAATATGGAAATTAACATTCTAATCCTGCTTAAGCATCTTTTGCTATGGCAAGTTAAAGTGACGAATGTCACTGTGTCCTATTACAGACATTGAGAATTTGAGAAAATTTTACATACTGGCAGGAATATGGAGTCTAAAATCCCAGAGACAGGCTGACAGCAACAACTACATTTACAAATAGGATTCTACCAGCCTGCCTCCAGCAAATGTAGAAAGTTACTAAAGCCAACAGCTTGCTTCCTACCTTACTTCATGGTTATCAAAGCCCAAATTCCTCATCAGAAAAGATGTACTTAAAACAAGGTTAAAATGAGGATTAAGGGATGACTAAATCCCATTAGGTGAAGACACAGAGTCCCTCTCAGAAACTTCTGTTGAGAGTATCAATTCATATAACCTTTTTGAGAAAAAGATAAAACCTATAAAAATTTAAAATGCACTTAGCTCCCTGAACCAACAGTTCAACTTCTAGAAGTACTAGTAAAGTGCACAGAGGTCTATGTATGAGGGTGCTGGTTTCTGCCTTCTTGACCCAAAAAACCCCTAAAAAACAACCACCAACAGCAAATGTGTAAAGCAACCAAATGCTCATCAAAAGCGGACTGGATGAATGAAGAAATCATGCAATAGATGCAGACAGCTACATAAAGATATGAGACAGGAAAGTGCGGAAAGAGAGTGCACTTGCTCTGAATCACAGACATGGAAAGACAGGCCTATTCCACTGCTAAAGTTGAGGTGATAAAATTTTATACATTTTATATATGCACACACACGTTACATACTTATACACACAAAACCTATAACACACACAATACACACACATGTAACATACACACACCACACACATAACATACACACACACGTGTGTGTGTGTATGTATGTATGTAAATTGCTGAAATTTCAGGGCCCATAATATATATGGGCTTCCCTGGTGGCTTAGCTGTAGAGAATCCTCCTGTCGATGCTGGAGATGCAAATTAGACCCCTAGGTTGGAAAGATCCTGGAGAAGGAAATGGCAACCCACTCTGGTATTCTTGCCCAGGCAATCCCACAGACAGAGGAGCCTGGCGGGCTACAGTTCACAGGGTTGTAAAACTTGGGGTTCTTATGAATAAATGCAAATTTCTTGTATAGTAGGCAAATATTCTGAGTGACTTATCCACCCAGGTTTGGTATCCATTGGTCTCGTTTTGCATGAAAAACAAATGAAAAACCCTCATACGTAAAATACTATATATGAATAAAGGTGCATAGAAACATGGGGAAAAAAAAAAAGTACCAAACTGTATGGTAGTTGCTTCTGAAGAATGGGAGAGAAGAGAGGAAATGGAGCCCTTTCGACCCCCCACTTGGCGCACGCGGCCCGCGCTGGGTGCCTACAAGCCCTCAGCGGAGGCGGCAGGGAGGCTCACATGCTCGCATGAGCTCGTAGACCTTCTCCGGGCAGCCTTCCGGGCGCTCCATGCGGTAGTCTTTCTCCAGCAGCTCATACACCTGGGACAGGTCAATTCCTGGGTAAGGTGACATGCCATAGGTAGCAATTTCCCAAAGCAACACTCCAAATGCTAAAAGAAAAAAGAAGGAGAAGGATTGTTCAAGATGCGTTTAAGATTTGACTGCACTGCATTCAAAACCGGCTGACTATGCAGCAGCCTTCAGAAGTTATACCCTCAGAAGCAGCCCAGACACTCTGACATTTTATGAGGCTCTCAATTACCAACAGCCCTGGACAGAACAGGACAGAACGAGGTTTTCTGGTCACTCACGCCCACGGACTAGCACATGCTGTAGGAGAGGAGGGGCCTGGGGTGACCAGCTCTCCAGGGTCTTGAAGGGAGATGTGGTAGAAGGCACCTGGGACTAGAACTGAAGAGGCCATTTCTAGCCGTGGCTCTGTGACCAACTAGCCACGTGCCTCCAATAGGCGCCTCTCTCTTTTGGGTACGTGAAGTTGTCTCCAAGGTCCCTTCCAATTCCAAAAATTCCATTAAAATCTAACGAAATCACTGAAATTCCAGGTCCCACTAAGGAACCTGAATTCCTTGGAGAAGTGGGTGGTTCAGGTCTGGGGCACAGAATGAACCCGGAGTATTTCATTCATTTCAGATAGCACAGATGCTATAGAAGACTATAGGGTTTGTCAGGAAGAACCAGGAATAATTTGAAGTTCCCACGGGCCAAAGTTGAGATGATGTAAATATCAATTTTAAAAAACTGCTGCAGTGGATTAATCTATAATATTCTCAAATATAATTAAATCCAAGAGCTTGTAATAATACTACAAAAGAAAAACGAAACCTAACTGGTCACCACTGGAGGGTATTAAGAAATCAGTCTGTTATCTTGGAAACTGGTTAATAATGGCAAGGAAGTTTATATTTGTCTTTCCTGTATGAACTGTACTCCCTACTGTTTTCAGATGGTAGGAGGGAGGAAGTTTCTTCTTATAGAAGTAAGGAGCTCATAAATGAATAAGGAATAACAGAACCAGGGAACTGTCATTTGGCAACCCCCTCATAAATCAGTGGCTCTAGACAGAGAGGGAAAATCAAGAATTACAGGGCTACTGATCAAAGGTACCCCCCCTTCCTATAGTACTCTTACCAAAACAAAACAAGTCAAACCCGAATGTGATCAAGGTGTCTAGGTCCAACTACCCATTTTCTGGGAAGAGTGAAGGCTGAGGAACATGAGAAACAGTGAGCAGAATCCAGAATGTGGGCGACTTTAAAGGACAAATGGCAGGATCTCTTCCACAACCAACCAGTGAGAGACAGAAAGAGAGAAAAAGGGAGTTTACAGACGAGGGGAGACCTAAAGGATGTCATCAACTAACCGCACTGGGAAATTTGTATTTTCACTCCAATTCAAACATATTCTTAAAAAAAGCATGACTTTTATGATTAATTGGAAATGTGAACATTAATATTTGCTAATATTTAGAAACCGGTTCCTTGATGGCTCAGCAGGTAATCTGTCTGTAATTAAGGAGATATGGGTTCGATTCTTGGGTCGGGAAGATCTTCTGGAGAAGGAAATGGCAACCCACTCCAGTATACTGGCCTGAAACATCCCATGGACAGAGGAACCTGGTGGGCTACAGTCCAAGGGGTTGCAAAGAGTCGGGCACAACTGAATGACTAAGCACGCAAAATTCAGAAACTAAACTCAACTTGTGGTTCTACAAACACAAAAGCCATCTTTAAGAGACATACGAAATATTCATGGACAAAACATGGGGTATAGGGTGAGAGGGTACCACGAAGTAAAGACAGCAAAGCCGGGGGTGGCAAGTGCCTGGAGTCACCAGGCAACTCTGCCTCCTTGACTGCCAGCTGACAATTTGCATAACAAAAAGTAAGAGTAAAATACTGTCACACAAAAGCTTTGGAGAGGAACGTTCTACTCGAATCTCAAACCAGACTCTGCAGCATTCTCTCCACAGAGGCAGACCCTGGGTGCCTGCAGGGTGGGCTGGCTGCCCTGCACATCCAGACAATCTAAGAGTGAAGAAGACATAAAGTTGTTAAGTTGGGGGAGAGTTCATCTGAATTATTTTGGAGGAGAAAAATGGCAATCCACTCCAGTATTCTTGCCTGGAGAATCCCACGGACAGAGAAGCCTAGTAGGTTACACACAGTCCACGGGGTTGCAAAGAGTTGGACACGACTGAGCGACTTCNTATTTTTTTTGGTTGGGGCAACTGCAAAACCAGAGCAGCCTTGCTCAGAGCAGAGCCTGGCACCCAGGAAGCACTGGGTCCATGTTTGCTCATGTTAACCCCTCCTGCAGTGCTCCCTGGAGAAGGCAATGGCACCCCACTCCAGTACTCTTGTCTGGAAAATCCCATGGACAGGGGAGCCTGGAAGGCTGCAGTCCATGGGGTCGCGAATAGTCGGACACGACTGAGCGACTTCACTTTCACTTTTCACTTTCCTGCATTGGAGAAGGAAATGGCAACCCACTCCAGTGTTCTTGCCTGGAGAATCCCTGGGACGGGGGAGCCTGGTGGGCTGCCGTCTGTGGGGTCGCACAGAGTCGGACACGACTGAAGTGACTCAGCAGCAGCAGCAGTGCTTCTCCCGCCCTCCCTAGTGAAGGGGACAGCACCAGAGTCTCTTCTCAGGGACGAGGACCCCAGCTCTGCCCCTGGGGTCTCATGGCTCCATCAGCGCCAGTGAGCTTTTCGTATCAGTGCTTTCACAATGAGCTGTTCTTTGTTTGGTTCAGTGCTTATTATTGCTCTATCTGTCCACAATGCAGAACAACCACAAACAGTGTGAATGATACATGAAAAGGTGGGTTTGTTCCTGGTAGGCTTCACGAACATCTCCGCCTATCTGACTCGACTGACTGCTGAAGCAATGGCTCCTACCTGATGGGGTGGGGGGTGGGGTGGGTAGAGAGTGCAGAGAAAAGGAGAACTTTCCTCTCTTTGCAGCTGGCCCGCTCATGAGGGATGTGCCTGCCTTTCAGTTTAGGGTTGACTCCCTGAGGCCCCTGAGGCATGTGGGGGGTGGGCACATACCAGTCTCTCCTGGGCCCTTGGAGTGGGGTGTCTCGGGCATGTCGGGGGTGTCTTTGTGCTCAGCTGCTCTCCTGGAGGTTCTCGTCTTGGTGGGCAGTTCTGGGGCCTGCAGCAGGGTACCTGCAACCCCTCGCATGCCTTTCTTCCCCAACTCCTTTTCCACTTCTAAGAAACACCAAAAAAATTAAGAACAAAACCAGCAGTCATCAGCAGTGATATCATTGTCGTATGTTGGCTTTTTCTTTTTAAGGTAACAGTAGTAAACTATACACAGTTACAGAAAAGGGACACATACTCTGAAGAAACAGTACTTGAGCAATTTTCAGAACCCTGGCTGCAAGAGACAGAAAGCCACCCTCAGCACCCCTGTTCCGCTTTCTGGTCTCCAGAGATGCTGGCCCACACGCTCTAGCAGGAAGTGGACTGAAGGCCCGGGCTGGGCCCCACACGGCTGTCCTTCCCAGGTCGACCTCGCTCCCCACCACGGGCACCCCCAGGACGAGCACTTGACGAGCACTTTACCATCTGATATGCTGGATTCCTGGAACATTGTTTCAAAGGCTTGGTGGATCTCAGCGAAGGAGGGCCGGTCAGAGGGATTCCACTGCCAACCTGCAGATGAGATCCAAGTCAGACTGCCCACGAGGCCTCGCTAACATAGGGGGACGAGACATTCTCAGTGGAAAATATGGAAATTAACATTCTAATCCTGCTTAAGCATCTTTTGCTATGGCAAGTTAAAGTGACGAATGTCACTGTGTCCTATTACAGACATTGAGAATTTGAGAAAATTTTACATACTGGCAGGAATATGGAGTCTAAAATCCCAGAGACAGGCTGACAGCAACAACTACATTTACAAATAGGATTCTACCAGCCTGCCTCCAGCAAATGTAGAAAGTTACTAAAGCCAACAGCTTGCTTCCTACCTTACTTCATGGTTATCAAAGCCCAAATTCCTCATCAGAAAAGATGTACTTAAAACAAGGTTAAAATGAGGATTAAGGGATGACTAAATCCCATTAGGTGAAGACACAGAGTCCCTCTCAGAAACTTCTGTTGAGAGTATCAATTCATATAACCTTTTTGAGAAAAAGATAAAACCTATAAAAATTTAAAATGCACTTAGCTCCCTGAACCAACAGTTCAGCTTCTAGAAGCACTAGTAAAGTGCACAGAGGTCTATGTATGAGGGTGCTGGTTTCTGCCTTCTTGACCAAAAAACCCCTAAAAAACAACCACCAACAGCAAATGTGTAAAGCAACCAAATGCTCATCAAAAGCGGACTGGACGAATGAAGAAATCATGCAATAGATGCAGACAGCTACATAAAGATATGAGACAGGAAAGTGCGGAAAGAGAGTGCACTTGCTCTGAATCACAGACATGGAAAGACAGGCCTATTCCACTGCTAAAGTTGAGGTGATAAATTTTTATACATTTTATATATGCACACACACGTTACATACTTATACACACAAAACCTATAACACACACAATACACACACATGTAACATACACACACCACACACATAACATACACACACGTGTGTGTGTGTGTGTATGTATGTATGTAAATTGCTGAAATTTCAGGGCCCATAATATATATGGGCTTCCCTGGTGGCTTAGCTGTAGAGAATCCTCCTGCCGATGCTGGAGATGCAAATTAGACCCCTAGGTTGGAAAGATCCTGGAGAAGGAAATGGCAACCCACTCTGGTATTCTTGCCCAGGCAATCCCACGGACAGAGGAGCCTGGCGGGCTACAGTTCACAGGGTTGTAAAACTTGGGGTTCTTACGAATAAATGCAAATTTCTTGCATAGTAGGCAAATATTCTGAGTGACTTATCCACCCAGGTTTGGTATCCATCAGTCTCGTTTTGCATGAAAAACAAATGAAAAACCCTCATACGTAAAATACTATATATGAATAAAGGTGCATAGAAACATGGGGAAAAAAAAAAAAGTACCAAACTGTATGGTAGTTGCTTCTGAAGAATGGGAGAGAAGAGAGGAAATGGAGCCCTTTCGACCCCCCACTTGGCGCACGCGGCCCGCGCTGGGTGCCTACAAGCCCTCAGCGGAGGCGGCAGGGAGGCTCACATGCTCGCATGAGCTCGTAGACCTTCTCCGGGCAGCCTTCCGGGCGCTCCATGCGGTAGTCTTTCTCCAGCAGCTCATACACCTGGGACAGGTCAATTCCTGGGTAAGGTGACATGCCATAGGTAGCAATTTCCCAAAGCAACACTCCAAATGCTAAAAGAAAAAAGAAGGAGAAGGATTGTTCAAGATGCGTTTAAGATTTGACTGCACTGCATTCAAAACCGGCTAACTATGCAGCAGCCTTCAGAAGTTATACCCTCAGAAGCAGCCCAGACACTCTGACATTTTATGAGGCTCTCAATTACCAACAGCCCTGGACAGAACAGGACAGAATGAGGTTTTCTGGTCACTCACGCCCACGGACTAGCACATGCTGTAGGAGAGGAGGGGCCTGGGGTGACCAGCCCTCCAGGGTCTTGAAGGGAGATGTGGTAGAAGGCACCTGGGACTAGAACTGAAGAGGCCATTTCTAGTCGTGGCTCTGTGACCAACTAGCCACGTGCCTCCAATAGGCACCTCTCTCTTTTGGGTACGTGAAGTTGTCTCCAAGGTCCCTTCCAATTCCAAAAATTCCATTAAAATCTAACGAAATCACTGAAATTCCAGGTCCCACTAAGGAACCTGAATTCCTTGGAGAAGTGGGTGGTTCAGGTCTGGGGCACAGAATGAACCCGGAGTATTTCATTCATTTCAGATAGCACAGATGCTATAGAAGACTATAGGGTTTGTCAGGAAGAACCAGGAATAATTTGAAGTTCCCACGGGCCAAAGTTGAGATGATGTAAATATCAATTTTAAAAAACTGCTGCAGTGGATTAATCTATAATATTCTCAAATATAATTAAATCCAAGAGCTTGTAATAATACTACAAAAGAAAAACAAAACCTAACTGGTCACCACTGGAGGGTATTAAGAAATCAGTCTGTTATCTTGGAAACTGGTTAATAATGGCAAGGAAGTTTATATTTGTCTTTCCTGTATGAACTGTACTCCCTACTGTTTTCAGATGGTAGGAGGGAGGAAGTTTCTTCTTATAGAAGTAAGGAGCTCATAAATGAATAAGGAATAACAGAACCAGGGAACTGTCATTTGGCAATCCCCTCATAAATCAGTGGCTCTAGACAGAGAGGGAAAATCAAGAATTACAGGGCTACTGATCAAAGGTACCCCCCCTTCCTATAGTACTCTTACCAAAACAAAACAAGTCAAACCCGAATGTGATCAAGGTGTCTAGGTCCAACTACCCATTTTCTGGGAAGAGTGAAGGCTGAGGAACATGAGAAACAGTGAGCAGAATCCAGAATGTGGGCGACTTTAAAGGACAAATGGCAGGATCTCTTCCACAACCAACCAGTGAGAGACAGAAAGAGAGAAAAAGGGAGTTTACAGACGAGGGGAGACCTAAAGGGTGTCATCAACTAACCGCACTGGGGAATTTGTATTTTCACTCCAATTCAAACATATTCTTAAAAAAAGCATGACTTTTATGATTAATTGGAAATGTGAACATTAATATTTGCTAATATTTAGAAACCGGTTCCTTGATGGCTCAGCAGGTAATCTGTCTGTAATTAAGGAGATATGGGTTCGATTCTTGGGTCGGGAAGATCTCCTGGAGAAGGAAATGGCAACCCACTCCAGTATACTGGCCTGAAACATCCCATGGACAGAGGAACCTGGTGGGCTACAGTCCAAGGGGTTGCAAAGAGTCGGGCACAACTGAATGACTAAGCACGCAAAATTCAGAAACTAAACTCAACTTGTGGTTCTACAAACACAAAAGCCATCTTTAAGAGACATACGAAATATTCATGGACAAAACATGGGGTATAGGGTGAGAGGGTACCACGAAGTAAAGACAGCAAAGCCGGGGGTGGCAAGTGCCTGGAGTCACCAGGCAACTCTGCCTCCTTGACTGCCAGCTGACAATTTGCATAACAAAAAGTAAGAGTAAAATACTGTCACACAAAAGCTTTGGAGAGGAACGTTCTACTCGAATCTCAAACCAGACTCTGCAGTATTCTCTCCACAGAGGCAGACCCTGGGTGCCTGCAGGGTGGGCTGGCTGCCCTGCACATCCAGACAATCTAAGAGTGAAGAAGACATAAAGTTGTTAAGTTGGGGGAGAGTTCATCTGAATTATTTTGGAGGAGAAAAATGGCAATCCACTCCAGTATTCTTGCCTGGAGAATCCCACGGACAGAGAAGCCTAGTAGGTTACACACAGTCCACGGGGTTGCAAAGAGTTGGACACGACTGAGCGACTTCACCCTCACCTTCACCTCATTTAGGAGAGAAAATATGGGAGAAGAGATTTTTAAAGTTGAAAAAGAAGTAAAAGAAACAAAAAGAGAAGGAAGTAATGAGAAAGAAGTGAAAGANACAGTTCATCTGAATTATTTTGGAAGAGAAAAATGGCAATCCACTCCAGTATTCTTGCCTGGAGAATCCCACGGACAGAGAAGCCTAGTAGGTTACACACAATCCACGGGGTCGCAAAGAGTCGGACACGACTGAGCGACTTCACCCTCACCTTCACCTCATTTAGGAGAGAAAACATGGGAGAAGAGATTTTTAAAGTTGAGAAAGAAGTAAAAGAAACAAAAAGAGAAGGAAGTAATGAGAAAGAAATGAAAGAGCAAGGGAAAAAGAAATGAAAAGGCAGGAGAGAACGCAAAGTGGGGACACAGCCCCACCCCAGAGGAGTGCGAGGAGGAAAGCGGGCGGGGGCCCTTACCCCAGATGTCCGACTTGATGGAGAACTTGTTGTAGGCCAGGCTCTCGGGCGCCGTCCACTTGATGGGGAACTTGGCCCCGGCGTGGGCTGTGTAGGTGTCCCCTGTCATCAGCCTGCTCAGGCCGAAATCAGCCACCTTCACCAAGTGGTTTTCCCCTACCAGGCAGTTTCGGGCAGCAAGATCTCTGGGAAAGGAAACAGTTTATCTGTGAGTTCCTGGCTGGCTGTCAGCTTCACAAATCTTCCACCACTGTTTACTAAGGGGCAACACCGACAATGGGAAAATGAGAGATCCTAAACAAATACATCTACTTGTAAATTGTAACCACCAAGCTCCACCCGCAGAGGGTGGTGGGGGAATAGGCTCCCTGGCCCCATGACCTGGCGTGAGCAAATCACCCTAGGACTCGGTTCTCTCCCCCATAAGATGAAGATGATGATAGCGGTGCTTGCTTCTTAGGGTGGCTGTACGTGGCATGAATTCACAGTAGAGCACTGACTGATGCCCAGGGACACTGTCCTTAGGAGTCTGTTCAGCTACTACTGCCCTGTGCTAGGAACCGAGAGCGGACATCCAGGCTAGGCCTTGATCTCGAGAAACTTACTCAGCGTGAGTCTCTGCTTGTCCTATTTAGACTCAACAGGATAAAATAAAACCCACGACATTCTTTATCCAAATTGTATTTCCCACTTTCCTATTTCTTCCTGATGCGTATCCAAATGTATCCTATGAATGCTCTCCTGTATAATCGGCTTCCTTTCGCCTCCTGATTCTCCCACGGAGGCAGGAGCCTAATCTCTGGTTCACGGATGTTAACCATGAAATCGCAAGGCAACCTGGAGTGCGAGGTGAGAAGAGGCACCAGCTGAAGGCGATGGCTGTGTGAGATAGCCTGATCACCAGCAATGAGAGGGAAAGGAAATTCAGGAGGGTTGTGCCTAATAGGATTTTGGTAAAGCATTTTAAGTTTGCGTGAATGAAGAGAGAATGAACCAAGCCATGCAAGGCAAACCAGAAGTCAAGAAATTTCAATTTGCAGCCTCAGAGGGTTCACTTTCCTGAGTGACAGGAGGCTCTGAAGCAGACTCTCATGGCGCAGAGAAAAATCTGTCATACAAGGCACCGCCAGCAGTTCACACATGCTCCTCTTACTCCTCACTATGAAGTCCCGTGTACAGGTTTCATACTTGAGTTAATTGGGAAGGAAAGGTCACCATGGTGGCTGGAGAACATCTTGTATAGAAGACTCTGGCAAAGCCCATCAGGCCCTGTCCTGCACAGACCGTCACTCTGCTAGGAAGCCATTTCCACCAACAAAGAATGTGGAGACCAAGATAATTGTGGCATGCTTGAAGGTCGAAACACTCCAGGCTTTGAAGCAGCCAAGATGCTTAATTTAGAACTACACATACACAATCCTGACAATGGTGGAAACATCCCTGAACCAGATGACAGGAAGTTAAGTGGAGAATGAAACGATAATTACCAGAAGGAAGGGGAAAGCACATACACACACAGCACGGGAACAAAACCCACCCAGGGCCGTTTCTGAGAGCTCGTGGGGGAAACACCCCAGCGGCTGTTGGGAAGGGGTCACGATACTACTGATGAACCCCAGCCCTGGAGGAGTAACAGGTGCCCAATGTCACAGGGAGCCCTGCCAACGAAAAGGGGCGCCTTCTGATAAACTTCCCTCAGTATTCCTCTTAGTCCAAAATGATTTTGCAGTGAAATACTTCTCAGCCTGGCAACGTCAGGAACCTGGTGTTTGCCTTTGCTCCAAGGTCCAAGGAGCTGCCGGCACTAAAAAAAGTTAGAGGCCGAGCCAGAAGACCTTGTAGGTTGGGGTGTTTTTTGGAAAAGGATGCCCAGGTCCCGTGGTTGCCCCGCAACTCCGCTGGTGCGGGGAGGGCGGCCTCTCGGGGCTCCTACCTGTGGATGAAGTTTTTCTTCTCCAGGTATTCCATGGCAGATGAGATCTGAGTGGCCATGTACAGCAGCACCACGGCGTTCACCTCCTGCCGGTTACAGTCCCTCAGGTAGTCCAGCAGGTTCCCATAGGTCATGAACTCAGTGATTATGTAGAACGGGGGCTCCCGGGTGCAGACCCCTGCCAACAAGACAAGGCTTCAGCGTGCCACTCTGCTCCCAACGGGACACACACCAGAAAAGATGAGCCCTGAAGAACGAGGCTTCTGAGATGGCTTCTCACTCTGCCTCTACATCCTGGGCTCACGTCCTGTGATGACTCCATGCACTCGCCAGTTGAGATTATATTTCTGCGGAAGGGACGTGGCCCCCTTTTTCCTTCCTCTCAAGCCCATGGGCTACAACAGCAAAGAGGCTGCCGCTGAGTTCAAGAGCAGAGGCCAGGCCACATCAAACACACTAAGTCATCACCCCAATGGATATATGGATATTTCTACGTACAGAATCACTTCAGGAAGGAACTTCTGAAATTCTTAGGTTTCAAGATGTTGATTTGAGACTTGTGCTTGACCACTTTGGGGTATCAACTAAAAGTTATAATATTCTCTGTCACTCATGTGGGCACACACACACATACATCCCATCTCTCATTTGTGTGGGTACACGGACACACATACACACACACCTGCCATCCCTCACTCGTATGGGCACATGGACACACACACACACTCACCCCATTTTTCATCTGTGTGGGTACATGGACACATACACACCCCATCTCTCACTTGTGGGGGTGCACGGACACACACCCACACCCTTTCCACATGGGCCTCTTTGTACCAAGGGCTGAAGCAGGTGGGGAACAGATGTACAGACCAGAAACTTTAAGGCAGTAAGCCATTCACCTCTGCTCCAACAGCGCCTGTTATCACTCGGAGAATTTAATTCAAAGTTCAGAGCTCCTCACACTCACCGAGTAACTGAACTAAATTGGGGTGCTTGATCTCTTTCATTACTGCAGCCTCTTTCAAGAACTCCTCCACCTCCATGGTATCCTCCTGTAGGAAAGAAAGTAGTGATGACATTATCTCAGCAAGGAAAGTGTTCAAGTGGGGAAGTATGACTTGAATGGTTAACATAAGCTAGAGCTCTGACAGGCATTGATCCTGGTCCACCGGTTTCAACCACGACATCCTTCTGGACAGGCTCCAAGGTAGCCGGTCATCAGCCCGACAGCACAAAGAATTTTCCACTATGGCGTGGAGCTTTTGAATTCTCACCCTGAGCACAACAGCAAAGCCAGCTGGGTATGTTGGTGACTTGCTCTGGTGGCTCCACGCAGACTACTTGTTTCCATCACCTAGTGAAGCTTACGGGGAGGGAGGGAGAGGTGTGAAGGCAACCACCACAAGCATGGTACCACTTCCCTAAGGAACGGCTGGTTTCCAAGGACTCCCAAAACGTTTAACATTTTTAAAAAAAAATCACTTGAAGAATCCAAAAGGTACTTGATTCAAGAGAAGAGACCTTGATGACACAAAAAGATGCAGAGCACTGCCAAAGAGCAGGGCCTCAAGATGGGGCAGCAAGACAGGACGCTGCGTTTCTTAGGAACGTGGCCTCAAGCGGCCCTTAACGAAGCAATNTTAGGGTGGCTGTACGTGGCATGAATTCACAGTAGAGCACTGACTGATGCCCAGGGACACTGTCCTTAGGAGTCTGTTCAGCTACTACTGCCCTGTGCTAGGAACCGAGAGCGGACATCCAGGCTAGGCCTTGATCTCGAGAAACTTACTCAGCGTGAGTCTCTGCTTGTCCTATTTAGACTCAACAGGATAAAATAAAACCCACGACATTCTTTATCCAAATTGTATTTCCCACTTTCCTATTTCTTCCTGATGCGTATCCAAATGTATCCTATGAATGCTCTCCTGTATAATCGGCTTCCTTTCGCCTCCTGATTCTCCCACGGAGGCAGGAGCCTAATCTCTGGTTCACGGATGTTAACCATGAAATCGCAAGGCAACCTGGAGTGCGAGGTGAGAAGAGGCACCAGCTGAAGGCGATGGCTGTGTGAGATAGCCTGATCACCAGCAATGAGAGGGAAAGGAAATTCAGGAGGGTTGTGCCTAATAGGATTTCGGTAAAGCATTTTAAGTTTGCGTGAATGAAGAGAGAATGAACCAAGCCATGCAAGGCAAACCAGAAGTCAAGAAATTTCAATTTGCAGCCTCAGAGGGTTCACTTTCCTGAGTGACAGGAGGCTCTGAAGCAGACTCTCATGGCGCAGAGAAAAATCTGTCATACAAGGCACCGCCAGCAGTTCACACATGCTCCTCTTACTCCTCACTATGAAGTCCCGTGTACAGGTTTCATACTTGAGTTAATTGGGAAGGAAAGGTCACCATGGTGGCTGGAGAACATCTTGTATAGAAGACTCTGGCAAAGCCCATCAGGCCCTGTCCTGCACAGACCGTCACTCTGCTAGGAAGCCATTTCCACCAACAAAGAATGTGGAGACCAAGATAATTGTGGCATGCTTGAAGGTCGAAACACTCCAGGCTTTGAAGCAGCCAAGATGCTTAATTTAGAACTACACATACACAATCCTGACAATGGTGGAAACATCCCTGAACCAGATGACAGGAAGTTAAGTGGAGAATGAAACGATAATTACCAGAAGGAAGGGGAAAGCACATACACACACAGCACGGGAACAAAACCCACCCAGGGCCGTTTCTGAGAGCTCGTGGGGGAAACACCCCAGCGGCTGTTGGGAAGGGGTCACGATACTACTGATGAACCCCAGCCCTGGAGGAGTAACAGGTGCCCAATGTCACAGGGAGCCCTGCCAATGAAAAGGGGCGCCTTCTGATAAACTTCCCTCAGTATTCCTCTTAGTCCAAAATGATTTTGCAGTGAAATACTTCTCAGCCTGGCAACGTCAGGAACCTGGTGTTTGCCTTTGCTCCAAGGTCCAAGGAGCTGCCGGCACTAAAAAAAGTTAGAGGCCGAGCCAGAAGACCTTGTAGGTTGGGGTGTTTTTTGGAAAAGGATGCCCAGGTCCCGTGGTTGCCCCGCAACTCCGCCGGTGCGGGGAGGGCGGCCTCTCGGGGCTCCTACCTGTGGATGAAGTTTTTCTTCTCCAGGTATTCCATGGCAGATGAGATCTGAGTGGCCATGTACAGCAGCACCACGGCGTTCACCTCCTGCCGGTTACAGTCCCTCAGGTAGTCCAGCAGGTTCCCATAGGTCATGAACTCAGTGATTATGTAGAACGGGGGCTCCCGGGTGCAGACCCCTGCCAACAAGACAAGGCTTCAGCGTGCCACTCTGCTCCCAACGGGACACACACCAGAAAAGATGAGCCCTGAAGAACGAGGCTTCTGAGATGGCTTCTCACTCTGCCTCTACATCCTGGGCTCACGTCCTGTGATGACTCCATGCACTCGCCAGTTGAGATTATATTTCTGCGGAAGGGACGTGGCCCCCTTTTTCCTTCCTCTCAAGCCCATGGGCTACAACAGCAAAGAGGCTGCCGCTGAGTTCAAGAGCAGAGGCCAGGCCACATCAAACACACTAAGTCATCACCCCAATGGATATATGGATATTTCTACGTACAGAATCACTTCAGGAAGGAACTTCTGAAATTCTTAGGTTTCAAGATGTTGATTTGAGACTTGTGCTTGACCACTTTGGGGTATCAACTAAAAGTTATAATATTCTCTGTCACTCATGTGGGCACACACACACATACATCCCATCTCTCATTTGTGTGGGTACACGGACACACATACACACACACCTGCCATCCCTCACTCGTATGGGCACATGGACACACACACACACTCACCCCATTTTTCATCTGTGTGGGTACATGGACACATACACACCCCATCTCTCACTTGTGGGGGTGCACGGACACACACCCACACCCTNTATGGGCACATGGACACACACACACTCACCCCATTTTTCATCTGTGTGGGTACATGGACACATACACACCCCATCTCTCACTTGTGGGGGTGCACGGACACACACCCACACCCTTTCCACATAGGCCTCTTTGTACCAAGGGCTGAAGCAGGTGGGGAACAGATGTACAGACCAGAAACTTTAAGGCAGTAAGCCATTCACCTCTGCTCCAACAGCGCCTGTTATCACTCGGAGAATTTAATTCAAAGTTCAGAGCTCCTCACACTCACCGAGTAACTGAACTAAATTGGGGTGCTTGATCTCTTTCATTACTGCAGCCTCTTTCAAGAACTCCTCCACCTCCATGGTATCCTCCTGTAGGAAAGAAAGTAGTGATGACATTATCTCAGCAAGGAAAGTGTTCAAGTGGGGAAGTATGACTTGAATGGTTAACATAAGCTAGAGCTCTGACAGGCATTGATCCTGGTCCACCGGTTTCAACCACGACATCCTTCTGGACAGGCTCCAAGGTAGCCGGTCATCAGCCCGACAGCACAAAGAATTTTCCACTATGGCGTGGAGCTTTTGAATTCTCACCCTGAGCACAACAGCAAAGCCAGCTGGGTATGTTGGTGACTTGCTCTGGTGGCTCCACGCAGACTACTTGTTTCCATCACCTAGTGAAGCTTACGGGGAGGGAGGGAGAGGTGTGAAGGCAACCACCACAAGCATGGTACCACTTCCCTAAGGAACGGCTGGTTTCCAAGGACTCCCAAAACGTTTAACATTTAAAAAAAAAATCACTTGAAGAATCCAAAAGGTACCTGATTCAAGAGAAGAGACCTTGATGACACAAAAAGATGCAGAGCACTGCCAAAGAGCAGGGCCTCNCCCAAATGCTGACACCAGGCTGATCTGATAAGCGGGAAACATACTGCGCACACGCTTTCTGAGCAGAGTGGGCTAGAAGGAGGGATCATTTATTTAGCCATTGCTCAGTACCTTATTATTGTGTTAATCCACCTCTAGAAAATGACACACTCCCCCTTCCCTAAGTAGCTGCCACTGGGAATGACTGACTAGTCACAGAAATCTATGCAACTATATTCTGTAATTTTTTTTTCATGAACTGCGGGATCATAAGTTAATAAGGCTCTTAGGGAAAATCATTAAAAGTATAAAAAGCTTAATAACACATCATTAGAGAAGTACGTTCTGGAAGGCACCCACTTCCAGTTAATTGTGATATACGGGTAGAATAAAACTCCCCTGAGCTCCAGGGAGCCTCTCCTCTAGAAGCATCTTCTTCAGTCATTCAGAAAACAACAGCTTGGCACAGCTAGTGGGCTACGGTTTCCCCAAGTGCAACTGCTACTTCCTTCTCAAGTTTTCAAACAGGCCTCTCCCAGACTGCTGTCTATTTGTGCCTTTCCTCCTGTTTGGCTTTGGCAAATCCCGGCAAGCATGTGGGTAGCACCTGGGCCTTGACCAGTTCTGCACGCCAGCCAAGGCCTTGTCTCCCGGGGCCTGGTCTGCATCTGTGGCCACACGGGGACGCGGGAGCACACGTCTCCCTGCCGTCGCCAGGCCTCCGTTGAGCTCATTCGAAGCCCGTTGACAGGGCTGCCCCAGGAGCAGTGAATCCGATCACCTTCTTCCTGTGCATCAAAACCTTCAGGGTGCCCGACTGCCTCTGGGATAGCACTCCAGCTCCTCAGGCGGGCTCGAGGGCTCTGAGACGTGCCGAGTCCGCTCTGCCCCCTACCTCCCTCTCCCAGCTCCGTCCCCTCGCTCACCCTGTTCCTCCTCTGTGGCTGGCTCGGGGCGTCCTGCTGTCTCCCTGGCCAGCAGTGCTTACCCATCCCTCCTCTCGTCCCCATGTGGTGCTACAGCTCCGAGCTCCTGTCGCGATCACAGCCTCCGTCACACATGGTGCAGTGAGTGGCACACCGACCCATTTCTCCTACTAACTAGACTACCGAGTAGGGCTTCCCTGGTGGCTCAACAGTAAAGAGTCTGCCTGCAGTGCAGGAGACCTGGGTTCGAGCCCTGAGTCAAGAAGATGCCCTGGAGACGGGAATGGCTGCCCACTCAAGTATTCCTGCCTGGAGAACTCCATGGACAGAGGAGCCTAGTGGGCTACAGTCCATGGGGTCGCACAGAGTGGACACGACTGAGAGACTAACGCTAGCACTTTTCAGACTACCTACTTCCAAACAGACAACTCTGACTGCCTAGACTTGGCTGGAGGCCAAGAACTCGTCCAATTCCTTTTTCACAATCCCAGTGTTACGCTCAGGGTCTGGCAATTGAGAGGATTTTTAAAACTTGATAAGCATTTACCAAATTCTTCACTATCTGGAAAATATACAGGAGTCCTCAAAACATTCATGCCATCCCCCAACCAAGTGTATCAATCCTGCATCCAAGGACCAAGCTAAGCGCTCAGTACGAAGGCCAGGAAGCCACCTTTGGTCTCTGGGACTAAAGAATGGGACCTTTTCTCTAAAGTGTCACTTCATATCAACCAGAAACCACAACTTCTATTTTGTCATGCCTTTGAGTGAGAGCATCAGGGAATTAATTGGGTCCTGAAAGGGCAGGCGTTCTGGCCACATGCACCCGAACGACCTTCGAGAAGAAGCGCGTACACACTTGGGTTTGTTTTCCCCAGGGGTGGGTGTTTAAGTTCTGCTTCTCTGCCAATAGCTGCAAAATGGGGCTCCCTCCTCTCCATTTCTGGGCACAGCTCAATGGAATCGCGAGTTTATTTAAAACAAGTGAAAACCACACAGGTCAACACTAGGGGACACTCTTGCCACAGCTCAAACTGTGGGTCACACTTTTAAGGAGGTGGAGGCCTGCAAATGAAAACTTCCCTCCCTGGGCATCCTAAGAGTTGCCTGGACACGAAAAACACTAGGCATCAGCTGAGAGGGAAAGCCACCGGTAAGGGCACAGAACAGACAGTATCTGAGTTAGCAAGAGGCCCTCGTGTTTTCTTAACGCCTCCTGGTGGGGGCAGCCCCACACTCGTCTTTCCAGGAGTCTGGACACATGATACAGAGAACTGGAACCTACTAGAAATACCTGGTGCATCTGCTCTCACATCTAAAAATAACCCCACAGATTTGGTTTTGTCTCCTACAAAACTCAAGAGATTCCCTGCCCACCCAACCCCGCCCTCTTCACTCAATAGGAAGTGATTCAAATGCCACACAAACTGAACGGAAACCCGCAGCTTTAAAACACCCTTGCCATAGAATGAAGAAACTTCTTCAAAATGACTAATCGTTTTACACCAAAAAAAAAAACCCACAGCACTTCTCAGCTCTCAGCATATGTGGAAACACGTGGAGAATAAGAGAATGAGTCAATTCGCTCACAGAAACCCAGACGGCATGTGCCGGGGCGTCAGGCCTGGGGCTGGGTGTGCAGGCAGGCGATGGAGGGCGTGTGGCTGTGCCCCAGCGGACAACAGGCCCCCCGGAACTGAGGCGCCGTGAGCGCCTGGTCTCGCTGGACAACCTGCCGGGCAGGTCCCGGGCTTACCTTCAGGGTCTTCACAGCCACCGTCAGGCTGTATTTCTTCCACACGCCTTCGTACACCTCCCCGTACTGGCCGCCCCCCAGCTTGTGCTTCATGGTGATGTCCGTGCGCTCCATCTCCCACTTGTCGTAGTTGGGGGACACGCCGTAGACGGTGGGCTTGTTGCGCTTGGGGGCCGGGTAGTGGAGAGTGGTGATGAGCCCGTCGGCCACAGTGGAGTGGTGATGGACCAGCTCGGCCAATGTGTTGAAGCGGCTCTCTGAGGAGACGTAGAGCTGAGGAGACAGGGACAGCCTTCAGCTGGCGGGCAGAGCCAGCTCTGTCTGCGGAGCCCTAACGCACAGCAGCCCCTCAGAGGACCACCCTCCACACAGGACCCCGGGGGGAGAAAATCACTCACGCTGTGTTTCCCTGTGAAATCCTCCACCTGCCTGACTGCCACACATCTGGTTCTCTGTAACCAGCCTGAGCACACCGGCAGCGTCCAGGAAGTATTCCCTGACTGGCCAACGCAAAGTCACGGCTCAGCACCAGTCTTCTCATCACCTGTCTTACTTCTCTGCACTGTACTCACCTCTGGCTGATGATTCCTGGTCTACCTGCTTGGTTCCTGTCTGTCTCCACCTACCAGAATGCCAGTTTCGTGAGAATAGAGCCCTTCGGCCGTCCGCTTTTATCCTGTGTCCCCAGTGTCCAGAAAAAGATACAAGCACATAACTGGTGCTCAGTAAATGTCGCTGGTTAAATTAATAAACAGGAGAATTTAGTATTTGCTGATTAGAAAATGAATTATAATAACTATGTTTATTACCCTAAACTTATAATGATATTATTATCTAGAACTAAACAGTGATCAGGCTTCCCTGATGGCTCAGTGGTAAAGAATCTGCCTGCCAATGGAGGAGATGTGGGTTTGATCCCTGGGCCGGGAAGATCCCCTGGAGGAGGAAATGGCAATCCACTCCAGTATTTCTTGCCTGGAGAATCCCATGGACAGAGAAGTCTGGAGGGCTACAGCCATGGGGTTGCAAAAGAGTTGGACATGACTTAACGGAACAGTAACAACAGTGATCAGAGGTGAAAATCACTAAATAAAACGTAAATCTCCTCACTGCTACTCCCTCGATTTGGGCTGAGTAGGAAGCATCAGAGGCCAAGACTTGCAAATGCTCGTGGCGTGCCCGTGTGGGATACCCTGCCAGCGTGGAGGGCTACACAGAGGCATACAGCCCCCTCCAGCACAGGGAAGTAAGGGAAAGGGACAGAGACACAAATACACGTCAGTCTCAAACAGACTGAGAGCAGGTGAGCACCCACACAGCGGACCCCTCCATGCGGCATCTTTGTCTGAACGTGCAAAGGGGAGGAAGGCAAAGGCAGAGGCTGGCAGAGAGCAGCACGAGGACAAGACGGCTATCTTTCTTCCTTCTTCTTGGTTCAATGATGCAGTGAGGGATATTTCCTAACCAAAACCAAATACATTAAAATTCACAGAGAACACTCAGGATCCAGGCATACAGGTGCCTCTGCTGGCTCACTAAGGGCAGCTGACAATCGCTCAAGGTGGAATGGATTTAAAATCACAACTAGGTGTTCATAAGCCCTGCCCAAACGGCAAAGATGTGGGAAGAAGGAATACAGATTTGGGACAGTGGTGATGCCAGAGGCCAGAGGGACAGAACAGGATCAGTCAGCTGCAGCTGTATTAACTCTCTACTTAAGAAAAAAAAGACACAGGAAGAGTAAGCCCAGAACACCTATGACAGGGCTGCGGCCTCAGCTGTTAGCAACAGAAGGCTGTTACTCTCTGCATGTCTGCAATTTTAGGCAGTAAAAACAGTTTAAAGGAAGGAAATAACAACAAATATATAAGTAGATCCCACCTATAGCTCTCAAGAAGTAAACCGGAGTCCTTAATAAGAGATCTTTCTTTGCTTGGGAACATGACAAATTTTTAAAAATCAGGCAAGCCAGTGGCACATTGTGGCTTCAGTTCAGTCGTTCAGTCATGTCTGACTCTTTTCGACCCCATGGACTGCAGCATGCCAGGCTTCCCTGTCCATTGCCAACTCCTGGAGTTTACGCAAACTCATGTCCATCGAATCAGTGATGCACCCAACCATCTCATCCTCTGTCGTCCCCTTCTCCTCTTGCCCCTCAATCTTTCCCAGCATCAGGGTCTTTTCAAATGACTCAGTTCTTTGCATCAGGTGGCCAAAATATTGGAGTTTCAGCTTTAGCATCAGTCCTTCCAATGAATATTCAGGAATGATTCTGCTTAGAGGTTTATAATCTGCAATCTTTTTATAGCAATTCTACTAAAATAAAATTCTAACCCCAAGAACCATGCACAACAATTCTGCAGCCCTGGGGAGCTTATCCCTCAGGAAGAGGGTGCCTCTGGGTGGGAGGACCAGTCAGGGTGAGGAGGCCCCACCTTCACACCTCAGAGCGCCGAGGACCAAGCCATGAGTGAACCACTCTAGGGAGAGGCCATGGGCCACCCGCAGGACCCCTGAATGAGGCGGGATCGGGGGCTGGCAGAGGAGGGCACCACTGAGCCTGCCCTCAGTTTAATGTCTGCACACTGATTACACAGCACCCTAGTCAGTGTTAAGTCACCACTGCACCTGCTGTTCACAAAGATGACGGAGTGGGGGATGTGGGGAGAGCTCCTAACCCCTGTCCTTCTCTGGAGAAGTCTGATTGCACCACTACAAGCTAAAGACCACCCCCAGCTCCCCAAGTCCTTTTCTCTCTGGCTGCTCAGCTGGTGGGCAATTTTCCTACCAAGGAGTGATGAGAGGAGGCAAAAGCCATTCCAAGAAGGCATCCCCCTAAGACCAGAGTGACCCTCCCAGCCTGGAAATCTGTGCACAGCACAGATAGAAGAGCCCGTTCCGCCTGCTGGGCTCCAGGGGTCGCCTGGGAGCGAGGCTTGTTACCCGTTTCTCCCTGTCAGCTTGAAAGCGGCGCTCTCCAACCCGAGGATCAAGTTCACTCAGTTGCACAGAATGCTAATGGCTCCCCTAAGCCCTAGTTTATGCAGAATTTGTTCTTGGTCTCAGCTGATTCCCTCTCAAGCTCCTTGGTTAAGAGATTTCAGAATGATGGGAGGTTTCACTGACTGGGCAAACTTTATCCTTCTCAATAATTAAATTTACAGACCCTGAGACTCAGTTCATTTTTCAACATAAAATTTACATCCCGACACTTATTAAATATTGACACTGCTCTCCCTTCAACGTACGGCAGAGCCATCTTCTAAGAGTCAAGTCTGGGGGCCTCCTCCTGATTAGGGCTGGTCTGTGAGCGGCATGTTGCTTAGTGAACTGGGGGAGTCTTCATCAGGAATTCATGGCATGAGCACAGGAGAAAGTGAAATGAGCATCATGAATGGCATGTCACCATGTTATGCGCCCAGTTACGTAAACACTCTGGGTGCTCAGGCAGGGCTGCACGTCTTCTTAATCACGCGGGGAACCGAGAGATGGGGCCTGTCAGAGACACTCACCAGGAACAGCTCCCCTCCTGACAGCCAGGCTCACGGGCTCATCGGACTTGGGCAACCTTTGGCTGCCTCAGACCTTGGCGTCCCAACTTGGACGTGTTATTTACAGGCTGTGAGGCTAGAAGTGACACCTGCCCAGCAATTCCCAAGCTCCTCAAATACCAGCAGGAAGGCAGTCCTCACTAATAATTCCCCCTGGTCTCCTGGACTAGGGAAGGTCATCCTGGTTCAGCAGGCTTTTCACCAGGTGCCTGCACCTGCTGAGCCAGGGTCAGAGCGGGCAGGTCTTAAAGACACAAGAGGTGATACAGGTGGTGCCCCATCACACCGTCTCTGCTAAAGCTAAGCCCAGATTCTGCTCCTGTCAACCCCGAATCTGTGACTTCAGCAGCCCACGAAAATAAACGCCAACTGGGCAGCTCGTTGAACAAAGGAAGGAAAGACTCTTAAGACTCTTACCAAGGGCTCTGAGGAACTGTGGGGCTTGGCAGTGGCGTCCCGCCAAGTAAGAAAGATAGAGACACAAATAACCAAACAACGGGAGAATGACAGGGTGGGTGGTGGAGGAGGAACAGCAGCCTTTAATTCCGCTTTAATTCTGTTGGCAGAGGGTTCCAGACTTTAAGAAAGCATCAAGAACAAAAACCAAATCCCAGGGTATCTGGAGATTGTTAAGCCTCACAGGACACCCAGAAAACAACAATGGCTGTTTGGTACAGCCCTTCCAAGAGGCTAGCTTGAAACTCCCAGAGTCCTGGGCTCTGGGCCCCTAGGCTGACTGACCAGCCATAAGGGCTGCTGAAACCAGAGCCAGGAGGGTGGAGGCAGAAAGAAATCCTTTGGGGCCTGAGAGAAGAATCTTCTAAAAATTCAGTTGTTTTCTAAAGATTAGCTAATTTGAAAATAAGAATTAAACTTATTCAACCCTGGCCTATTCCTCCCACCAAACTTTAAATTTTCCCCTTCGAAATCCAAAAAGGATTGCATCAAAGCTCTGCTATGTGAGCTGCGTTTTTCAGTGCCGAGCCACGTTGTCCCACGCGCCTCTGTAATACCTCCCCCTCCCTCCGACTTTGAGGCTGTTCCACTCATTCCAGGAATACGACCCCACCCAACAGAGTCCCCTCGAGTGTGACCTGATAACCCCATGGGCTGAGAAGTCTCCAGGTGCTGGGACAGCTGAATGGAGAGTCTTTGCTAGGGGCGGGGTGGAGGAGGGGAGGGGAGTCAAGAAACCCAGGACATACTCCTGAGCTGCCCAGTAGTGGACACTGCCTGGTCAGCTCCCCGTGGATTACCTGGAATGAAAGGAACCCACCTGGCACACATCAGCTTCCAGACAGGGAGCTGGGCTTCCTCGTTAGATGAATGCTACAGATCATGTATCCACGCAGGCCTTGCTCTCTCTCCCGCTTTAACAATATTTCAGACCAACCCCCAGCTAATGAGTTGTCAAACTAGATCATGCCTGCCCTGCATCTGTTCCAAGGATGCTGATTAAACAACTCCAGGGAAAAGAAACCATTATCTTGTTCAGTACAGACCCTGCCTGATTACTGCGGTGCAGCATGGCTCGCCCTGGGTAAACAGCACAGATGGGAAGCAAGCTGTCAGCTCTAGGAAATCACCTCCTGCCATGGGTGGTGCACTCTATTCTAACTCACTGAAAAGGCTCCCCTGTGGCCTGAAGGCAAGGTTGCAAAGGGCCCAGCACCCTGGAATATATCCGCAGAATGGAAGGACCTGGCTCCACAGCTGGGCTGAGAACAATGGCCTGCAAAGCATGCCGATGAGGCTGCACTCTGGTCGCCCGTCATCAGTAGCCTATGCTGTATGCTGTTTGTCGTACAGACTCTGGTGCTGCTGTAAAGACATGGGCAGTGACGGAAAGGATCAGGAAAACATCAGATGAGAACACTGAAAAAAGACATGGACTGTGCGTCTACATGGTAAAAATGAATGTGTGAGAATAGCCACGAACATGCTAGCAAGATTAAAAAAGGGGGACTAGGAACCTCCCTGGTTGGTCCAGTGGTTAAGGCTATACTTTCCAATGCAGGGGGCATGGGTGTGATCCCTGGTCAGGGAATTAAGATCCCTGCTTGCCACTGGGGTTTGGCCAAAACAAAAAGGACTAGCCCTACCAGATATTAAAATATAGTTTAAAGTTGTACAATTAAAAAGTCTGGTATTGGTATATGAAGAGACAGACCAATGAAAGAGAATATACCTAAATACAAATGTAAATTTGGTATACTTCAAATGTATAAGAAAAAATGAATTTAGGAAGCACAGGTATAGTAACTATAATGAGGTATCATCTTTACCAGTCAGTGATAGAGAGGTTTTTGCAAGTCTGAGAACAGACTGCTGAGGAGGGGAAAGGGAACACACTCTCACAACACTGCTGGTGAGAAAACACATCTGCACAATTCCTAAAGAAAGTAATCTGGCACCATCTATACAAGTTTTAGACATGCATAACCTTCAATCAGTTCTAGCAACTTATCTTGCATAACTTGGACTGTACACAAAGAAGTATGTGCAGTGTAATTTCAAAATGCTGGTCATGACCCACCAGTGGGGTCTACGGAATACATTTAGTGGATTATGCCCAGAATGTTTTAAAATGAAACAGAACAGAATGGTATACAAATATCAGAGTGCATTACATACAGTAAGAGTAATGAGTAGGGTTTCCTGAACTTTCTGTTACTACTGTGGATATGGGATGGTGGTGTAAAGCTCTTTTTTTTATACAGTGGGCCAAGACTTTTTTTTTAAAGGCTTGAAATCCACCTCATAACGGCATTATAATAGCAAAAGACTGGAAATGGCCCAAAAATTGGCCAACAGGGAACTGCTTAAAAAAATGACGGTCCATCCATACTATGCAGTCATTAAGAAGAATGAGGCAGCTCTGAATGTGCTGCCATAAAACAATCTCCAAAATATATTATTGATTGGAAAAGCAAGATGCAGAACAGTGTAGATTATGTATCACTTGTTTCTTAAAAAGTATAAACAAGTATACTCAGGGAACTATGGGGGAAAACTGGTCACAGTGGTTCCTCTGGGCAGGGGAACTGATTTAGGGGACAGAATTATGTTTCATGGCAATTGATTTTCTTTTTTTTTTTTAAACTATATGCATGCAATACATGTTATTAAAAAATACATACACCATCTGGACCCATGCCGACAACCCACCTATCTATACCCTCGAGGACAGCATCAAGCAGACAGTGGAATCTGAGCCTGGTTCCATCGATGACTCACTATGTGATCTTCAATAAAGAAATGTTATCCCTCTAAACCTTCACTGGGGGCCCTGACAGTTCAGTTGGTAAAGAATTCACCTGTAATATAGGAGACCCCAGTTCGATTCCTGGGTCAGGAAGATCAGCTGGAGAAGGGATAGGTTACCCACTTCAATATTCTTGGGCTTCCCTTGTGGCTCAGCTGATAAAGAATCTGCCTGTAATGCGGGAGACCTGCGTTCAATCCCTGGCTTGGGAAGCTTCCTTGGATAAGGGAAAGGCTACCCATGCCAGTATTCTGGCCTGGAGAATTCCAAGGACTGTCTAGTCCCTGGGGTCGCAAAGAGTCAGACACAACTAAGCGACTTTCATTTTCAAACCTTCATTTCCTTAATGCAAAAATGCAAATAAAAGCACTATCTATCCTGAGGACTAAGGTGAGGTTTAAAAGAATAGTAGTAAATGTAAATTTCTCCTTTCCTCCATGAAGGGAAGATCTATTTATGGGAAGATCAAGAAACCATATATATCAACTCCTTTACAAAACTATAGCTCAGGTTTGGAAATATATAGGTATAATGCGATCCCATCTTTATTTAAAAATATCACACACACGTGATTTTATCGACAGGAAGAAGCCCACGTACCACACTTGTTTTGGAGAGGTACTATTAAGGTGATCTTTCACTTTAAAAATAACCATCCATTGTGTGAATTCTCACTAAGGATAAATTACTATAACAAGAGATTTTCTAAAAAGGGAGAGTCTTAATGTAAGATGTCCACAACCCAACAGACAGTCCACCTGTCTTATGAAACTGCTGACCACACCACTCCAGGAGGACAATGAAAGAATATCACGCTGTGGACCTCTAACTGCACACGACTGCTCCTCCACAGAGGGTCTTTGACCAGGTTAGTGGGATGATGCCTGCTGTTTCAGACATCTTTTTGCTTTGCTACAAGAACTCAGCAGCCCAGCAGCAGGTTCTCCGGCCCCCGCCCCGGCCCACCGTACCCCTGCCTAGGACCGCCTACCTTGCCATCAGAGGCAGTGTTGATGCGGTAGTGGTACACCCTTCCTTCGTATCTCAGTGAGATGGACCTCTGCCCAGGACTACTCTCGCTCTCCCGAACCAAGAAGCTGCCGTTGATTCCGCTGCTCAGAAGGTACTCGGCGGCGTTGCGGGACACAGGCCCGTGGTACCAGGAGTGCTTCTCCAGGCTGTTGACCGGCGTGATGTAGTTGCTTGGGACCCAGCCTTGGCCATTTTTGGTTTGGGCTTCACACCACTCCCCATTGTGATTGTAGCCTAAGACCCGGAGCTTTTCACCTTAGAAGAAAAGAACCCGAACCGGACTTGTCAGGTTTAAAAGCTAACATGTTCATTCTCATTCACTCTTCTGTGATTACTAAAAAAAAAAAAA
>SJYW01017911.1:527796-552409 GCA_006410735.1 Raphicerus campestris | reverse complement strand
GCAGCACACCAGGCCTCCCTGTTTATCATCATCTCTCAGAGTTCACTCAGATCCACGTCCATCGAGTCTGTGATGCTATCCAGCCATCTCATCCTCGGCCATCCCCTTCTCCTCCTGCCCCTAATCCCTCCCAGCATCAAAGTCTTTTCCAATGAGTCAACTCTTCGCATGAGGTGGCCAAAGTACTAGAGTTTCAGCTTTAGCATCATTCCTTCCAAAGAACACCCAGGGCTGATCTCCTTCAGAATGGACTGGTTGGATCTCTTTGCAGTCCAAGGGACTCTTAAGAGTCTTCTCCAACACCACAGTTCAAAAGCATCAATTCTTCGGTGCTCAGCCTTCTTCACAGTCCAACTCTCACATCCATACGTGACCACGGGAAAAACCATAGCCTTGACTAGACGGACCTTAGTCGACAAAGTAATATCTCTGCTTTTGAATATACTACCTAGGTTGGTCATAACTTTTCTTCCAAGGAGTAAACATCTTCTAATTTCATGGCTGCAGTCAATATTTGCAGTGATTTTGGAGCCCCAAAAAATAAAGTCTGACAGAGTGATTTTGGAGCCCCCAAAAATAAAGTCTGACACTGTTTCCACTGTTTCCCCATCTATTTCCCATGAAATGATGGGACCAGATGCCATGATCTTCATTTTCTGAATGTTGAGCTTTAAGCCAACTTTTTCACTCTCCTCTTTCACTTTCACCAAGAAGCTTTTTAGTTCCTCTTCACTTTGTGCCATAAGGATGGTGTCATCTGCATATCTGAGGTTACTGATATTTCTCCTGGCAATCTTGATTCCAGCTTGTGCTTCTTCCAGACCAGCGTTTCTCATGATGTACTCTGCACAGAAGTCAAATAAGCAGGGTGACAATATACAGCCTTGACAAACTCCTTTCCCAATTTGGAACCAATCTGTTGTTCCATGTCTAGTTCTAACTGTTGCTTCCTGACCTGCATACAGGTTTCTCAAGAGGCAGGTCAGGTGGTCTGATATTCCCATCTCTTTCAGAATTTTCCACATTTTATTGTGATCCGCACAGTCAAAGGCTTTGGCATAGTCAATGGAATTACTCAACCATGAAAAAGAACAAATTTGAGTTAGTTGCAGTGAGGCAGATGAACCCAGAGCCTGTTATACAGAGTGAAGTAAGTCAGAAAGAGAAAAAACAAATATAGTATATTAAAGCCTGCACAAGAAATTTAGAAAAAAAGGTACTGATGAACTTATTTGTAGGAAAGGAGTGGAGACACAGCTGTAGATAACGAACTCGTGGACACAGTGGGGGAGTCCAGCTCAGTTGTTCAGTCATGTCTGACTCTGAGACCCCATGGACTGCAGCATACCAGGCTTCCCTGTCCATCACCAACTCCCAGAGCTTTCTCAAACTCATGTCCATCAAGCCAGTGATGCCATCAACCATCTCATACTCTGTCATCCCCTTTTCCTTCTGCCTTCAGTCTTTCCCAGCATCAGGATCTTTTCTAATGAATCAGTTCTTTGCATCAGGTGGCCAAAGTATTGGAGTTCAGCTTCAGCATAAGCCCTTCCAGTGAATATTCAGGGTGGATTTCCTTCAGGATTGGCTGGTTGGATCTGCTTGAAGTCCAAGGGACTCGCAAGAGTCTTCTCTAACAACACAGTACAAAAGCATCAATTCTTTGGTGCTCAGCTTTCTTCACAGTCCACCTCTCAGTCACATCCATANGGCTGGTTGGATCTGCTTGAAGTCCAAGGGACTCGCAAGAGTCTTCTCTAACAACACAGTACAAAAGCATCAATTCTTTGGTGCTCAGCTTTCTTCACAGTCCACCTCTCAGTCACATCCATACATGACCACAGGAAAAAACCATAGCTTTGAATAGATGGACTTTTGTCGGCACAGTAATGTCTCTGTTTTTTAATATGCTGTCGGAGTTGGTTGTAGCTTTTCTTCCAAGGAGCAAGTGTCTTTTAATTTCATGCCTGTAGTCACTATCTGCAGTCATTTTGGAGGCCAAGAAAATAAAGTCTGTCACTGTTTCCATTGTTTGCCCATCTATTTNAATATGTAGATAAATACATAGCCACAGTTTTTATAAATCTATTGTTCAAGTGCCCTAATTTCTAATATAAGGAAGCTTTTTGTAGAAAAATACTTATTCTTAAAAAAAAAAAAAAAAAGTGTTAAATAAGTTTTTCCTAGGACGCCTACTTCGTCCCCACATTCGAATCATCCTGGATCCACTGGGGCTGGACCCCGGCAGTGTTTGGTCCAGAAGTCTTTTTGAATACAAAATAGAGAAAGTTCTGCTTTTGCTAAGAACTATTCAAGAACTTTTCTCCTGAAGGAAAAGTGACTCTCATAAAGATTCTCTTAGTTTTTCTGGCTCTCTCTGCACTCCAAACAGCTCTTTCAACAAGCAAAGGTGTGGCCACTCAAGCCACATTTCCCCCATCTCTGTCTCCTCTGCAACCACCAGCAGCTGCCCACAGCTCCTTTACCTTTAGTTATGCTTAAAGTGTTATCCCCACTGGCCACAAAGTCATACAGTGCAACGAAAAGGTTGGGGTCATTTTCACTGGGACCAGCAAGAAGGTTTTCCTTAGAGTTCCAACGAGCTGCTTCGCTCAGACCTTGGGGCTCGAAGTCAGATGCTACTGGCCTCTGAAGGGCTTCTGGAAGAGAAAGAGAAGAAACGGAAGAAAGTTTCATTCTCAGGAGCAAAATCTGTGTTTCCAACATTATACGTTCCTGGTTTACTTTTACTTCTTAACATGTGCACATACTACTAATAAAAAAGGGGGTTAAAAAATGAGACTCTTCCATTTCCAAATCTTGTGAAAAACCTTAAGCATTTACATTCCTGAGAGGTAACTACTTACTGTTGCCAAACGGTTTAAACTTTAAGTTCTTTAACTCAAAATGAATTACATGGGAAAGAGACGGTCCACCCACACACCTCTTTGCCACTGCTAATTTATGTTATAATACGGAGCAAAAGCTTCTTGCTTTAAAATGTTTTCAAATGTACGAATGTTAACATACATACATAATTTAAAAATCAAATAGCGTTGAAGGGCTTATAATGAAGGACAAACATTTCCCATCCCACTCTTCTGTTGCCCAGAGGTAACAGTTGCCTTATTTTGGTGATCACCTCAATCTCTCTAAACACAAACTATCCCATCATTACAACTGCCCCTCCCTCTCCCACACCAGGCTCAACTACTTACCTTTCTATTTTCAGTAACAGACTTCCACTTTAATTTCCTGTTCTCCCCGCTAGAGTCAGTATCTCTCAATGATTTACCGCACNTCCTATGATTACAACTGCCCCTCCCTCTCCCACACCAGGCTCAACTACTTACCCTTCTATTTTCAGTAACAGACTTCCACTTTAATTTCCTGTTCTCCCCGCTAGAGTCAGTATCTCTCAATGATTTACCTCACAAGATAAGGATATTAACTTCCTACCCTTCCGTCTACCTACCCCTACTTCCCCACATACATACTCCAAGTAGGCCTTCTTTTCATTTTACTTTGTGTAAAAGTTCTGTTCTATTTTGTCATAACAAAGTCTTCCATTTTTGTCTATGCTGCTGCTAAGTCACTTCAGTCGTGTCCGACTCTGTGTGAACCCATAGATAGCAGCCCACCAGGGGTTCTCCAAGCAAGAACACTGGCGTGGGTTGCCATTTCCTTCTCCAAAGCATGAAAGTGAAAAGTGAAAGCGAAGTCGCTTAGTCGTGTCCTACTCTTTGTAACCCCATGGACTGCAGCCCACCAGGCTCCTCTGTCCACGGGATTTTCCGGGCTAAGAGTACTGGAGTGGAGTGCCATCACTTAGATATATTCTAANAAAGCGAAGTCACTTAGTCGTGTCCTACTCTTTGCAACCCCATGGACTGCAGCCCACCAGGCTCCTCTGTCCACGGGATTTTCCGGGCTAAGAGTACTGGAGTGGAGTGCCATCACTTAGATATATTCTAAAAGTTGAAAACCAATCAACATCTTTTATGTTAGGAACGTGTGATTATTACCCACTAAGGGGTTAAACACAGTTCAGCATTTTTTCCTGAAGTTTCTTTTATATTCTTCTTCGAACTTCGAACTATGTTAAAACTCTCCACAGGTTCTTTCAAGGCAGCAAATCTACTCCAAGTAAGTCTTTCAGTTGTAGAATATTATGGGGTGAAATCCGAATACTCATTTAAGGACACTACAGTAAGGAATCAAACTTTTAAAAAGGAGGAACATGGGAAATTCTAATTTTTATGCCAAAACACAAAAGCAGGAAAACAAAATCGTTTCCGTTTTTCCCTTTTTTATGGGAAACATGTTTTTCCCAAATATGTTTCCTTGGGGAATGACACCCATCTCAGGGTGGGCATGATTTTCCAGTAGTCACTTCAAAGGACACACTAGAGGTGCCTAAAGTATCGGAGAGACTAGGCTAACCTTTCAGAAACACGACTGGACGACTTTCAGAAACAAACTGTCTTAAACAATCTCTTTGAAATAAACCAACAGAACATAAATAAGAAGCCCTTTCTACCCTAGCTGTGTATTACTGACTACAGTGAATCTTCAGGAATTGTTTTTCTAAAGATTAAGTCCCAAATTACGTCACCACTGCGCTTGGTATTTCATCCTGTGAATCATGAGGGCAAAGAGAATTTCAAGGAAGAGGGTCTTGTGACACTATCATTGCCTAGAATGTGCAAAAGGCTTAGTGAGATGTTTTAGGCCCTGTTCTCTGAGCAGTTACAACATACATAGCTCTAAAAGCATATCTAGTGCCATCGTGACCAGAGGCTGACCAATCAACCAAAAAAGCTGGTTAAAGCAGGGAATTCTTGAAAATTAAAACATGAGATCCCCTAGCCCCGCCTGAATGTACACTGATTTGCTAGTCTTGACAACAGGGCCGAGGACTATCCTGAGTGTGGGTGTGTGATTAGAGTTGGATGCTGTCTTACCATCCACTCACAATGCCTCATCTCAGTTCCAGCTTTACATTCCTGCAGGTGGAGGAAGAGGGTGGGCCACTCGCTATAAAATCCCAGTACAATCCCTTCCAACTGTTCACAGTTGTGTCACTCACACCTAGTCCTGAAACAATTTTTTAAAAGACACCTGCATTTTCTCTTCCCATTTGGATTTCACTGGTTTCATATGAACCGAGTAATAAAACCAGTATATCTGAAAAAAAGGGATGTGGGAAGAAACACAAGTGGCTCTGGGTGTGCTTGCGACTCAGGGGGTGGGAGCAGAATGTGGCAGAGGAGCGGCTGTTCGACTCTGTGGGCACCAGAGAGGCATGTGTTATGAAGGGAGCCAGGCCATTCCACACTGCAGAGAGTCAGTTAAGTGAAAGTAAGTCAAAGGAGCGTCTATGGTCGTTATATTAGGCAGACTTATTAGGCAAAGGAACCTTAACATAAAAGAACTCTTGCAAATCAAAAGGGAAAAGATAAAACCCTCCTCCATGGAAAAATGGAGAAGGAAAATGGCAACCCACTCCAGTACTCTTGCCTGGAGAATTCCACGGACAGAGGAGCCTGGTGAGCCACAGTCCATGGGGTCACAAAGAGTCGGAAGTGACTGAGCAACTAACGTACACACTCCCTCTATGGAAAACAGACCAAAACTATGAGTGAGCAATGCACAGAAAACTTACATTACTACTAAATAAGGGAAGCATGGTGACCTTTCTTGTAATCAAAGAAAGGCAAATTCTCTGGCAAGTTGGGCAGGGACATTTTCTTGAGGCCAACAGTGTAAAATTTCAATGAAATGGGCATTCTCATACAATGCTAGTAGTTGATGTAGACACTGCTGGAACATTTTAGGAGAAAAACTGGAAACATGAACTGAACTGAGTCTTTGAAGAATTCCATCACCTTAGATATACCTCAAGGAATTACTCCCAGGAGATCCAAACAATGATTTGTACATGCTCAGTCACTCAGCTGTGTTGACTCTCTGAGACCCCACTGACTGTAGTCCGTAAGGCACCTCTGTCCATGGAATTTTCCAGGCAAAAATACTGGATTGGGTTGCCATTTCCTTCTCCAATGATTTATATGTACTGATTTTTAAAATAACAGCACCAGAAAGAAAAAGCTCAAAATATTCATCCTTTTAAGATAGGTTAGTTTGTGGTCCATCCATAAAAGAGAATAGAGTCATAATGTCATTCAAAATATTTTTGGAAAAACATATCTAACAACTTGGAAACATACTATAACAATCCATAATTTTATAAAAATTGAAAAAAGTCCAGAAAGAACTACACCAAAATGTGACTGGTAGTTAATGCATGGTAGTTGTCCACAGCACCATTAATGGTAGTTTAACACAGGGTGGTGGGATTACAGACATTTTAAGTTTTCTTTTCTTTTCTATATCCTGGCATACTTCATAATGAATGTGAATTGCTTCTATAACCAGAGAACAATTACCACAAGAACAGAAAAACGGTCATAAAGAAGCCAGCTGACACTTATATAATTGATCATCTAACATGAAAAAGTACACAGAGGGAGAATGGACTCCTCTCTCTGTCCTGAAAAAGTCCATGTGCGTTTCCCTGCAGGATCCCAACCTCGTGGGTGTGAGCACACGACTCTGGCAGACCAGGGCTACACAGGAAATTAAACCAGAGTCATGAATACATAAATGCTTTTCTTCTCAAAGGCCATCTGACCTCTTCTATCAAACATTCTGCAGCATCTGGATTTGATCAAAGTTACATAATCGGGGGAAGTGGCCTGGAAAACACCTGGAATGGGCAGAACACAGACACCGGCCCAGGGGTGACTATCGACTTTAAGTGTGGATTTTTAAAGGGGGACTGTCCCGCACATGGAGACANAATCGGGGGAAGTGGCCTGGAAAACACCTGGAATGGGCAGAACACAGACACCGGCCCAGGGGTGACTATCGACTTTAAGTGTGGATTTTTAAAGGGGGACTGTCCCGCACATGGAGACAGATGCTGAGAACTTCATGTGAGGGGATGAGGCCTCTGTCAGGAAGGAAAGGGCCTCCCACTGCTTTTTGATTCAACAGGACGTCAGGAAATCCAAGGCAGCCTCTCGATTTTCCTCTCCAGTTCTTGCTCCATTCCACAAATTAATGGCCAAAGCCCAAAGGGAAGTATTGCTCATGCATGCCTCTGGATTGAGACGCTGAAGTGCAGCCACAGTCCAACACCAAAACCTTTCAGTCAATTCCCAATCCAGGCTGATGTCAAAATTGACTCACGACGAATAAATGCCAAGTTCCTTGCTTCATTTCATAGGGAACGATGCTCGTCAACCTTAAAAATGATCACAGCTTACAAGGCCCAAGTTGCAGAATGTACTTAAATCTTTCTTGACTAATACATGAACTTCCTGCCAGTCCCCGGATGGACCCTTAAAGGAGCTCAAAGGATTCATTAAAAAAACGATGCCCAAAATAGCTCCCCTCTTCTGTTCTGCCAACGGATAAAGAAATCCTTGCATCTATTCTTCTTAAAAATGTTAGTTTAACATTTTCTGCACCATCCTGAGTCATAGCTTTAAAATATTTAAGATTTTTATCTTCAAGAATGCCTCACCTCATTGGAAATCTCTCTGTTATTACTATATCCTTCATGAAAAGGTTTCCACTCACCCACAAAACTCAGGAAAAGTCATTAATTAGCCAGGTGAATACTAAGAATGNCTGCTGTGCTGTGAGCCCTCTGGTGACGCCCAGGAACTCCTCAGAATCAAGTCTGCAAACACATCAAATACACATGGAGCACTGCAGAGAACAACTGTACTGAAACAGTCCTCAAAGTATCTTTTGAAAGTAATCTGTAACACAGTGTTTCTTCACTACGCCTCAAATATACGCTCCTTTATTAACACATTAAATTGCAAGCTCCAGCAGTAGCTGTCCTTTCAAAATAGTGATGAGTTTAGGTAATAGTCACAATTGTTACACGATATGAAGATATCTGAGTTCTACTGCTGGCAAAGCCACAAGCACCGCTATTACTGTGGTTTGTTCCATACATTTGTAAAAAGAAAAAGATAAAACACTAATTTTCAGTTAGCACTTAGTGAAATAAAGTCTTAAATATTGCTCCATCCAAGGACATGGAGCCTCTGAATGTCATCCCAGACGCGCAGGGCCTTGCAGGTTCTCGTCTACTGGCGTAGTTCAGCAGAACCCAGCAACCCGACAGAGACAGGCCTAGAAAGGGGGTCGCTGGATAGTTCCTGTGAAGTCCAGATTATGCACGTTTCTTTCTTTTAAGTAAAAAGAACTAATAGTTTTCTTCCCATTACTTCCCATTTAGGGGTGTTATAGGCAATAAATTAGATGGGCTTCTAGAGAAATCCCCTTTAAAAAATAAAAAAAGTTTTTAAACAAGTTACTTAAATTGGCCCAAGGTGTAACTATTGCTGAGAACCTTTTTATACTGTGATACTCCTAGGCAGTCAATTTTAGAAAACAGAATTCTCCATCCTAACCTCTGTCCAGATGGGCAGTTCGGATACTAACTCTTCTGAAGATACACAGTCCCCTGTCCCCCTTCGCTCAACCAGAAAGCGCAAACAAAACAAAGGAATTTCGTGTCACTTTCTAAGAATCTACTGTCAATGAAGTCTACGATGACTAAAAATGGAGTACAAGGACCGACATAACAGAAGACTCTACTACCTTCACATCATTCTGAACCCAACATTCACACCCCTCTCCCTCTCAAGCCAGTCAGCGCACACCCACAGCCTGGCCACTCTTCCTCCCAAATCTCTCAGCAAGCCTGTACTTTCCACACCCTCGACTGGTTGCCAGCTGTCATCTGACCCCTCATTCCATCTCCGCACCGCCACCAGAGCACCACCAGAGCGGTCTTCCTAAAAATATGCAGATCTGACCCAAGTCGCTCTTCTGTTAAAACCCACCAAGATGGCCGCTGGCCGAGAAGCCGAAGAGAAAGCTCGGGAGGCGGCCCTGCCTGTGGGCCTCGGTCACGTTTCCGGGCGCGGTCAGCTGAGCGACGTGAGGACAGGGCTATCCCGACGTGAGGACTGGGCTATCCCGTGCCAGCGGGGAAGCTGGCAGTCGGCCCGCCAGTGTAGGAGACGCTGTTCCCTCAGACACCGGCGGGGGCTGTTGCCGCTGCCACCTCTGCGCGAGGAGCCCGAGCTCCAGAAGGACCATCTTCCCCCAGGACGCTTGCTCTTCATTCAGCCTCCTGCCATACGCCCCCGTGGGTTCCCCACTGCTGCCTCGGCGGTGAGCACCTTGGCCAGGGCCAGCCCCTCCCCCTGGAAAGCCTAGCCCCTCCTCATCCTCCCGGCGGCCCCATCTCCAGGAAACCTCTGACTGGCCCTTCTGCCTCCCACCCCTCACCTCTGGCTGATCACTTCCGGTTCGCCTCACACTCGGGAAAGACCTGATGTCCGTTAAGGGCGCCGTGAGGAATCTGCCCCCACGTCCCTCGTGGGACTCTAAGCCTGGGCTCCAGGGTGGACAAGACTTGTTCAAACCTCAGCCCACCATGTCTTTAAGATATTAATTTCTGAGCCTCAGTTTCTCAACTAAACAATGGCTTCAAAACCGAGTCGGGCCGTCAGGCGGGGTCGACACATACTTGTGGGTGGAGACGTTCTCCGCACCGATGCGGGCATGGAGCCTGGCACCAGGGCGCCGCAACAAAGGGTAATCATCCCTTCTCTTATGATTGTTACCACAATAATGTGAATTCCTCTGGGGCAGAGACGGAGCGTTCTCCTCAGACTTCAGTTTCCCTGCCTAATACAGTATATGACTCAGCCCTCAGTTGTAAGAAAATCCTGCATTTGTCATGACTGAAGAGTGCACCTTCATGACCTGTCAACCTTAAGTAAGAACAGCAGAAGTGACCAACGGAAAAGATGAGAAGCAAATGCAACCCAACCAGGAAAACTTAGCACTGATTTAGGAAATTCAGTAACTTTTAAAATGGAATGTACACCACAGCCAAGAACCTAAAACAAGGTGTAGCATGAAAGTACCTTTCTCTGTGCTTTCAAAAGAAACAGGATTCATTACTGAAGGCCGAGACGAAGGTTTGTCTAGTCAAGGCTATGGTTTTTCCTGTGCTCATGTATGGATGTGAGAGTTGGACTGTGAAGAAGGCTGAGCGCCGAAGAATTGATGCTTTTGAACTGTGGTGTTGGAGAAGACTCTTGAGAGTCCCCTGGACTGCAAGGAGATCCAACCAGTCCATTCTGAAGGAGATCAGCCCTGGGATTTCTTTGGAAGGAATGATGCTAAAGCTGAAACTCCAGTACTTTGGCCACCTCATGGGAAGAGCTGATGCTGGGAAGGATTGGGGGCAGGAGGAGAAGGGGATGACAGAGGATGAGATGGCTGGATGGCATCAGTGACTCTATGAACGTGAGTCTGAGTGAACTCCGGGAGATGGTGATGAACAGGGAGGCCTGGCGTGCTGCAATTCATGGGGTCGCAAAGAGTCGGACACGACTGAGCGACTGAACTGAACTGAACTGAACAGGCTGAGATACCTCCACAGACTTCTTGTTTGTGAGGGAAGAAAGGTTCCCCGAGTCCCCAGACTGGCCCAGAGTGAAAGTGGCCACAGTGAGCCCACTAACCTTAAAAGCCTTTTTATTCTGTCACAGGCCATTTGCAACACACTGAAAGCCTCCCCCTNNNGTTCCAACCGATGAGATCATGCTCAGACTATTCTCAAGTCAGTTTATAACAGTCTGATACAACTTTTTATAATATGAGCTTAGAGGAAAAGGATGATTTCCCACAATCTGAACTCGATCAAAGTCATTTTATCTACATTCTACATGGTCCTTATTTTGTAATTTACACCCTCACCCAGAGCAGTTAAACCTAAAAAATAAGTTTAGCTGAATATAGGCTTGGGATTAATTTCACACTCTGAACACAATGTTCCCAGTGACCCCAAAACACTGTGTCAGCTGCTGGGGAGCAAGGGTAGAGCAACGAGGTAAGGATGCAAGGAACAAAGGCTCTGCTCCTTGATGGAGAAACAACTGTTCAGGGAAATGTACACACCCTCAAAGCAAAAAGTCTAACAGAAGACAAACGCTGTCCTGTGGATTAATTTTTAAGGACACAGACATGGACTACCAGGAGCTGTGAAGTGGGGAGAACTCAGCAGGGTTAGGAAGGAAGTAGACTCTGAATGAGACCATGCCCAGCAAGAGTAGCCTGATTAACACAAGGACCCAAGGCCAGCCTGACACATCAAGCCTTCTCAGGGAGGGGCCTTCACCTCTGCTGTGCTGTGAGCCCTCTGGTGACGCCCAGGAACTCCTCAGAATCAAGTCTGCAAACACATCAAATACACATGGAGCACTGCAGAGAACAACTGTACTGAAACAGTCCTCAAAGTATCTTTTGAAAGTAATCTGTAACACAGTGTTTCTTCACTACGCCTCAAATATACGCTCCTTCATTAACACATTAAATTGCAAGCTCCAGCAGTAGCTGTCCTTTCAAAATAGTGATGAGTTTAGGTAATAGTCACAACTGTTACACGATATGAAGATATCTGAGTTCTACTGCTGGCAAAGCCACAAGCACCGCTAATATTACTGTGGTTTGTTCCATACATTTGTAAAAAGAAAAAGATAAAACACTAATTTTCAGTTAGCACTTAGTGAAATAAAGTCTTAAATATTGCTCCATCCAAGGACATGGAGCCTCTGAATGTCATCCCAGACGCGCAGGGCCTTGCAGGTTCTCGTCTACTGACATAGTTCAGCAGAACCCAGCAACCCGACAGAGACAGGCCTAGAAAGGGGGTCGCTGGATAGTTCCTGTGAAGTCCAGATTATGCACGTTTCTTTCTTTTAAGTAAAAAGAACTAATAGTTTTCTTCCCATTACTTCCCATTTAGGGGTGTTATAGGCAATAAATTAGATGGGCTTCTAGAGAAATCCCCTTTAAAAAATAAAAAAAGTTTTTAAACAAGTTACTTAAATTGGCCCAAGGTGTAACTATTGCTGAGAACCTTTTTATACTGTGATACTCCTAGGCAGTCAATTTTAGAAAACAGAATTCTCCATCCTAACCTCTGTCCAGATGGGCAGTTCGGATACTAACTCTTCTGAAGATACACAGTCCCCTGTCCCCCTTCGCTCAACCAGAAAGCGCAAACAAAACAAAGGAATTTCGTGTCACTTTCTAAGAATCTACTGTCAATGAAGTCTACGATGACTAAAAATGGAGTACAAGGACCGACATAACAGAAGACTCTACTACCTTCACATCATTCTGAACCCAACATTCACACCCCTCTCCCTCTCAAGCCAGTCAGCGCACACCCACAGCCTGGCCACTCTTCCTCCCAAATCTCTCAGCAAGCCTGTACTTTCCACACCCTCGACTGGGTGCCAGCTGTCATCTGACCCCTCATTCCATCTCCGCACCGCCACCAGAGCACCACCAGAGCGGTCTTCCTAAAAATATGCAGATCTGACCCAAGTCGCTCTTCTGTTAAAACCCACCAAGATGGCCGCTGGCCGAGAAGCCGAAGAGAAAGCTCGGGAGGCGGCCCTGCCTGTGGGCCTCGGTCACGTTTCCGGGCGCGGTCAGCTGAGCGACGTGAGGACAGGGCTATCCCGACGTGAGGACTGGGCTATCCCGTGCCAGCGGGGAAGCTGGCAGTCGGCCCGCCAGTGTAGGAGACGCTGTTCCCTCAGACACCGGCGGGGGCTGTTGCCGCTGCCACCTCTGCGCGAGGAGCCCGAGCTCCAGAAGGACCATCTTCCCCCAGGACGCTTGCTCTTCATTCAGCCTCCTGCCATACGCCCCCGTGGGTTCCCCACTGCTGCCTCGGCGGTGAGCACCTTGGCCAGGGCCAGCCCCTCCCCCTGGAAAGCCTAGCCCCTCCTCATCCTCCCGGCGGCCCCATCTCCAGGAAACCTCTGACTGGCCCTTCTGCCTCCCACCCCTCACCTCTGGCTGATCACTTCCGGTTCGCCTCACACTCGGGAAAGACCTGATGTCCGTTAAGGGCGCCGTGAGGAATCTGCCCCCACGTCCCTCGTGGGACTCTAAGCCTGGGCTCCAGGGTGGACAAGACTTGTTCAAACCTCAGCCCACCATGTCTTTAAGATATTAATTTCTGAGCCTCAGTTTCTCAACTAAACAATGGCTTCAAAACCGAGTCGGGCCGTCAGGCGGGGTCGACACATACTTGTGGGTGGAGACGTTCTCCGCACCGATGCGGGCATGGAGCCTGGCACCAGGGCGCCGCAACAAAGGGTAATCATCCCTTCTCTTATGATTGTTACCACAATAATGTGAATTCCTCTGGGGCAGAGACGGAGCGTTCTCCTCAGACTTCAGTTTCCCTGCCTAATACCATATATGACTCAGCCCTCAGTTGTAAGAAAATCCTGCATTTGTCATGACTGAAGAGTGCACCTTCATGACCTGTCAACCTTAAGTAAGAACAGCAGAACTGACCGACGGAAAAGATGAGAAGCAAATGCAACCCAACCAGGAAAACTTAGCACTGATTTAGGAAATTCAGTAACTTTTAAAATGGAATGTACACCACAGCCAAGAACCTAAAACAAGGTGTAGCATGAAAGTACCTTTCTCTGTGCTTTCAAAAGAAACAGGATTCATTACTGAAGGCCGAGACGAAGGTTTGTCTAGTCAAGGCTATGGTTTTTCCTGTGCTCATNCAGCATCACTTTTAGGGACCTCCTGCATCTCCGGGAGGAGATCCCACCCCCCAGCCCCTAGCTGCGTCGCCGAAGGCCGAGCGGGTTGCCCCGGGCGCGGCGCCCTGGCCAGCCCCGCGTCCCCTGACTGCTGGTGAAGAAGGCAGATTCCTCTGCAGTTATCAATACTGGTCTCATTTCTATTCGGTGAGCTTACTGTGATTAAGGCCAACTCAGTGGGTGTCTGAGGAGTGAATAATCAGAGAGCTGCAACCCACAGTACAACTACACAAGTTTGCAACACATCTGTCAAGTCATACATCCAGACTAGGAGACAAAGGAGACGTGTGAGGTCAAACACAATGTCTGATTATTAATAAAGGGAGTTTAGTCTCCCCCTGTTGAGGGGCATGGCCTGCACCCCTTCTTTAAGAAGCCTCATTTTTCTTTCTTTTGTTTGGTGTGTGCCATCGGGGGAGGGGGAAACACATGATTTAAAACCCATTTCCCCCCTGGGGAAGGGATAAGGCTACCCACTCCAGTGTTCTGTCCTGGAGAATCCCACGGACTATACAGTCCATGGGTCGCAGAGAGGCAGACACGACTGAGCTACTTTTAATCACTGCTGTGCTTGGCTCCAATAGACAATATCATCACATATAACAACATAAAAATAACAATAACATGTGACTTGGCACCAAACGGGAAATCTACATCAGTGGACTACGAATCCAGACATACCAAATAATTTAACAAAATTGGAAACGTTTCAGTAAGTATAGGAAGGAGAAGTTGTTTTATTTTTTATTTAATACTTTATTCTATTTTACAATACTGTATTGGTTTTGCCATACATTGACATGAATCAGCCACAGNAGGCTGAGATACCTCCACAGACTTCTTGTTTGTGAGGGAAGAAAGGTTCCCCGAGTCCCCAGACTGGCCCAGAGTGAAAGTGGCCACAGTGAGCCCACTAACCTTAAAAGCCTTTTTATTCTGTCACAGGCCATTTGCAACACACTGAAAGCCTCCCCCTCTGCCTGCCAGGCTTGGGAGGGTATGTAAGTCCTCATTTCGCTTCTGTTAGAGCATCATCAAGGCTCCTGGGTCACGTAGACCAGAGTGAAGTGAAGAGGCTGCCCAATGGAAGGCAATTTCCCTAGAACGTCTCATCGGCCATTACTATTGGAATAACTTTAATTGGAGTCAATCCTAAAGGAAACCAACCCTGACTATTCACTGGAAGGACTGATACTGAAGCTCCAATACTTTGGCCACCGGATGCAAAGCACCAACTCACTGGAAAAGACCTGATGCTCGGAAAGACTGAAGGCAAAAGGAGAAGAGGGTGACAGAGGATGAGGAGGCTGGATGGCATCACTGAGTCAATGGACATGAATCTGAGGTAACTCCAGGAGACAGTGAAGAACAGGGAAGCCTGGTGTGCTGCAGTCTGTGGGGCTGCAGAGTGGGACTTGACTTAGGGACTGGACAGCAAACAACAAAAACAGGAGTAACTGAATGTAACCCCAATAAAGGTATTTTGTCTCCAAAACACAATGGTCAACTCTATTTATTCATGGCCCATCTTTAAGTTAAATTTTAAGGTTAAGGTATTCAGTGTATAGCGCAGTTGGCTAAATTTGAGGACTGATAAGACTGATAGGGATTAGGTAGAATTTAAGAGTAATAAGGCTGAAGTTTATGCAACTGAATGTAAAGGAACAATAGCTAGTACTTATTGATCCCTGCTGAGTGCCAGCACTGTGCCAAGCACTTTATCTGCATGAAATCCCCACAACCCATTGAGTAGCCTCTATTATGAGCGTACTTGAGAGTGCAGGAAATGGAAGCAGATGTGAAGCGCCTCACGTGCTCTCTCTCCAGGAATCCCTCCATCGGCTACCTGTCTGTCAGTCTCACTCAGTCTCAGCATTGCTCTCTCATGGTCTGGCTCTTTCTTTTCCTTCTCCACTCTGGCATCTCTTGTTCCCCTCCCCCCCCCCCTGTGCCCCAGTCCTAGCCCTAACCCCCTCCTCCTCTCTCATCTTTGTTTCCGCCTCTCCTGTCTCAATTTGTCTTGTCTTTGTCTCCTAGTCTGTACCTCCTCCTTCCGTCCGTCTGCTCTATCACCACCACCTAACACAGACAGTATATATAACAAAGCATCGAAGGTCTGGATTAAGACAGAACCATTCGAAAGCCAATTTCAGAGAATAACAACTGTCAGTATCTGAGGACAAAGTTAAGTCTCTCAAAAGTCACAGCTAGCAAGCTATTTTTCCAAATGTCTTTGGAATCTCACTAGGCAAGAAACAAGACTGACTATACGTGATAACTATTAAAGATAGACAAGGAGTACAAGGGACTTCACTATGCTGTCTGCTTTTGTTACAGGTTTAAAAGTTTTCCACTAAAAAAAAAGTAAAAAACACGAAAATTCCCTGGTGGTCCAGTGGTTAGGATTCTGCACTCTCAACGCCAGATCACCATTACAGAGGAAAAGTTAAATTCTTTCAATGTCTCATCTGATCTTTGGTTCTTGGTTACATATACTTCTGGATTTATTTTTTTCCAGTTTTATTGAGATGGAATTTGACATACCTCATTGTCTAAATTTAAGGTGTACAACATAATGAGTTGATATATGCACATTTTATGAAATGATTACCACAGGGAGTCTAGTTAACATCCATCACCACACAGTTACAAATGACTTTTCTTGTGAGGAGAAGGTAGATCTACTCTCTAAGTCATTTTAAAATATACAATATAGCATTATTAACTACAGTCACCATGCTGTACAATATTAAGCATCTTTAAAATCTATCCATCAATAATTTTTCCTGTTTTTATTTCATATCAGTGATTACACTGATAAAACTGTGGCCTGATTTTACAATAAGGTATGAAATTTTCAGTTTTCACATGTTTGGAGCTGTGGAAATACATCTCTAGAGATGAGAAATAAGATGCCAACCATGGCATCTATTCCTGCCAACAGGATTTTTCTTTAACAATTAAAATATTCACCATGGGAGTAAGAAAGGGTCAGAGGAAGAGAAGATACTCTTTCCTAAAACCAAGGACAGGAAGTATTAATTACAGGCATCAAAGCAAACTTGGAAACAAATTGTTTTTTTTTTTTAACAAGAAAAACTATGGGTGGGTTTAGGTCAAATTCTATCATCACACTTCAGCCATTACAGCAACTGGCAATGCCAACATTTTAGACCGTGAAATATTAAAATTAACAACAGCTAACATTTGCTAACATCTTGCTCTGTGCTAAACAGTTTAAATGAAATGTTTGATGTGAATCTCCCAACTCAAGAAGGCAGGGACTACGATGAGCCTTATTAGAAATGAGAACACCGAGGCTCAGAGAGCAACATGCCAGTCACTTCACTGGCAGGGTGGCTGACATCCGGGCCAGGCGGGCTTTGGGAGTTGTCTGTTTCCCAGGAGAACAGGACCTCGGCAACATTCTAGCCATAATACTGCCTGGATTTAAGGACATCCCAAAGGAGCCTCACATCAGTATAAATACATATGCTTAGCACTTCATTGGTCTCAAAGCTTTCCTGTGACTCATCTCCTGGATCCTCAGAAACAATCCTCTAAGGTGGGCTGGCCAGAGAATGTTTGTTCTCTCGGTCTTGGAGATAAGAAGGCAGAAGAGTTGAGACATGAAGAAAACTGGGTTCGCCTGACTCCAAATTCAAATGTTTTTCCAACCCAGCTGCACTGGGGCCCTTCTTCCTCCTCCTCTCTGGAAACCTCGTAGCGTCAGTATGAGAATGAAGTGAGGATGTCTATGAAGTGCTTGGTGCCAAAGAACTGTCACCTCATTGATGCTCAACAATGTCAATGTGACCCTCAAATGAAAAGGACTGACTGGCTTTCTATTTGGTTACAGAAAGCGCTTCAGATTTTTCTTTGTTACTAAACAAGGGAAGTATTTGATGACCTCAGAAGAGAGTATTTAGAAAGAGAGCAGGAGCTTCTGTGAGGCTGAAGTTCTAAAAGTGTGTCTGTGTGGCTGGCACCGCACAGAGCCTCCATCAGAAAGCTAACTGCGGAACAGAAGCCTTTCAAAGTGGGCCCTTAAAATAAATGCTGGCAGCTCACAAAGAGTTCACTTCACAGAACTAACACGTCCACATGTAAGATTCACGCACAGTGGACGCAAACACAAACACACGAACAAGTCAAAGTAAACTGTGGCGGGAAAAAAAAGAGAATTCAATTGGCGAATGTTCATGATTCTTTCACACCTCTAGGAGAGAGAAGAAATTAATCAGAAAATTCAGTGCTTGAAGTAGACCTAAGATTGTAAAGTTCAATGTGGCCATAAAGGACAAATACACCTATAAACATACATTTTTGCAAAGCTGGAACATGGAAGTTAAATGCTATAAATGCCTATATATGCATGAAATGTTTCTAGAAGGATACACAAGAAACTCAAGTGAGGTCTCTGGATGAAGAACAGAATTTCTTCTCACTAACCTTTAAGAAGTTTTTAATGATGTACAACTATTCTAATAAATATTTAAACATTTAAAATTTTACTGCTGAAAGTAATTTTAAATCAGTATTAGAAAGAAAAAAAAAATCACTGTTTCAGGCTTTAGAGAGTTTCTGAAGATACTATTTTAACATCCACAGAGAGTTCCAAAGGAGACGAACAGTCATAGCTGGTAAAGCATATAGTGGCTAAATCTGGGCTCTTTGGGGCCAGACAGCAAGGGTTCACGTCCTAGCACCACCACTTGCGGGCTCTGTGACCTTAGACGAGCTTTCTAACTTTCAAATCCATCAAGTTTTCTTCATCTATAAAATGGAAGTAACCAAAGGGCTATCATGAGAAATAAGCAAATGAAATCACATAGTATCCTCAAACAGTGCTTGGAATACAGTAAGCGTTTAATAATTGTTGCTTGGGCAGCTAGGCCTAAATCGCAATAGATGCATGATCAAGTTGCATATATGGCTGAACTTACTCTCAATGGGAAACTTAATCATATTCGATTTTCTTGGGCACTTGGGACATCTGGGCCCCCAGTGTGTGTCAATAGACACTGACTGACTGATTTAGGATGTTGGTAAAAAAAAAAAGGCTGGATTACTTATCCAGATGTTAGAAATATTTTTCCCAAGCAGCTAATAGCACATCCAGTCTTTAAGAAAAGATCACTTAGGTCTGTTAAATTCCTTCAACTAACTACAAAACAATGATTTCATTTACTTTCTCCAATTAAACACAACAACGAAAGAAGGAAAACTCAGTAACAGAAAAGAATTCCTAGAGTGATACCTTCCTAGATAGAGACTTAATGCCAGGTAGTCTGCTGTAATCAGAATTTTTTTTAAAACTTGAGAGTCAACGTCATTTCAAGACACATTAGATTTTATAAAACCTCACCTCAAAAAAAAACAAAAAACAAAAACAAAAAAAACCCATAATTAAACCATCCAGGTAAGAACTAAATCTACTGTTTACCTCCAAGGAATACAAAACAATGTCACAACAGTGCTGCCACCTAAACCTTCCTCCATCTCTACGGCTACAAAAGCCCATTCATCTACTCTGTCTGAAGCATCATCTGCAAAATGGATGGTGATGCCTAACACTAACTCGTTACAGATGTAAATGAGAATGTGCTCAGAATTCTGAGCAACTTGGAAAATAAGCAACATATTAACTGAAGATGATTTTGGCGGCTCACATGCCAACTTCTAGGGACAAATAAACCATCTTCTCCCTCCAAACGCTAGATCTTGCGAGCCCACTCCATCTGGATGCGCCTTCTCCCAGGCAGCCAATATACATGTCTTATGGCAAGAAGGGCCAACTGATTGAGCTGTGCTTGTGACTTCATACAGACCCTCAGGTCAAAAAGTTGGAGAGAAAAGAAAAATAGGTGAGACAATGAACAAAACGTTACAACCCCGATGGCACTCCAGCAGCCGGAATTCTACTACTTGTTCTAAAAGGAGCTTTACATTTCTATTTCTGTTTTAAGTCCTAAATAAAAAGGAAAGACAAATGTAAGCAGAATTACATCCCTAAAGTACAATTAACTTTTCTGCTGAAAGCCAGTAGTCTGGGGCCACCAGTAACCAAGTCAGATAAATTTCTGCTTCATCCTGAAGCTACAAAATGAAGGCCGCTCATCATAGTTAATTGGTTTTTGGGTTTTGGGGTTCTTTTTTTTTCCAGTTGTCACCTTACTAGGACAGAAAACAAAGACACACAGGAAAGGGGAAAAAAGGGGGCGGGGAGGGGGAATCGATTAGAGAAGAAAAGGGAAGAATGGGAAGAGGGCAAAAGTGAACCGCCCGGGGTCTGAGGCTTTACGGAAGGAACTTAACACGAGCTGAGCCTCCTCCAAATGCCCTGAACTCATTCAAAATCTTCCTAAAATGCGGTGGAACGTCTCTTTTCTCCCCGCAGAAGTCCTAAGAATTCTTACGACCTCTTCGTGGTCCGAAGATGGAGTGTGTGTGTGTGTGTGTGTGTGTGTGTGTGTGTGTGTGTGTGGGGGGGGGGGGGGGCGGNGAAACAACCTAAATGTCCATCAGCAGATGAATGGATAAGAAAGCTGTGGTACATATACACAATGCAGTATTACTCAGCCCTTAAAAAGAGAAGTTGTTTAAACAGTGTTAGATAACTAACTTGCAACAGGGAGAAAAATCAAGTTAGTGTACATCATAGCGTCCAGGAATACTAAGAGCTGAGGGGTACTGATATTCTACTACGAGTCAGACTCCTGTGAGAAACACCCTCCAATCATTACCTGTGCACAACTATTCTGTACGGAAAACAGAATTATCATCCTGATTCTTCAGGTGAAAATCTGAAATTCAGAGGAGTCAGGCATCTCACCCAAAGTCTGAGCTGGACTACCCCCAGGTCTGCCTGGCTCCAAGGATCAGGCTCCTAACCAGTGGATTATGCAGTCCCTTCTCACCAAAAATAAATCCCAAGTAAATTAAAACTACATATATCTTTATCTTTCGCTAAATAACTAAGGTTACCATGCTACAGTCATCAGTCCCAGAGGCAAAGCTGGACTCCTCTGTGGTACAACCTATCCTGTAATGACAAAAACCTGGGTATCCACTATACTAGGAATGGCTAAGTAACAAGACCTTCACTCAGGTCTGCCAAAACCTGACAGTTCAAGGTCGGACTAGATGTGACTAGTGTGCATCACAGAGTTTCTCAGTATCATTAACTTTTCAGAGATGTCCTGTCAAATTCTGATTCATATACAAAATGTGTTTTTACTGCAACTAAGTGACCTATGGTTTGTGTTGTGGTACCAGGTCAGACCTCATGAGCAGCTAAGAAGACACGGCACTTCCCACTGCCTCGAGATACAGGGCTACAGTCCTATGAGGTGACAAGTGACTGTGGATGCCATCTATTGATAGATGCTGGGAGACACTCTCATGCTGTCAAACAGCCCGTGTGTAATGACAACCAACTGTTACTTGAACCTTTCAACCTCCAAGTATAATGCCAAAAATAAAATCCCAAAGGGCGCCGCCAATACAAATAAGCTGAAAACTACTGTGTTGGTACCTTTTAGAAAGTTCAAGGGCTTTGGATCAGACTATAATAAAGTCGGTCAATATATAGCATTTCAGATGTAATGTGATGGGCTATTATTCAAATAGGCACCTTAATGACAAGAACAGTGGGCATTTTTGCAATTTTAACCATATCCTTGATTTCTATCAATTAATACAGGCCCAGATATCTGCCTGCATGTGCTGTACTTTATATTAAGATGTAAGTTTATTTTAAAAAGTTAATGACTATTACTAATATTCTGCTCTTGAGTCTAAAATGATCTTATCCCTTTAAAACATCTTTAAATGAGCAATGCATACAAACTGTGTCCAGATCTTTTAAAATAGTTATAAAACCACACATCAACAGGTCTGGGAAAACACTCTGACTTAGCAACAATGAACACTGAAAATGTCACCAAGCTCCCCACTACCAAATTAAACTAGGACTAGTCTTTCCAGATCTAGCTTTTGATGCTTTTGAAACTCACTCACAAGTACAAAAAACATTCTGCTACTAGCAGATAGGAGAGCTCCAGTCTCCTTACTAGAACAAACGGAAGCCTGAGAAGGATTCCTTCTAAGTAACCTTAAGCCTAAAGGCCATTAACTTTTTTCTTTTTTTTTTTNAGTCTGATACAACTTTTTATAATATGAGCTTAGAGGAAAAGGATGATTTCCCACAATCTGAACTCGATCAAAGTCATTTTATCTACATTCTACATGGTCCTTATTTTGTAATTTACACCCTCACCCAGAGCAGTTAAACCTAAAAAATAAGTTTAGCTGAATATAGGCTTGGGATTAATTTCACACTCTGAACACAATGTTCCCAGTGACCCCAAAACACTGTGTCAGCTGCTGGGGAGCAAGGGTAGAGCAACGAGGTAAGGATGCAAGGAACAAAGGCTCTGCTCCTTGATGGAGAAACAACTGTTCAGGGAAATGTACACACCCTCAAAGCAAAAAGTCTAACAGAAGACAAACGCTGTCCTGTGGATTAATTTTTAAGGACACAGACATGGACTACCAGGAGCTGTGAAGTGGGGAGAACTCAGCAGGGTTAGGAAGGAAGTAGACTCTGAATGAGACCATGCCCAGCAAGAGTAGCCTGATTAACACAAGGACCCAAGGCCAGCCTGACACATCAAGCCTTCTCAGGGAGGGGCCTTCACCTCTGCTGTGCTGTGAGCCCTCTGGTGACGCCCAGGAACTCCTCAGAATCAAGTCTGCAAACACATCAAATACACATGGAGCACTGCAGAGAACAACTGTACTGAAACAGTCCTCAAAGTATCTTTTGAAAGTAATCTGTAACACAGTGTTTCTTCACTACGCCTCAAATATACGCTCCTTCATTAACACATTAAATTGCAAGCTCCAGCAGTAGCTGTCCTTTCAAAATAGTGATGAGTTTAGGTAATAGTCACAACTGTTACACGATATGAAGATATCTGAGTTCTACTGCTGGCAAAGCCACAAGCACCGCTAATATTACTGTGGTTTGTTCCATACATTTGTAAAAAGAAAAAGATAAAACACTAATTTTCAGTTAGCACTTAGTGAAATAAAGTCTTAAATATTGCTCCATCCAAGGACATGGAGCCTCTGAATGTCATCCCAGACGCGCAGGGCCTTGCAGGTTCTCGTCTACTGACATAGTTCAGCAGAACCCAGCAACCCGACAGAGACAGGCCTAGAAAGGGGGTCGCTGGATAGTTCCTGTGAAGTCCAGATTATGCACGTTTCTTTCTTTTAAGTAAAAAGAACTAATAGTTTTCTTCCCATTACTTCCCATTTAGGGGTGTTATAGGCAATAAATTAGATGGGCTTCTAGAGAAATCCCCTTTAAAAAATAAAAAAAGTTTTTAAACAAGTTACTTAAATTGGCCCAAGGTGTAACTATTGCTGAGAACCTTTTTATACTGTGATACTCCTAGGCAGTCAATTTTAGAAAACAGAATTCTCCATCCTAACCTCTGTCCAGATGGGCAGTTCGGATACTAACTCTTCTGAAGATACACAGTCCCCTGTCCCCCTTCGCTCAACCAGAAAGCGCAAACAAAACAAAGGAATTTCGTGTCACTTTCTAAGAATCTACTGTCAATGAAGTCTACGATGACTAAAAATGGAGTACAAGGACCGACATAACAGAAGACTCTACTACCTTCACATCATTCTGAACCCAACATTCACACCCCTCTCCCTCTCAAGCCAGTCAGCGCACACCCACAGCCTGGCCACTCTTCCTCCCAAATCTCTCAGCAAGCCTGTACTTTCCACACCCTCGACTGGTTGCCAGCTGTCATCTGACCCCTCATTCCATCTCCGCACCGCCACCAGAGCGCCACCAGAGCGGTCTTCCTAAAAATATGCAGATCTGACCCAAGTCGCTCTTCTGTTAAAACCCACCAAGATGGCCGCCGGCCGAGAAGCCGAAGAGAAAGCTCGGGAGGCGGCCCTGCCTGTGGGCCTCGGTCACGTTTTCGGGCGCGGTCAGCTGAGCGACGTGAGGACAGGGCTATCCCGACGTGAGGACTGGGCTATCCCGACGTGAGGACTGGGCTATCCCGTGCCAGCGGGGAAGCTGGCAGTCGGCCCGCCAGTGTAGGAGACGCTGTTCCCTCNAGGAAGAAGATGTAGAAGAAGAATGTGAGAAGAAGAAGAAGAAGGTGAGAAGAAGAAGAAGAAGGTGAGAATAGAAGAAGAAGAAGGGGAGAAGAAGAAGAGGAAGGTGAGAAGAAGTAAAAGAGGAAGAAGAAGAAGTTGAGAATAAGAAGTAAGTGAGAAAAAAAGAAGAAAGTGAGTAGAAGAAGAAGAAGTTGTGAAGAAGAAGAAGGAGACAAGAAGTAGAAGAAGGTAAGAAGAAGAAGAAGAGGGTGAGAAGAAAAAGAAGAAGAAGAAGGTGAGAAGAAGAAGAAGGTGGGAAAAATAGAAGAAGGTGAGAAGAAGAAGAAGAAGAAGATGTTGAAGGTGAGAAGAGAAAAAGAACGAGAAGGTGAGAAGAAGAAGAAGAAAAAGAAGGTTAGAAAAATAAGAAGAAGATGATGAGAAGAAGAAGAAGATGAAGAAGAAGAAGTAGAAGAATTTGGGAAGAAAAAGAAGAAGGTGAGAAAAAGAGAAGCAGGTGAGAAGAAGAAGAAGAAGACAAACTTGAGAAAAAGAAGAAGGAGAAGAAGAAGAAGGTGAGAAGAAGAAGAATATGTGAGAAGAATAAAAAGTAAGAGCGTAGAAGAAGAAGAAAGTGAAAAGAAGAAGAAGAAGAAGGTGAGAAGAAAAAGAAGAAGTTGAGAAGAAGAAGGTGAGAAGGAGAAGAAGACGGTGAGAAGAAGAATGTT
>SJYW01017911.1:508733-525657 GCA_006410735.1 Raphicerus campestris | reverse complement strand
TTGCCTCTGTTCCTTCTACCTACAAGACTCAAAGATGAATATGTATCAGAAGTACCTGCGGCACTGATAGGCAGCTTTATCCACTGTCATTCCAGGTGGCAGAAATTCATGCTAAAGGGTTGTCTTTCTCTAACGCAAACCTCCCTGGACCTGGATGGGGAGGCACTGGTGACCACAGAGGAGACGTAGCTGTGGCGGATGGAGAGAAGCCCTGCAGGACAGTGGGGCCCTGGGTTCCGGAGGTGGCTGTAAGGCTCGGGAAGGCACTTCGCCAGCTCTGAGCCTCATTCACCTGCAAAATGAAGGCTGTACCAGATGGCTGTTGTGATATGTCCCGGCTCTCGGTCGATAAGCTGACTCAAGGTCTAAGGTAAATCTTTCTGCTTCTCCTTGTCAAGGGCTTTTTAAAAATGACCACAGGCATTTTCCTGACCAGGATAAGTTAGGTTTGCTAACTTACAAATGCCAGCACCACACCCAAAGGCTGGCTTCCCTTATCTAGACCATGCCCACAGCCAGTCAATCTTCACAAATGGACTTAGGAGCATTAGGGCCACAGGACAATGAAGGGCAGGTCTCCAGCAAATCACATCAGAAGTGTGGACGGTCAGCCCTGGCTGGCTGCAACTGATTCCTCTCAACATTTCCACATCAAGTGAGCCAGAAAGCTTTATGAAAAACAGTGTCCAGAGCCCTGGGTGTTCCACTTCCTGCTGGTGAGGTGTACAAAGACGAGGATGGGGTGGGGCTAAGCAGGTATGCAGTCTCCTAAGGACTGAAGGCACCGTTTGATTCTGCAGCTTTCCACTCTTTGAGGCCACAGAATTGCCTCTGACTTTGTCCTGTAGTTGTGAGCTCTTGACTCTGCCTAGGGTTTGCATATCTCATTCCTGAGTCTCAAAAAGCCCCATAAGGGAAATCTGACAATATTCAATATCTATCCAAGCTATAAATTTATCTACCCTTTGACCCAGTGATTATATTTGGGGAGGTTTACTCTATATAGCCATCCATACCCACATAAGTGGATGCGAATATACACACATTCATTCAAATATACATACATTCATTGTAGGTTGTTTAAACAGCAAGTATCCATCGTTAAGTTGGTCTTAGCCTTCAAAATGGGGTACATTTATGCCTGGATGGGGGTACACATTAGCTTTCCAAGAAATATGCAAGTATTTACTTAAAAAGGAATAAAAAATAAATAAATAAAAAGGAGTCAACTTTCAGAGCTTCAGTTTCACATGTTATCCTTTCTACAACTGATCTGCCTGAGAACTCCTCTGTCAGTTCTCCTCGACTAATGTTGCTATCATAATGCCCCGCACTTTCACCACGAAGGAGAGGAATACCCCTCATAAGTCCATGGGTTTAAAAATTCCTGGTTATAAACCATAGGACAATCTGAGAATATATATCTTTAGACAGGAAGCTGATTTTCTTTAAAATAAATTTTTTTTTAATTTTGTATTTTAGTGGATTAACAATTCTTTTTGTGTGTGTGTGAGAACAAAACAAAGAGATGCCCATTAAGAGATAAATATTAAATATTCTGCAAATGTGTATGGAATACCTACTAAGAGCTAGGTACTGTCCTACACGCAGGGTTACAACAGCTAGAATACAGGGGAAAAGAACCCCTGTCCCTTGATAGTTCACATGCCCGGGTTGGGGGTGGAGTGACAGCAGACAGACAACAAAATAAACTAGTAAATTATAGACTCCATGGAGGGTAGAGACCACTAGAGAGGGCTTCCCTGGTGGTTCAGTGGTGAAGAATCCACCTGCCAATGCAAAAGGCACGGGTTGGCTCCCTGGTAAGGGAAGATCCCACCTCCATGGAGCAACAGAACGCAGCTAACTACTGAGCCTGTGCTCTGGAGCCCGGCAGCGGCTGCCACTACAGCCTGTGTGCCATAGGGCCCGCGCTCCGAAGCGAGAAGCCGCCGCAGTGAGAAGCCCCTGTACCTTCGCTGGAGAGTGGTCCTCGTGCCCCACAACTAGAGAAAAAGGCCCACACAGCCAAACAGTAAATGAAAGACAAACGAACCAAAACGCTACAGAAATAAAGCATGTTAATAGGGGTGGGGGTTGCTGAGGCTGGAGAGTAGGGATTGAGAGCAAAACCTTAAAGAAAGTGATCGGGAAAACCATCACTGGAGATGGCAACTGAGCAAAGACCCAAAGGGGGTAGCGTGAACTATGGGGGAAGTACTTTCCTAGCCCAGGGAACAGAAAGTACAGTCAGTGGGGCAGGGAGGATGACTGGGGAAGGTTCGAGGAAGAGCAAAGATCCCACGAATTTTTCACTGCATTTTCACTTTCATTCAGTTCCAAACACTTAAGAATTTCACTTTTGATTTTTTTTTCTTTGACTCATGGTTTTACTTAAAAGTATGTTATTTCATTTGCAAATAGTTGAAAGCTCTTCCAGATATCTTCCTGTTATTGATTTCTCATTTAACTTCACTGTGGTCAGAGAGTGTACTTGCTATGAATTGAATCAACTTACATGTATTAAGACCATTTAAATGGCCCAGAAATGGACTTATCTTGGTTAACAGTTTCACATGCACTTGAAAAGAATGTGTATTCTCCTATTTGGAGGTGGGGCCAGAGTGTTCTGTAAACATAAATTAAACCAAGATAGTTGTTTTTATTTATGTTTACAGAACACTCTGGCCCCACCTCCAAATAGGAGAATACACATTCTTTTCAAGTGCATGTGAAACTGTTAACCAAGATAAGTCCTTTTCTGGGCCATTTAAATGGTCTTAATACATGTAAGTTGATTCAATTCATAGAAAGTACACTCTCTGACCACAGTGAAGTTAAATGAGAAATCAATAACAGGAAGATATCTGGAAGAGCTTTCAACTATTTGCAAATGAAATAACATACTTTTAAGTAAAACCATGAGTCAAAGAAAAAAAAATCAAAAGTGAAATTCTTAAGTGTTTNTATGGACACTTAGGATTATAGAGTCTTATTAGACTGACCTCTTTATCATTGTGAAATGACTCTCTTTACCCTTGGTAATATGTTTTGCTTTGAAATCTACTTTGTCTGATAGAGCCATTCAAGTTATCTTTTCACTGATGTTGATATGGTACATTATTCCCTACCCTTCTGATTTTAATCTATCTGTATCAAAAGAGTTGGACATAACTTTGCAATAAACAACACATCTTTATACTAAAAGTACGTTCAGTGTAGGCAGTATATAATTGGGTCTTACTTTTTTATCCAATCCGACAATCTCTGTTTTTTATTGGGCCATTTACAACTTTTCTATTTAACATAATATCAATGATAGAGTTTAATCTATCATCTTATTTTATATTTATCCAATCTATTCTTTTTCAAAAAGTAAGCTTCAGATGTACTGCTATGGTTAGACAGCATCAACGACTTAATGGACATGAATGTGAGCAAACTCCAGAAGATAGTGCAGGACAGAGGAGCCTGGTGTGCTGCAGTCCCTGGGGTTGCAAAGAGTTGGACACGACTTACCAACTGAACAAGCCAAGTACCGATGTGTAATTGGCTCTATGTTCATTTTTCCAAGTTTTTCTGCCTGTCCTTTTTTGTGGTAACTTCATGATTACAATTTATCTCTGTTGGCTTATTAGCTATAACCCTGCTGCTTTCGAGTTTATCATATACATCTTTAACTTATTACAATCTATCTGCAAATGATATATTAACTTCACATATGGTATAAGAATCTTGAGACTTCCTGGGTGGTCCAGTGGTTAAGAATCTGACTTGCAGTGCAGGGGACATGGTTTTGATCGCTGGTGGGGGAACTAAGAGCCCCCATGCTGGAGGGCAGCTAAGCCTGCGTGCCATAACTGGAGCGTCTGTGCCCCAAAATGAAAGATCCCACATGCGACAAGTCAAACCCCACACAGCCAAATTAATAAATAAATCTTAGAAAAAGAATCTTACAATAGTATGCTTCCATTTCCCCACTCCCATTTGTGCGTTGCTTCTACATAAGGTGTAAATGCCACAGTGTCTTATTTCTGCTTTTGCTTAAAAGACATATCTTTTAAAGAGAGGTTTAAATAAAGAGAAGAAATATTTCATATTTGTAATAATAGCTATCCTTTTTCCAGTTTCTGGTGCTCTGGTTTCCACCAGGTATCCTTTTTCTTCTGCTTCAAGAACACGCTTTTAAACATATTTTTAGTGGAAGCCCACCAATAATGAATTCATTTAGCTTGTAATATGTCTGAAAAAGATTTTATATTGCCTTTGTTTTTGAAAGATATTTTTACCAAGAAGAGAATTCTAGGTTGACAATTTTCTTTTTCTTTTGTTACTTTGAAGATGTTCCTCCACGGCCGCCTGGCTTACACTGTTGGCCAAGAGGAATCTGCTGTCAGCCTGAGCTTCATTCTTAAATACGCAACGTGACTGTTTCTATGGCTGCTTTTCACATTCTTCTCTATCACTAGTTTTAAATAATTTGAGTATGACGTGCCTTGAAACCATTTTTCTTCATGTTTTTTAATGCTTGGAGTTTCTCGAGATTTTTCGATCTATGGGTTTATTGTCTTCATTACATTTGGAGATTTTTTTTTTTTTCAGTTATTCTTCTCTTCTGTTATTTCTCCTGTCCCTCACACTCCCTTCTTTGTCAGACACCTGGCCTTCAGTGATGCCTTGTTCATTAATTTTTTTCCGATTCTTTTCTTTCTGTGTTTCATTTTGGACAACTTATATCGTCTTCAAAACCACTAATCTTTACTTCTATGCTGTTTATTCTGACATCAATTTCATTCAGCATATTTTTCATCTAGAATCTCTAGAAGTTTATCTTCCATGTCTCTAACACAATCTTTCCTCTAGCTTCTTAAACATATGGAATACAATTATAATACTTATTTTAATGTCCATATTTGCTAACTGTACCATCTGTGTCATTTCTGGTCAGTCACTGGTTGTGTTTCTTACTTCCTCACATACCTAGTAATTTCTGATTGGATGCAGACATTGTGAATTTTACCATATTAGGTCCTAGGTATTTTTCCATTGCTAAAACTATTCTTTAGCTCTGTTCTGAGATACAGTTGGGAAATAGTTTGATCCTTTGGGGTTTTGCTCTTAAATGTTGTTAGGCAAGACCAGGGTGGCATTTATTCTACCATTAACTGGGACAAGATGGTTAATTTGTGATGGTTAATTTTATGTGTCAGCTTAACTGGGTCACAGAGTACCCAGATATTTGGTCAAAATGTTATTCAGGTTCTTTCCATGTGGGTGTTTTTGGATGAGATTGCCCTCCTTAATGTGGGTGGATTTCATCCAATCAGCTGAAGTCCTGACTAGAAAAAAAGGGCTGATCCTCTCCCAAGTAAGACAGAATTCCTACTGCCTGACCTCCTTTGTTTCAACTGATATTCTAGCTTTGTGTAAGAATGGGATTTAAAAGTATATGAATTCATTTTTGCTTACGCTTGCACAATGCAGTGATGGAAAGACAGCTAACAAAACTGACTGCCGTGTTTATTCATACAGGAAATGAGAGTGGAAGAACCAAGTAGCTCCGTACAAGGGCCAGAGTATGACTTCTCAGTCTACTTTTTTTACACATGAATTTTTAAACTAGCAAATTCATTATTTTACTTTTAAAAAGTCATCACAGGAAATAGGGCTTGCCTAGCTTACTAACATATGAACCGGGATCTTAATATTCTGCAGCATGCTGGAGTCCAGTAGGGCGTTCTCTGGAATTTAAGTCTTACTGGTGTAACTATTTCATAGTAATTAAATCACCTTGGATTAATTCCAAGGCAGATTTAGCCTACCATTAAGGCAACCACTTAAGTAATATTTTGCTCAAAAGAAGACCTAGACTGTGAATTCCCCGGGCAGCTGAAACTATGTCTTATTCCTTTGTACATACAAAGAGCCAGGTCCTATGGAATATTATTGATTGGATGGGTTGGGTGAATTAAGAACCTAATTCCACTGTTAAGCAAACAGTGTTAAGGTGACTTTCCATAAGCCCTGTTTTCTAAGGATAGTGATAGATATCTATTGTTGAAGGGTTCACTGGGACTCCACTTGTTGGTTTCTTGGCTTTTGACCAGATTCTAGAGTTATGAGGTTTACATAAGCACCATTTCTTTTTTTTTTTTTTTAATTGAGGTATACATCAATAAACTTGAATTCCAAAGAACCCCCTGCTGGATTCCAGCATGCTGCAGAATATTAGGATTTCTGTTCTTATGTTAGTAAGCCAAGCCAGCCCTATTTTCTGGGATAATGTTTTTGATAAAATAATACATTCACTAGTTTAAAAATTAATATATAAAAAAGATTCTCTCACTAGGAATTTTTTGATAAAGTAATACAAATTTATTTTAGAAAAGTCAGAGTAGAGAATGCTAGTATCTTATTTTTTATTTCTATTTAGTCTTTTTAAAAATTTATTTTTGGTATTACAGTATCATACCTAAAATAGAAATTTAAACCAACACTTTATTGAAAAGCAATTATCTTCTAAGTAAAAGTAAATAAATAAGTAAAATTTTAAATAATTAGAAATTTACATCTCACTTGAAAAATATACTGATTGTTTAATCAGCCCAGCCATGGCTTTTTATTAAGAATTTTTCATGTTTATAAAGTGAAAAATACCTATTCTATAATTTATCTCTTCAGCCAGCTGCAATTTTTAGATAGCAAAGTCCCTAACAGAGAAATGTACTAAACAAAAAATATCTGGCCAGTTATGCAAAAGTAAGATACCAAGTTAAATCTTTAAGCTATGAAATCAATAATCAACATATCACACGTGGACACAACTGTATTCATAAGCGCAGTAAGTTTAACCAAAATTTTGGAATCTGTCATGCTCATGTACTTATGATATTGTTGGGAAAACAATTTTAAAAATAAGAGCAAAGAAACAGCTACAAGGAACAGACTATTCTGAAACCATTTCCAGGAATAGGGTTTGTTTAAACAAAATGTATTAAGTGAAACCAGCTGCATTAAGGGTCAATGCCATCTGAAGTGGAATTCTAAAATCACCCACTTCATAATATCCGGGTAATTATTCCTTCCTGTTGCTATAAAGGAAACACTCAGTGGCCAACTTGCTATAGGAAATCACGCCAAGGAGCAGTGTACCAATGAACAGAAGGCCCAACTGTAGCACAAGTGGATGCCCCCAAAACCGTTGCATCTCATGAGCACTAGCTGGTTCAAATAGCTTTATGCCTCCACATCACGCATCGAAGTGCTGAAGAAATGTGGAGCAAGCTGCTTGCTCTTTTGAGGGTACCAGGAGAGAGAGGCCTGTAGTCAGGAATAACAACATTCTGCCAGTGGGTCAACTGATGATGCTTTCACACAAACTGGTTAAAAAAAAAAACAAAAAAACCACTCCTTGAATTGAAATATGCTCTAGGGAATTCTAAAAAAATGCATACTTATTTTCCAATCTGAAAACTAAAACAGATCTCAAGAAAAAGGAGAGTCTGAATCATAAACAAGGTTTCATCATTTAAAATCATTTTCCTTAACTTATAACAAAAGCATAAAAAAGAGCTTGCTTCTTTGAAGACTTCCTAACGGCAATATGTCAGGGGAACCCTTCATGAAGTCATGTGACCCAGTCAGGAATATCACCCGTTATGAAAGTGTTTCCCGATGTATCATCAGTACTGGTGGCAGGACTGTGATCAAAACAACACAGTTGAGAAATGCAGGCATTAATCATTTTATTTTGGAAACCAATTAGGGGATGATGAAGGAAGAAAATACAGTGATTCATTTGTTTTGATGAAATCTGGCCTTCAAAAGACAGAACAGGCCAGGAGACACNTAAAAGTATGTTATTTCATTTGCAAATAGTTGAAAGCTCTTCCAGATATCTTCCTGTTATTGATTTCTCATTTAACTTCACTGTGGTCAGAGAGTGTACTTTCTATGAATTGAATCAACTTACATGTATTAAGACCATTTAAATGGCCCAGAAAAGGACTTATCTTGGTTAACAGTTTCACATGCACTTGAAAAGAATGTGTATTCTCCTATTTGGAGGTGGGGCCAGAGTGTTCTGTAAACATAAATTAAACCAAGATAGTTGTTCTTATTGCTCAAGCCTCCCGAATCTTTACTGATTTCCTGTCTATGTGTTCCATCAGCTGAGTGAGAAGTGTTAAAATCTCCAAATATAATTGTGGATTTCTCCTTGAAGTTCTATCACTTTTTGAGTCATGTATTTTGAATCTCTAATACATATATGGACACTTAGGATTATAGAGTCTTATTAGACTGACCTCTTTATCATTGTGAAATGACTCTCTTTACCCTTGGTAATATGTTTTGCTTTGAAATCTACTTTGTCTGATAGAGCCATTCAAGTTATCTTTTCACTGATGTTGATATGGTACATTATTCCCTACCCTTCTGATTTTAATCTATCTGTATCAAAAGAGTTGGACATAACTTTGCAATAAACAACACACCTTTATACTAAAAGTACGTTCAGTGTAGGCAGTATATAATTGGGTCTTACTTTTTTATCCAATCCGACAATCTCTGTTTTTTATTGGGCCATTTACAACTTTTCTATTTAACATAATATCAATGATAAAGTTTAATCTATCATCTTATTTTATATTTATCCAATCTATTCTTTTTCAAAAAGTAAGCTTCAGATGTACTGCTATGGTTAGACAGCATCAACGACTTAATGGACATGAATGTGAGCAAACTCCAGAAGATAGTGCAGGACAGAGGAGCCTGGTGTGCTGCAGTCCCTGGGGTTGCAAAGAGTTGGACACGACTTACCAACTGAACAAGCCAAGTACCGATGTGTAATTGGCTCTATGTTCATTTTTCCAAGTTTTTCTGCCTGTCCTTTTTTGTGGTAACTTCATGATTACAATTTATCTCTGTTGGCTTATTAGCTATAACCCTGCTGCTTTCGAGTTTATCATATACATCTTTAACTTATTACAATCTATCTGCAAATGATATATTAACTTCACATATGGTATAAGAATCTTGAGACTTCCTGGGTGGTCCAGTGGTTAAGAATCTGACTTGCAGTGCAGGGGACATGGTTTTGATCGCTGGTGGGGGAACTAAGAGCCCCCATGCTGGAGGGCAGCTAAGCCTGCGTGCCATAACTGGAGCGTCTGTGCCCCAAAATGAAAGATCCCACATGCGACAAGTCAAACCCCACACAGCCAAATTAATAAATAAATCTTAGAAAAAGAATCTTACAATAGTATGCTTCCATTTCCCCACTCCCATTTGTGCGTTGCTTCTACATAAGGTGTAAATGCCACAGTGTCTTATTTCTGCTTTTGCTTAAAAGACATATCTTTTAAAGAGAGGTTTAAATAAAGAGAAGAAATATTTCATATTTGTAATAATAGCTATCCTTTTTCCAGTTTCTGGTGCTCTGGTTTCCACCAGGTATCCTTTTTCTTCTGCTTCAAGAACACGCTTTTAAACATATTTTTAGTGGAAGCCCACCAATAATGAATTCATTTAGCTTGTAATATGTCTGAAAAAGATTTTATATTGCCTTTGTTTTTGAAAGATATTTTTACCAAGAAGAGAATTCTAGGTTGACAATTTTCTTTTTCTTTTGTTACTTTGAAGATGTTCCTCCACGGCCGCCTGGCTTACACTGTTGGCCAAGAGGAATCTGCTGTCAGCCTGAGCTTCATTCTTAAATACGCAACGTGACTGTTTCTATGGCTGCTTTTCACATTCTTCTCTATCACTAGTTTTAAATAATTTGAGTATGACGTGCCTTGAAACCATTTTTCTTCATGTTTTTTAATGCTTGGAGTTTCTCGAGATTTTTCGATCTATGGGTTTATTGTCTTCATTACATTTGGAGATTTTTTTTTTTTTCAGTTATTCTTCTCTTCTGTTATTTCTCCTGTCCCTCACACTCCCTTCTTTGTCAGACACCTGGCCTTCAGTGATGCCTTGTTCATTAATTTTTTTCCGATTCTTTTCTTTCTGTGTTTCATTTTGGACAACTTATATCGTCTTCAAAACCACTAATCTTTACTTCTATGCTGTTTATTCTGACATCAATTTCATTCAGCATATTTTTCATCTAGAATCTCTAGAAGTTTATCTTCCATGTCTCTAACACAATCTTTCCTCTAGCTTCCTAAACATATGGAATACAATTATAATACTTATTTTAATGTCCATATTTGCTAACTGTACCATCTGTGTCATTTCTGGTCAGTCACTGGTTGTGTTTCTTACTTCCTCACATACCTAGTAATTTCTGATTGGATGCAGACATTGTGAATTTTACCATATTAGGTCCTAGGTATTTTTCCATTGCTAAAACGATTCTTTAGCTCTGTTCTGAGATACAGTTGGGAAATAGTTTGATCCTTTGGGGTTTTGCTCTTAAATGTTGTTAGGCAAGACCAGGGTGGCATTTATTCTACCATTAACTGGGACAAGATGGTTAATTTGTGATGGTTAATTTTATGTGTCAGCTTAACTGGGTCACAGAGTACCCAGATATTTGGTCAAAATGTTATTCAGGTTCTTTCCATGTGGGTGTTTTTGGATGAGATTGCCCTCCTTAATGTGGGTGGATTTCATCCAATCAGCTGAAGTCCTGACTAGAAAAAAAGGGCTGATCCTCTCCCAAGTAAGACAGAATTCCTACTGCCTGACCTCCTTTGTTTCAACTGATATTCTAGCTTTGTGTAAGAATGGGATTTAAAAGTATATGAATTCATTTTTGCTTACGCTTGCACAATGCAGTGATGGAAAGACAGCTAACAAAACTGACTGCCGTGTTTATTCATACAGGAAATGAGAGTGGAAGAACCAAGTAGCTCCGTACAAGGGCCAGAGTATGACTTCTCAGTCTACTTTTTTTACACATGAATTTTTAAACTAGCAAATTCATTATTTTACTTTTAAAAAGTCATCACAGGAAATAGGGCTTGCCTAGCTTACTAACATATGAACCGGGATCTTAATATTCTGCAGCATGCTGGAGTCCAGTAGGGCGTTCTCTGGAATTTAAGTCTTACTGGTGTAACTATTTCATAGTAATTAAATCACCTTGGATTAATTCCAAGGCAGATTTAGCCTACCATTAAGGCAACCACTTAAGTAATATTTTGCTCAAAAGAAGACCTAGACTGTGAATTCCCCGGGCAGCTGAAACTATGTCTTATTCCTTTGTACATACAAAGAGCCAGGTCCTATGGAATATTATTGATTGGATGGGTTGGGTGAATTAAGAACCTAATTCCACTGTTAAGCAAACAGTGTTAAGGTGACTTTCCATAAGCCCTGTTTTCTAAGGATAGTGATAGATATCTATTGTTGAAGGGTTCACTGGGACTCCACTTGTTGGTTTCTTGGCTTTTGACCAGATTCTAGAGTTATGAGGTTTACATAAGCACCATTTCTTTTTTTTTTTTTTTAATTGAGGTATACATCAATAAACTTGAATTCCAAAGAACCCCCTGCTGGATTCCAGCATGCTGCAGAATATTAGGATTTCTGTTCTTATGTTAGTAAGCCAAGCCAGCCCTATTTTCTGGGATAATGTTTTTGATAAAATAATATATTCACTAGTTTAAAAATTAATATATAAAAAAGATTCTCTCACTAGGAATTTTTTGATAAAGTAATACAAATTTATTTTAGAAAAGTCAGAGTAGAGAATGCTAGTATCTTATTTTTTATTTCTATTTAGTCTTTTTAAAAATTTATTTTTGGTATTACAGTATCATACCTAAAATAGAAATTTAAACCAACACTTTATTGAAAAGCAATTATCTTCTAAGTAAAAGTAAATAAATAAGTAAAATTTTAAATAATTAGAAATTTACATCTCACTTGAAAAATATACTGATTGTTTAATCAGCCCAGCCATGGCTTTTTATTAAGAATTTTTCATGTTTATAAAGTGAAAAATACCTATTCTATAATTTATCTCTTCAGCCAGCTGCAATTTTTAGATAGCAAAGTCCCTAACAGAGAAATGTACTAAACAAAAAATATCTGGCCAGTTATGCAAAAGTAAGATACCAAGTTAAATCTTTAAGCTATGAAATCAATAATCAACATATCACACGTGGACACAACTGTATTCATAAGCGCAGTAAGTTTAACCAAAATTTTGGAATCTGTCATGCTCATGTACTTATGATATTGTTGGGAAAACAATTTTAAAAATAAGAGCAAAGAAACAGCTACAAGGAACAGACTATTCTGAAGCCATTTCCAGGAATAGGGTTTGTTTAAACAAAATGCATTAAGTGAAACCAGCTGCATTAAGGGTCAATGCCATCTGAAGTGGAATTCTAAAATCACCCACTTCATAATATCCGGGTAATTATTCCTTCCTGTTGCTATAAAGGAAACACTCAGTGGCCAACTTGCTATAGGAAATCACGCCAAGGAGCAGTGTACCAATGAACAGAAGGCCCAACTGTAGCACAAGTGGATGCCCCCAAAACCGTTGCATCTCATGAGCACTAGCTGGTTCAAATAGCTTTATGCCTCCACATCACGCATCGAAGTGCTGAAGAAATGTGGAGCAAGCTGCTTGCTCTTTTGAGGGTACCAGGAGAGAGAGGCCTGTAGTCAGGAATAACAACATTCTGCCAGTGGGTCAACTGATGATGCTTTCACACAAACTGGTTAAAAAAAAAAAACAAAAAACCCACTCTTTGAATTGAAATATGCTCTAGGGAATTCTAAAAAAATGCATACTTATTTTCCAATCTGAAAACTAAAACAGATCTCAAGAAAAAGGAGAGTCTGAATCATAAACAAGGTTTCATCATTTAAAATCATTTTCCTTAACTTATAACAAAAGCATAAAAAAGAGCTTGCTTCTTTGAAGACTTCCTAACGGCAATATGTCAGGGGAACCCTTCATGAAGTCATGTGACCCAGTCAGGAATATCACCCGTTATGAAAGTGTTTCCCGATGTATCATCAGTACTGGTGGCAGGACTGTGATCAAAACAACACAGTTGAGAAATGCAGGCATTAATCATTTTATTTTGGAAACCAATTAGGGGATGATGAAGGAAGAAAATACAGTGATTCATTTGTTTTGATGAAATCTGGCCTTCAAAAGACAGAACAGGCCAGGAGACACGTATTGTTATGGTCTAAGGTATCTTAAACTAGACCTTTAAAAAAAGATTCTTCCCAGGCTCACTGCTGCTGCTGCTGCTAAGTTGCTTCAGTCGTGTCTGACTCTGTGCGACCCCATAATGGCAGCTCACCAGGCTCCACCGTCCCTGGGATGCTCCAGGCAAGAACACTGGAGTGGGTTGCCATTGCCGTCTCCAATGGATGAAAGTGAAAAGTGAAAGCGAAGTCGCTCAGTCGTGTCCGACTCTTAGCAACCCCATGGACTGCAGTCCACCAGGCTCCTCCACCCATGGGATTTTCCAGGCAAGAGTACTGGAGTGGGGTGCCATTGCCCAGGCTCACTAAATGACCAAAATAAATCAGTTAGCTTATGAACCTGACTATGATGTATTCTGCTATGTTTACGGATGTAAGCTTACAGGTGAAAAATAATACTTGAGACTTAAAGGCAGTCGCAAACTTAAACTCAACAAGACAGCGATGTTCCACCATCCAGGGTCACCAGCAAGATAACGGTGGCCCAGCTTTGAAACTGCACTCATTAGCTGGGTTTACCTCACTCTTTAAACAGCAGGCAAAGCTCAGTATAAACTTCAAATCAAAATGTGCAGTTCGCAACACAGCTTACATGGCCCACAGCTGTTTCTCAGAAGAAATAGTCTGAAATTTCTAAAATCCACCCAGAGGATAATATCAATAATGTCCTGAAAGGTTTTAAGAACATTCCAATTATACGGATTCCAGATTAGTATGACTGCTGCTGCTGCTGCTGCTAGGTCACTTCAGTCGTGTCCTCTGTGCAACCCCATAGACGGCAGCCCACCAGGCTCCCCCGTCCCTGGGATTCTCCAGGCAAGAACACTGGAGTGGGTTCCCATTTCCTTCTCCAATGCACGAAAGTGAAAAGAGAAAGCGAAGCGGCTCAGTTGTGTCTGATTTGCAGCGACCCCATAGACTTCAGTCTATCAGGCTCTTCTGTCCAGGGGATTTTCCAAGCAAGAGTACTAGAGTGGGTTGCCATTGCCTTCTCCGGATTAGTATGACTACCACCCATTAAAAATTCATCATTACTTGGGCCCAGGTTAGACTTCACAATACTTATTGAGAATTAAGCGGGTAGAGGCTGAGTACTTGGAGGAACTAGGGGAATGCAGAGCAAAGTAAATCTATGGAAGAAACTTTTGAAGAAATTCATCAATACTGACAGGAATACTAAAAATAAGCAAATTCCATACGGTTCTTGGTGGCTGATTAAAAAGTGTTGTTCCTTAGCAACATCTATGAGCCATTACTATACAAAGCAAGATGGTATTGGTGGAGAGTATCTGATTAGAAACCAAGAAGGCATGAGCTTGAGTCCTGGGACTCTGTCCCTTCATGAACACAGGCAAGTCAATTAACCTCTCTAAGCCCAACAGCCTTAACCCATACAGCTGAGATAACATCAGCCATCTCATATGACACCAAATGGGATGATATCACACGACCAAAGTTGCCAGCACAACCACGCAACCAAAAGGTACAGTATTATTTGAAATAGCTCTTAAATATCTTTTTATCTTAATTTGATTCTAGTTGATTTTCTCTTAAAATATCCTACTCAACATGTTTCACACATCTTAACCCATCTTATACTCTCCCTATTTGCTATTTCCACTCTTTGTGCTGCCCAGGACCCTATGTCAGAAATCTTACTTGAAGGCTGGGAGAAGGATGAAACATTTCAAGGGTGGTCAGTGCAAGAAGAAGCTGATGGAAACTGGAAAGGAAAAAAGAAAATCAAGAGCCCAGGAGTGAAACGAAAGCAGTCAGGTCCCTGGCAACACAGAAGAGGCTTTAGGTTACTTGTGGCCTTAGGCTACCATGTGGCCTCTTAAGGGCAGAAAATAAAGATAAGAAAGTCCTCAGTTTGAGCAACTACTTCAGTGTCCAGAGAAAGGGAAAATGACACATTGGCAATGAGAAGCTCAGAGCAAATTCCCAGAGACTGTCTCAACCTAAGTGATGGTGGGTCCTGGCAAACATGCACGGCTTACCTCTCAAGTGAACCCCAAGGCACCCTAGGTCTACTTCCTGGACAGAAATGCTATTCTGTTTTCAGCTTTCTTACTCTCATTCTGTCTGGATGGAAGAAAGATGATTCGGAGGTTTAAGTCCTGGCTAGGCTCTAAACCACCTGGGCTCTTCAGGCAAGTTCATCCACCTTTCTGGGTCTATTCAGCTTCTTAAATTTTACTTTTTTTCTTGGAGCCATTTCCCTTTTGAAATATATCCTTGGGGATGTCTTTTAGTGCTGAGTTCTCAGTGGTAAATTCTTTTTATTTACCTGAAAATGTCTTTACTTCATTCTCATTCTTGAAAGACAGTTTCATGGCTATGCAATTCTAGGTTAGCCGTTATTTTCTTTGCCTCCATTGAAAACATCATTCTACCATTTCAGGGCTTCTCTAGCTGTAGAGAAGCCAGCCATCACTCCACTCTTTTGCAGGTAATCTCTCTTTTTTCTACAGCTATTTTAAGAGTCTTCTCTGCTCTGACGTTCTGTAGGTTCCCTACATATTTAGACATGTGTTTCTTTCCTTCTTTCCCTTTTCTCTTTGACCGCTTTGGACTTGAATAGGCTTCCTGAACTTGAGAATTTTTATCTCTCTACCACCTTTAGAACTTAGAACAGAGCCCCCTGTCCTCAATTCCACGATTTAACAGACTCCAGCTCTCTCCATAAGGCAAGTGGTCTGAAGGTTCAGGGGACATGTCCACCCAGAGCCTGAGTAGTATATTTCAGGAACCCAGGACCCTGGAATCCCCGACCTAAACAGCTCCAAGCCCATAGTCAGGGTTTACCTGGGTCTCTTCCCCACGTCTACTCTAAAAGTGGAAGGCACCAGCAGTGTGGACACAGGCCAGAGGGTGTCCTCAGGTGGCACGTCTGTGAAAAGTATGAACCAAGATTATATACGTAGGGTGAAACACCCATGCGTGTATGCTCGAGGCCCTTGGGCAGCGCAGAAAACAGCCAGAGAGAGAGAAGAGGGTCAGGCCATCGGCCGGGGTCTGGCACAGTGTGTGCTGCTACGTGTCAGTGGAAAACTCTGTGAAGTTTGGACACTCTAAATTTCTAGGGTACTGTGGTATATTCACCGAGAAAGGAATACAGGACATATTTTATTTAACAGTTTGTTACATTTGTAACTTTTAAATATTTAGACATTATGATGTGTAGGTTTCCATTTATACTGATGCACTAGCTCTCACAAATGTTAAGGGATGGCCTGATTTCATCAGTTATAAAAATGTTCACCCATTATTGCTTTCAGTACTTCCTCTGGGCCATTCCCCACAGCATCTTTTTCTTAGAACTCCAATTAAACATAAGCTGGATCCTCACACTATGTACTCTCTCTTAACCAATCCATTGTCTGCCTCTTCCTCTCTCCAAACTGCAAGCTCTGTTACGTCTTCAATTTTATCTTCCAGTTCACTAATTCTCTCTTCAGCTAGATCTGTTTCCATATTCAATCCCTTCTTGAAATTTTTATTTCAAAGATTACGCTTTTCACTTCCTGACATTATATTTGCTTTTTCAAATAAATTTGCCTGGTTCTGCTTGATGATATCTTTTTATTTACTCATATTATCAACTCCTCCTTTTGTTTCCAAAAATTACTAAGTGAATTTATTTTATATTCAATATCCAATATTTCAAATATCTGAAATCATTAGATGTCAGAGTTGACTATGATTTCTAGTGACGCTTGCTCATATCTTGTTTCTG
>SJYW01017911.1:484002-504220 GCA_006410735.1 Raphicerus campestris | reverse complement strand
CCTGGGATTCTCCAGGCAAGAACACTGGAGTGGGTTCCCATTTCCTTCTCCAATGCACGAAAGTGAAAAGAGAAAGCGAAGCGGCTCAGTTGTGTCTGATTTGCAGCGACCCCATAGACTTCAGTCTATCAGGCTCTTCTGTCCAGGGGATTTTCCAAGCAAGAGTACTAGAGTGGGTTGCCATTGCCTTCTCCGGATTAGTATGACTACCACCCATTAAAAATTCATCATTACTTGGGCCCAGGTTAGACTTCACAATACTTATTGAGAATTAAGCGGGTAGAGGCTGAGTACTTGGAGGAACTAGGGGAATGCAGAGCAAAGTAAATCTATGGAAGAAACTTTTGAAGAAATTCATCAATACTGACAGGAATACTAAAAATAAGCAAATTCCATACGGTTCTTGGTGGCTGATTAAAAAGTGTTGTTCCTTAGCAACATCTATGAGCCATTACTATACAAAGCAAGATGGTATTGGTGGAGAGTATCTGATTAGAAACCAAGAAGGCATGAGCTTGAGTCCTGGGACTCTGTCCCTTCATGAACACAGGCAAGTCAATTAACCTCTCTAAGCCCAACAGCCTTAACCCATACAGCTGAGATAACATCAGCCATCTCATATGACACCAAATGGGATGATATCACACGACCAAAGTTGCCAGCACAACCACGCAACCAAAAGGTACAGTATTATTTGAAATAGCTCTTAAATATCTTTTTATCTTAATTTGATTCTAGTTGATTTTCTCTTAAAATATCCTACTCAACATGTTTCACACATCTTAACCCATCTTATACTCTCCCTATTCGCTATTTCCACTCTTTGTGCTGCCCAGGACCCTACGTCAGAAATCTTACTTGAAGGCTGGGAGAAGGATGAAACATTTCAAGGGTGGTCAGTGCAAGAAGAAGCTGATGGAAACTGGAAAGGAAAAAAGAAAATCAAGAGCCCAGGAGTGAAACGAAAGCAGTCAGGTCCCTGGCAACACAGAAGAGGCTTTAGGTTACTTGTGGCCTTAAGCTACCATGTGGCCTCTTAAGGGCAGAAAATAAAGATAAGAAAGTCCTCAGTTTGAGCAACCACTTGAGTGTCCAGAGAAAGGGAAAATGACACATTGGCAATGAGAAGCTCAGAGCAAATTCCCAGAGACTGTCTCAACCTAAGTGATGGTGGGTCCCGGCAAACATGCACGGCTTACCTCACAAGTGAACCCCAAGGCACCCTAGGTCTACTTCCTGGACAGAAATGCTATTCTGTTTTCAGCTTTCTTACTCTCATTCTGTCTGGATGGAAGAAAGATGATTCGGAGGTTTAAGTCCTGGCTAGGCTCTAAACCACCTGGGCTCTTCAGGCAAGTTCATCCACCTTTCTGGGTCTATTCAGCTTCTTAAATTTTACTTTTTTTCTTGGAGCCATTTCCCTTTTGAAATATATCCTTGGGGATGTCTTTTAGTGCTGAGTTCTCAGTGGTAAATTCTTTTTATTTACCTGAAAATGTCTTTACTTCATTCTCATTCTTGAAAGACAGTTTCATGGCTATGCAATTCTAGGTTAGCCATTATTTTCTTTGCCTCCATTGAAAACATCATTCTACCATTTCAGGGCTTCTCTAGCTGTAGAGAAGCCAGCCATCACTCCACTCTTTTGCAGGTAATCTCTCTTTTTTCTACAGCTATTTTAAGAGTCTTCTCTGCTCTGACGTTCTGTAGGTTCCCTACATATTTAGACATGTGTTTCTTTCCTTCTTTCCCTTTTCTCTTTGACCGCTTTGGACTTGAATAGGCTTCCTGAACTTGAGAATTTTTATCTCTCTACCACCTTTAGAACTTAGAACAGAGCCCCCTGTCCTCAATTCCACGATTTAACAGACGCCAGCTCTCTCCATAAGGCAAGTGGTCTGAAGGTTCAGGGGACATGTCCACCCAGAGCCTGAGTAGTATATTTCAGGAACCCAGGACCCTGGAATCCCCGACCTAAACAGCTCCAAGCCCATAGTCAGGGTTTACCTGGGTCTCTTCCCCACATCTACTCTAAAAGTGGAAGGCACCAGCAGTGTGGACACAGGCCAGAGGGTGTCCTCAGGTGGCACGTCTGTGAAAAGTATGAACCAAGATTATATACGTAGGGTGAAACACCCATGCATGTATGCTCGAGGCCCTTGGGCAGCGCAGAAAACAGCCAGAGAGAGAGAAGAGGGTCAGGCCATCGGCCGGGGTCTGGCACAGTGTGTGCTGCTACGTGTCAGTGGAAAACTCTGTGAAGTTTGGACACTCTAAATTTCTAGGGTACTGTGGTATATTCACCGAGAAAGGAATACAGGACATATTTTATTTAACAGTTTGTTACATTTGTAACTTTTAAATATTTAGACATTATGATGTGTAGGTTTCCATTTATACTGATGCACTAGCTCTCACAAATGTTAAGGGATGGCCTGATTTCATCAGTTATAAAAATGTTCACCCATTATTGCTTTCAGTACTTCCTCTGGGCCATTCCCCACAGCATCTTTTTCTTAGAACTCCAATTAAACATAAGCTGGATCCTCGCACTATGTACTCTCTCTTAACCAATCCATTGTCTGCCTCTTCCTCTCTCCAAACTGCAAGCTCTGTTACGTCTTCAATTTTATCTTCCAGTTCACTAATTCTCTCTTCAGCTAGATCTGTTTCCATATTCAATCCCTTCTTGAAATTTTTATTTCAAAGATTACGCTTTTCACTTCCTGACATTATATTTGCTTTTTCAAATAAATTTGCCTGGTTCTGCTTGATGATATCTTTTTATTTACTCATATTATCAACTCCTCCTTTTGTTTCCAAAAATTACTAAGTGAATTTATTTTATATTCAATATCCAATATTTCAAATATCTGAAATCATTAGATGTCAGAGTTGACTATGATTTCTAGTGACGCTTGCTCATATCTTGTTTCTGCGCGTCTGCCTGTCGGCTTTTTGGTGTGTTCACATTGGTTGGAATGACCCACGGGAACACTTTTGAGTCCAGAGAAGACTTTGATTTGCTTCTGTCAAGCGCCCAAGGCCACTAAAAACCTAGGTCCACTTTAAGTCAAGATTTCCAACTTGTAGTTATTGGAGGGGGGCGGGGATCACACAAATAGTATAAAATCAGTTTCCAAGTCCATGTGAGAGCAGGTTAGTAGCCACAGTTCTTACGTTACTTTTTTTTTTTTAACTTTGTCCTCAGCCCAAAGCCAGAAGTGAAACAGAAACTTTTCTTGCTGCTTGATTTTACACAAAGTCCTTCTCTCCTGGCGCAACTTTCCTCTAAGAGTGTGACCTCTCGCAAGTCTTGCCTTCACAAGAAGCAGTCCTGGATCACCAGCCAACTCACTTCTCTATCCTCAGAGAGCCCAAGGCTTGTCACAGGCATACTACTCCACTCCCTCCCCCCACCAAAGTTCCAGGTCATACCAGGGTATCATCAATGGATGCTTATTCTGGGGGTAAAGTTTTGTAATAGCAGACTATTCATATTGTCACAGAATGGCTTCCCCACAGATTGGTTTTTAGTTGCCAGAGCAAAACCAGCAACTCATTATCCAAACCACACACTTCACTAGATAATCAAAGTCAATGCCACTAATGACAGGCAGAAGGACACTGTGGGTACCNCTATTCATATTGTCACAGAATGGCTTCCCCACAGATTGGTTTTTAGTTGCCAGAGCAAAACCAGCAACTCATTATCCAAACCACACACTTCACTAGATAATCAAAGTCAATGCCACTAATGACAGGCAGAAGGACACTGTGGGTACCTGGATGTGATACCATCAGAAAGACATGATTTTACTTTTGTAGTATTCTAACCAGAGCTGCATAACCTGAATCTAACAGGAAGGAAACAGGCCAGAACTGAAAAACTTTCTATAAAATAACTGGCCTATATTTGTTAAGAAATATCAGTGCTATGCAACATAGAAATACTAAGGAACTGGTAGAGATTACAGGAGATTAAAGAATATGACTGCTTAATGCAATCCATGATCCTTGGCTGGATCCTACACTTGGGGGTGGGGGTGGAGCGATGCTCTAAAGGGCATTACTGGGACAGCTGAGAAAGCTGGAAACACGGATTATAGATTAAACAAAAATATTATCAAAGTTAAAAATTTCCTAAATTTGGTAATCACAGTGTGTAGTTAAATAAGAGAATATCCTTGTTGTAAGGAAATATATTTGAAACATTAAAGGACAAATGTTACAACCTCAACTGACTCAGGAAAATGAATTTTATATCCACATACACATATATGTAAACTGACAAAAATCCTAAAAATCGATGAATCTAAGTAAAGAGCGTGTGGGAATCTCTATACTATCCTAGTAAATATCTTGTAAATTTTGAAATAATTTCAAAATACAAAGTAAAAAAAAGTGGGTGATCCAACTTGAGCCAATGGTAGACGTGGAAAACAGAATAAACAGACATACAGTGCTTGCATTAGCAAACCATACTGATCTGCGAGGGACCTAAAACTCCAGTTTACCAAGTATTCCTGCCAAGGAACAGGTGAAGAAATAATACAGAACTCTGCTCCCATTTAAGATATAGAAAGTTGTAAGAGAACATCTTTCTCAACCTAATAAGAAAAAGTTAAGAGTATCTATAAAATCATAACATTTCTTGAGCTAATCAAAGAGAGCTGAGGTCACAAGGTAACCAAGTGAACTGAATTCTAAAGAGTGACAAGTCCCTCCAAGGAGAGACAAGACATACAGACTGTGCGACCTTTCACAGAGCACAAGAGAAAAAGCTGGATGCCATGCAATCAGGTAAAAGGGAAACAGCTGAAATTTTAATGAATTCTTACAAAGCCAGTTGTGGCTTAGTATATAACAGGTCTCTGGGGGGGATCCAAACATCANAGAGAGGTCGTGCTCCACTGGAGGAACACACAGCCAGCTGGGGGCAAGGACACCTGCCAGCGGGAGCAAAACAGGCCTCTGGACGTGGGCAGTGCGGTGGGGAAACCTGTTGGGAGAGTGTGTGAACGGGTGGAGCCAGTCCCCAGTATGGCCTTTTGGATGGTCTGGGAGGGATGCTGAGTGACACTGGGCGTAGTCCACGAAAAGCCACGCCCCACTGAAAATCAGCACACGGGAAGTAGGGAAGGAAACCCCTCCTCCCTCGATGGCCTTGCAGGGTCCCTTCAGCTCTGTCCCTCTACAGAGAAAGCCTAACATGAAGCCAGCTGCCAAAGGAGAAATGCTTACAGAGTCCAGACCCCACGTCACAACGCAGGGCAAAGAAAAACAGATTTGGAGATGAAAGACAATAAACGGGGACCTGGCACAGAGACAGGAGGGGAGGGCAGGCTCGTAGACGGAGGGGAAATCACGGGCTTGTGGCCGACTTGAAACTCGAGAGGGGACCACCTTGCAGGAGGCAGCCTCCCATCCATACACAGGGATGGCCACAGAATGAAAGCGGGGAGCAGCATGGCAGGAGGAGACACAGGGAAAGTCTGAATCGAAGCCCTCTGAGCCTCCCTTAGTTTCTGTGTGGGAAGAAAGGGACTCGGAAGTTCTTTTCTGCTTCACGGAAACAAAAACCAAGTCAAGAGGCACGTCATCTGCCACAGGGTGAATGAACTGAAAAGGCAGACTGGGCTAGTCAGCCGGACCTGACGGAAACAAAGAACTAAGCAGAAACGCAAGGTTACCAAGCACACCTCTGGGGACGTCTGCACAAAGGGCCCAGGGACCAGGCCGGACTACATCAGCAAAGGCCACGAACAGGGAGCCCGCCCTCAGCACAAGACCTCATTATCCTCAAGCCACTCAGAGGCCATTCTTTCCTGGGGAAGGGCGGGGGAGGGGGAGGAGGGAAATGTGGAAGCCTCAGGGCTTACCCAGAAGGTACCTTTTAAACTGAAAGGAAATCAGACCTTGTTAACTGGCTAATTAAAACACTTCTCCCCACTACAAGATGGCAATTGATGAGGAAGACAGATTGGTGATTTATAGGAAAAAAAAAAAAGCTTCTCATATCTCTGCACAGTACGTGGTAGTATATAAATCTATGACTCGTCTACATTACTGTGTGTCTTTAAAAGAGAGGGAAAAGCCAAAAAGAACACACTCACTTGTACATACAAACGATATTAACCTTCATCACATCTAAGACGCCACTGTGAGATACAGATTTAGTTCACGTATCATTAAACCACGGCATTCTAATAGAATTATTGTAAGATCCATCCTGATACTAGAGTTTTTCTTCTCAATTTTTAATTTTTTAACCACTTTTTAAAACTGGCATACAATTGATATATAAGTTACAGGTGCACAACATCCACACTATCTAAAGGCTATATTCCATTTGTAGTTATTATAAAATATCTGTTATAGAGCTTTTTAAGTGTGAAATAATGGACATTTCACAATTAAAGTAGCTCTGAAAAAAACACAGGACAAACTAGCAAGGTAGAGCTTACTTTCTCCCAAATACCTTCCTTGGTTGCTTTCATTTTCTTACTGTGTGTACTTAAAAAAAACCCACACGCACAAACTTCCCTACTACTCATCTTAAATTCTCTCCTTAAAAGACATCCTGGTCACTCTCAATTTGAGGGAAGAACTTAAATTTCTACCCAGACACATTCTGCTGCTGCTGCTGCTGCNCTCGTCTACATTACTGTGTGTCTTTAAAAGAGAGGGAAAAGCCAAAAAGAACACACTCACTTGTACATACAAACGATATTAACCTTCATCACATCTAAGACGCCACTGTGAGATACAGATTTAGTTCACGTATCATTAAACCACGGCATTCTAATAGAATTATTGTAAGATCCATCCTGATACTAGAGTTTTTCTTCTCAATTTTTAATTTTTTAACCACTTTTTAAAACTGGCATACAATTGATATATAAGTTACAGGTGCACAACATCCACACTATCTAAAGGCTATATTCCATTTGTAGTTATTATAAAATATCTGTTATAGAGCTTTTTAAGTGTGAAATAATGGACATTTCACAATTAAAGTAGCTCTGAAAAAAACACAGGACAAACTAGCAAGGTAGACCTTACTTTCTCCCAAATACCTTCCTTGGTTGCTTTCATTTTCTTACTGTGTGTACTTAAAAAAAACCCACACGCACAAACTTCCCTACTACTCATCTTAAATTCTCTCCTTAAAAGACATCCTGGTCACTCTCAATTTGAGGGAAGAACTTAAATTTCTACCCAGACACATTCTGCTGCTGCTGCTGCTGCTAAGTCGCTTCAGTCGTGTCTGACTCTGTGCGACCCCATAGACGGCAGCCCACCAGGCTCTGCCGTTCCTGGGATTCTCCAGGCAAGAACACTGGAGTGGGTTGCCATTTCCTTCTCCAGTGCAGGAAAGTGAAAAGTGAAAGTGAAGTCGCTCAGTCATGTCCGACTCTTCGAGACCCCATGGACTGCAGCCTACCAGGCTCCTCCGCCCATGGGATTTTCCAGGCAAGAGCACTGGAGTGGGGTGCCATCGCCTTCTCCACAGACACATTCTAATTCCAACAGAACACGGGTTCCCAATTCACAGCTGTCTAAATTCACATGTAACTTGCTGCTCCACCCCTGCATTTTGGCGGGTACCTTTCCGATGCTTCACTTTACTATCAGAGCACATCTCTGTGAACTGGCCGAGTAAAGGATACTCTCTCTACTCCAGGTGTGATGGCTGTCCCCACACAGAGGAGACAACCCGAGGCTCCANGCCTTCTCCACAGACACATTCTAATTCCAACAGAATACGGGTTCCCAATTCACAGCTGTCTAAATTCACATGTAACTTGCTGCTCCACCTCTGCATTTTGGCGGGTACCTTTCCGATGCTTCACTTTACTATCAGAGCACATCTCTGAGAACTGGCCGAGTAAAGGATACTCTCTCTACTCCAGGTGTGATGGCTGTCCCCACACAGAGGAGACAACCCGAGGCTCCACCTCATCTCAGCAGCTCTCTGTGGTTCATATAAAAGGAGGCCAGCAGCTGATTTAATATTCCACATGAGAGTTACACTTTGGGTGTTTATTTTCATCTTCACAGGAGTGAGGACCTTCCTAGGCCATCTGGTTCATTCATCCTTAACTCTTTTGAATGGTTCATCTTTAAAGCATTCCTGTGAGTTGGGGAATTTTGCATACAGACCACAAGTTGAACAATGCTACTGGATCCATGCTGATTTCCTTATGGGCACCAATGGTGCTGTGTTGGTAGAAGAGACAGGGTCCTTATTCTTGGCTATCAGGCGTCTACAGCCAATTTCCAGGTGGCTGGGTAAAAAGGGGGTGTTTCTATGTAAACAGAGATGGAGAGGGTGTGGCAGTTGTTAATAGCTAATGAATCAAGGGGAGGGATAGACTGGTTGTTCTCTGCACTTATTATTCCAAGTTTTTACTGGTCTGAAAATTTTCCTAATAAAAATTAAGAAAATAAAATAAATGTTCTTGATAAGTACAATCAATCCTTCTTAACATCTTCAGGAAAGGAAATTTCATGACTTCCCATGAAGCCAACACAGCTGCAGCATCTTAATAAGGGGACTCTTGACCACGACTGAAGCAGCCATTAGATACAATTACCGGGGCGGTCTCTGCAGGCACCGTGCTAAGAGCTTTAGCTCATGGCCTCTCCTCATCCTCTCAATAATCCTTTGAGGTGGGTGTGTGATATCACCATTCCTATCTCATGGGAGTCAGAGCCAAAGCTTTCAAGGGGTAACCCAGGAACTATGAGATCCCACTCCAGTTACGGTAGAGTCAGGATTTCTGGGCAGAGAAACTCTGGGGCCCATACTCTTTATACCATCTCTTCAAACTTGGATCAGGACTCATTCCTGGTCATGAAATCCACTAGTAAGGCATAGCCCAGCATTTTTCAACTTTTTGAAATAAAATAGAAAAATCACTGTGCAGGATGAAGAGGGGGTGTATTAATTCACAGATTTTCTTCAGACACACAGAGTGAATCGTACTAGAGTATATGCTCCCCACACAGGTTACAATGTTTGAAAACCACTGCGTTTATTCTATATTGCTGCTGCTTCTTTCATTTCCTGCCCAGAAGCCTCACTGTTTAGGAGACTAGAGAAAAAAAAGCAATGCAGATTTAGAGTTAAGAGGGAAAATTCCACTGGGAATTCTCTAATCTCAATATAAGCCCAAATAATATACTTTTAATACACATTAACAGATAACAATGCAGCTGGCAAATCTGCTAATATAAAAGACATTTTCAAGTAGGAATCTGGATAATCCCCTTGATGTTTGTTACAGTGAGACATTATCTGCCATTCTATTAAAAGATACCAATTTAAAATTCCGGCTGAAATAGTACATATAAATGCAGTCAGTTGTTAAATGAAAATTCTTCTCTGGTGATTCTTCTCCACTGAAAATCCCACTGCATGTCAACACAACTGAGGTCAAGAATGGTGAGCGAAAACTACACCGAGAAGCCCAAGGAGAGGTGTGTTTGTGTCTGCGTCTGTGTTGCTGGCAGTGCAGGACTGCGCAAATGAGTGGTAGAGAATTATATCAACAGCGTCTCCCCAAACCAAGAACCCAACCTTTTTTAAAAGGTTAAATGAGAAAAGTGAAGAGGGAAAAAAAAAATTCCAAATGTGTTGAAGGAATGGAGGGTTATCTGTGAATTAGTCTTAACAGCACCAAATGAAGTCATAGGAACAAAGTACTATGTCTTTAAATCCACAGCGATTTTTCATTCCAAGTTTCTGTTTAAGGCCATTACTGCTCCCTTGGGACTGTATTGACTCACTGCATCTTCAGAATGACGCAAGTGAGCTTCTCTGTACAGCTTCAAAACAGACTGAATATATCCAGGCAAAGGCTGTCTGAGGAGCCAACAGATCCATCAGGCACCCACTCGCACAACAACTGCTAGGACTGGGCAGGTGACGAGAATGCTCTGCTTCTCATCTTCAATTTCATCACGGTCTGAAAACTTTCTTCAACTGGTAAAAGACGCTGATCGCTTTTTCCACATCTTTTCTTAGCTTGCCTGTCCTCTTTGGGACCTCACATCCACCTTCTCTTCCCATCTGGGGTCCAGTCTACTTTCTTGGGCTTACTTGGTTATGTAGTAAGAGGAGAATGAAAACGAGAAATCCAGTGCAAATTTCTCCAGTGCTGGGTCTCTTACACATCTCCAGTTCCCTCCTCTAATCTTTTTTTGTGTGTGTGGGGAGTGGGAGGGCAACTTCAATTATCCTTGCTCTCCTGCCCCATTATTAGGAAAAACTGAGAGCTTCTTGTAACTCAATATTCCTTCCAGTGCTAACAGAGACAGCAGCCAGTGGTTCCCCTCAACTCCTGCATCAGTCGCCATCTGCGTCCAGCAACCACGGGCAGAGTGGGAAACGGGGAGGACTGGCCGTGGTGAACCTCCACGCGGCCATTCAAAATCGAAGAGCAGCAGCCCACGGCGCGTGCTGGGCTCCGTGCGGGCACTGGAGATGGAGCAAGCAGGGCCCGACAGCCACGGGTCTTCCCTGCACAGACCTGACAGTCTAGTGAAGGAGGGAGGGAGGCTTTAATGACTGTCACACTAATAGGGTTCATTGTGAGCATGGAGAAGTGCTAACAAGGACTAAACCAGGTGCTAGACGATCTGGCTGAGTGCAAAGGCCTCATTGAAAGTGACAGGTAAGATGAGACCTGGAGGAAGAGGTGATGTTTGCCAAGGAGAGGAGAGGGTGGGATATGAGAAGCGGGGGGGAACAGTTCACCGGGAAACAGCAGGGACAAAGGCCTGAGGCGAGGAAGCACTCACTACAAGAATCAGTATGAGGTGAACAGAGTCCAAGCCTGAAGCTTCAGGGGACTTCATTCCGGAGACCAGTCACAGAGTCGCAATCACCGCCAATGTGGCAAAAGCAAATAAGGCTGCAGCTGCCCGGCCTGAAAGCCAGGTAACTTCAGAGTTACCTGGTTCAGCACATTTCCTAAAAGCCCCACTGCTTCCTTCCCAAAACACGTGACCAAAAGGCGGAGACTGAACCAACATAAAATGTGCGTGCTTTTTTTTTTTTTAAAGTAGTTTACATTTGGGGCTGATCATTTTCACACAGTGTTCTTTCTGAGAACACTCAAATTATAAAAGGAATCCGTGGTGCCAGAAAGCAGAGTGGGGTCTATTAATACAACAGCTGAGCAGCTGTAAATAATAAAACCTCGACTGATCAAGCTAAATGTCAGGCTTCGCCTGTAGTATCTCTCAAAATCAAATGCAGCTTCATCATATTTCTATTCTATCCTTTCAACATTGGCGGCAATAGTGGTAAAGAATCTACCTGCCAATGCAGGACACACAAGAGTCAAGGGTTCGGTCCCTGGGTCAGGAAGATCCATCCCTTGGCACAGGAAGTGGCAACCACTCCAGTATTCTTGCCTGGAAAATTCCATGGACAGAGGAGCCTTGCGGGCACGTTAGCCACCTAAAGTATCAGAAGTATGACAGTGTTTTAAAGAGAAGCTCCTCGCGTAAGAGATTACTCACATGCTCTGTATTGCTGGGTGCTTAGTTGAGGCACCCAACTAAGACAGTTCACCATCAAATGCACCACTTTGAACTCATTTCTCTATATAAATGTATACGCTCCCCCTCCCCAAGCATAAAGGGATAAACAGTACAAGGCCCTTTCGGGATTTACTACTGGGGACTAAAGTCTTTAACATATCTCAAGACTTTACAGGACTTTGTATCAGACGTGAAATTGTACCCCATCTTGTCATAAGTCAGCAGGCTCTAACATAAAGTAAAAAATGGCGGAGAGCAGCAAAGAGGCAACGGAGGATGGAATTTTTATAGTAAACAGCTTTGCCACTGTGAATAATGACTGTTACTAAAATGTGCGGCTGCTTTTCCAGTATCTCCCTCTTTCTCCCTCTGTTGATCTCCGTTGCCATAACTACCATTTGAATCATCTTAACAACTGCATACACATCTCCAGTGCTGGCACTGCCACTCTGTCGCTCCAGCTCGGCTTTCGTTCACCTGGCAGCTGCTTAGATCAGAGGCTGCTAACACATCGCACGAGGGGCTGTCTTAGGAAAATTCCTAAGTCCTAGTTCTCAATATATGGTAATATTTAAATCTCAATCATAATTTTCAATCAACTAGAGAGTTTTTTCTTCCCTAATTGCCACAAACTTTTTAATTTTCAAGGAGAAAATGACAAATTTTCAAAATCTAAGAAACCTCTAAAAAATTCTAAGCTCTATATTTGGCTTCACGGCCTATGCTTTCCTCTCTCTGCAAGTCATCCATCACCATCAATAGTGGGAAAATAACAACTGGGTTTCTGGGGAAAGATGATGGACTGAGCACACGTGCTCAATGCCTCTCCTGACCGTGGCACCTTTAAATTACAATAAAGGAATTTTAAAGGAGGTCTAAACCCATGACAAGAAAGAGAAAAGATGGCAGGGTTGTCATCAGACTAGAAGTTCTAACTAAATTTTTTTAGAATCTGAAAGTGGACGGGTACACATTGCCTGGTGAAGCGGAGCAGAGGAAATCACCGCTGCGCAGTCTTGAAAGAGGAGAGTGGTTAAGAGGGAGCCCATGTGCCGGGAGAACTCCGAGCACTGAGATGGCAAGCAGAACGTAAGGTGGAAGTGAGACAGGGGAGTGAAAACTAAGGGATGCAAGCCTGAGCATGAAACGATCCACAGCCAAAACCCACACCTGACCCACCTCTGGACCCCTGGACATTCACTCCACCAGCAAGGAGGAGTCTGCTCCGGAGGAGTCTGCAGAGCACAAATGCAGCCCATTGACGCCCCGATGTCACATAAGCCACCGGAGAAGGTTTCTTAACTCCCCTACTCGCCCACATACACAGAACACACTCAGCCTCCCGATTCCCACTCTTCTATGGACAACAGGGATCACCAGACTCTGGAGGAAAGCCTAGAGCATCACAGAAAGAGATCAAGACAAACAGATTAACCCTGAAGGGAACAGATAACTTAGAGGAAAAAAAAAAATCTAAAGCACCAAAACACAAGACCTACAACTCCTCTCATTCATACCCTCAGAGAGTCTCCTAAGGATTACACTGAGAAATCAAGAATGTCATGCTAGGGAAAAGATTTAAAAATTAAAAAAGAAACCCTCTGGTGGTTAAAAACATGACTGCCGAAATTAAAAAAAAAAAATAAATGAGGGCTTCCCTGGTGGCTCGATGGTAAGGAAGCTGCTTGCAAAATGCAGGAGATACATGTTTGATCCCTGATCTGAGAAGATCCCACATGGTGAGGAGCAGCAGCTAAGCCGGTGCTCCAGAGTCCGGGAGCTGCAACCACTGAGCCTGCAAGAAGAGAGCCGCCCTCGCTCACTACAGCTAGAGAACGCCCGTGCACCAGGGAAGACTCGGCACACTCAAAAAATAACCAACGACAGAAATAACAATTCTTTGAAAAAAAAAAAGAATGAAGAGTAGGGACTTCCCTGGGGGTCCAGTGGCCACACTCCCAATGGAGGTTTGATTCCTGGTGGGAGAGCCAGATCCCGCATGCCACAACTAAGACCTGGGGCAGCCTAATTCATTATTTTTATTATTATCTTTAGCATGAGAGGCAGTCAAGGAAATTTCCCAAAACCCTAGAAAAAAGGCAAAGTCCAGGAGGGCAAATATGAAATTAATACCAAGAGCCCCTGTAGTAAACACGATCCCGATTCACGGCTACCGTGGTGGTCTGCACTCTCCCTACTCTGCCCAGCCCCCCAGGGGCTTTCTCCTGTGTGATACCATCCTGGCCACCAGGGTGCCTGGAAATCAGCTACCACAGCTTGTCAACTGAGGTTCACCTAGAGCTCACCTGATTCAAATTTCACAGAGGCCACCTAGAGCGGACTGACCCCTCAGCTTTAACTCCTGTATCTCACAGTGGTGATGCCACGCAAGCACACACAGTCTCTCTTGCATTGCAGACATGTGTTCTACCTTTTGGGGTCCTTTTCCCTTTTTCCTTAAAGTATAAAACGTTCTTTGCGAGAGTCTGCTGGAGGTCAAAGCTCAGTTTTCATTTATCTGAAAACGTTATTCCCTGATTATTAAAAAATTATATTTTGGCTGGGTTTAAGATTCTAGGTTTCGGCAATCATGTTCTCTCAGCCCTTTTAAAACACTGCTCCACTATCTTCTGGTTTCCACTGCTGCTGCAGAGAATTCTCCCTGGGAGGCGATCAACTTTCTTTTTGACTCCTTTAAGATCATCTTTATGCCTTTGGTGGTAGGTATATCATACTAATTTGTCTGGATAATGCTTTTTCTAATTTTAATTCTACTTGGGGTTTACTCTGATTCTTAAATCTAAATATTTCTGGGTTTCAGTATTTTGGAAATTTTTAGCATCTTTTTCTCAAATACTGCCTTTTCCCCACTCTCATCTTTTTCTGCCTTGCTATTTATTTTAAATTATCTCATTCTGTTTCTTCAGATTTAATTTTCAGTTTTCATCTTTGTCTTTCTAGACTGTATTCTATGGAGTTTCTTCAGCTTTACTCCCAGTTTACAAAAACTCTCTTTAGCTATGTCTAACGCATTGTTTGACTCATCCACTAAGGTTTAATCTCACTGATCACGTATCTCTGCCTTCAGTTCTTCTAGATCTTTCTTCATAGGATTTTAGCNTCTTGAAGGAGGGAGGAAGTAATTAGTGCTTTTCAGGATGTTGGAGAAATGCCACAGAATGTTTGTATTCATCTCCACTCCAGTGTCCCAAAAGCCAAACAGGAATTCCATGAACTAAGAAATGCTCCCATTCACTTAACGGTAATCTTCTCAATTCCATAATAGGTAGAATCAACACTAATTCAGAGAAGCCTTGCTTGCTCTAGAAAACACTGTTTTACTTCTTCAGACTAGGAGAAAATGCCGTTTAGGGCTTCTCTGGTGGCTCAAACGGCGAAGAAGCCACGTGCAATGCAGGAGACCCAGGTTCAGTCCCTGGGTCAGGAAGATCCATCCCTTGGCACAGGAAGTGGCAACCACTCCAGTATTCTTGCCTGGAAAATTCCATGGACAGAGGAGCCTTGCAGGCACGTTAGCCACCTAAAGTATCAGAAGTATGACAGTGTTTTAAAGAGAAGCTCCTCGCGTAAGAGATTACTCACATGCTCTATATTGCTGGGTGCTTAGTTGAGGCACCCAACTAAGACAGTTCACCATCAAATGCACCACTTTGAACTCATTTCTCTATATAAATGTATACGCTCCCCCTCCCCAAGCATAAAGGGATAAACAGTACAAGGCCCTTTCGGGATTTACTACTGGGGACTAAAGTCTTTAACGTATCTCAAGACTTTACAGGACTTTGTATCAGACGTGAAATTGTACCCCATCTTGTCATAAGTCAGCAGGCTCTAACATAAAGTAAAAAATGGCGGAGAGCAGCAAAGAGGCAACGGAGGATGGAATTTTTATAGTAAACAGCTTTGCCACTGTGAATAATGACTGTTACTAAAATGTGCGGCTGCTTTTCCAGTATCTCCCTCTTTCTCCCTCTGTTGATCTCCGTTGCCATAACTACCATTTGAATCATCTTAACAACTGCATACACATCTCCAGTGCTGGCACTGCCACTCTGTCGCTCCAGCTCGGCTTTCGTTCACCTGGCAGCTGCTTAGATCAGAGGCTGCTAACACATCGCACGAGGGGCTGTCTTAGGAAAATTCCTAAGTCCTAGTTCTCAATATATGGTAATATTTAAATCTCAATCATAATTTTCAATCAACTAGAGAGTTTTTTCTTCCCTAATTGCCACAAACTTTTTAATTTTCAAGGAGAAAATGACAAATTTTCAAAATCTAAGAAACCTCTAAAAAATTCTAAGCTCTATATTTGGCTTCACGGCCTATGCTTTCCTCTCTCTGCAAGTCATCCATCACCATCAATAGTGGGAAAATAACAACTGGGTTTCTGGGGAAAGATGATGGACTGAGCACACGTGCTCAATGCCTCTCCTGACCGTGGCACCTTTAAATTACAATAAAGGAATTTTAAAGGAGGTCTAAACCCATGACAAGAAAGAGAAAAGATGGCAGGGTTGTCATCAGACTAGAAGTTCTAACTAAATTTTTTTAGAATCTGAAAGTGGACGGGTACACATTGCCTGGTGAAGCGGAGCAGAGGAAATCACCGCTGCGCAGTCTTGAAAGAGGAGAGTGGTTAAGAGGGAGCCCATGTGCCGGGAGAACTCCGAGCACTGAGATGGCAAGCAGAACGTAAGGTGGAAGTGAGACAGGGGAGTGAAAACTAAGGGATGCAAGCCTGAGCATGAAACGATCCACAGCCAAAACCCACACCTGACCCACCTCTGGACCCCTGGACATTCACTCCACCAGCAAGGAGGAGTCTGCTCCGGAGGAGTCTGCAGAGCACAAATGCAGCCCATTGACGCCCCGATGTCACATAAGCCACCGGAGAAGGTTTCTTAACTCCCCTACTCGCCCACATACACAGAACACACTCAGCCTCCCGATTCCCACTCTTCTATGGACAACAGGGATCACCAGACTCTGGAGGAAAGCCTAGAGCATCACAGAAAGAGATCAAGACAAACAGATTAACCCTGAAGGGAACAGATAACTTAGAGGAAAAAAAAAAATCTAAAGCACCAAAACACAAGACCTACAACTCCTCTCATTCATACCCTCAGAGAGTCTCCTAAGGATTACACTGAGAAATCAAGAATGTCATGCTAGGGAAAAGATTTAAAAATTAAAAAAGAAACCCTCTGGTGGTTAAAAACATGACTGCCGAAATTAAAAAAAAAAAATAAATGAGGGCTTCCCTGGTGGCTCGATGGTAAGGAAGCTGCTTGCAAAATGCAGGAGATACATGTTTGATCCCTGATCTGAGAAGATCCCACATGGTGAGGAGCAGCAGCTAAGCCGGTGCTCCAGAGTCCGGGAGCTGCAACCACTGAGCCTGCAAGAAGAGAGCCGCCCTCGCTCACTACAGCTAGAGAACGCCCGTGCACCAGGGAAGACTCGGCACACTCAAAAAATAACCAACGACAGAAATAACAATTCTTTAAAAAAAAAAAAGAATGAAGAGTAGGGACTTCCCTGGGGGTCCAGTGGCCACACTCCCAATGGAGGTTTGATTCCTGGTGGGAGAGCCAGATCCCGCATGCCACAACTAAGACCTGGGGCAGCCTAATTCATTATTTTTATTATTATCTTTAGCATGAGAGGCAGTCAAGGAAATTTCCCAAAACCCTAGAAAAAAGGCAAAGTCCAGGAGGGCAAATATGAAATTAATACCAAGAGCCCCTGTAGTAAACACGACCCCGATTCACGGCTGCTGTGGTGGTCTGCACTCTCCCTACTCTGCCCAGCCCCCCAGGGGCTTTCTCCTGTGTGATACCATCCTGGCCACCAGGGTGCCTGGAAATCAGCTACCACAGCTTGTCAACTGAGGTTCACCTAGAGCTCACCTGATTCAAATTTCACAGAGGCCACCTAGAGCGGACTGACCCCTCAGCTTTAACTCCTGTATCTCACAGTGGTGATGCCACGCAAGCACACACAGTCTCTCTTGCATTGCAGACATGTGTTCTACCTTTTGGGGTCCTTTTCCCTTTTTCCTTAAAGTATAAAACGTTCTTTGCGAGAGTCTGCTGGAGGTCAAAGCTCAGTTTTCATTTATCTGAAAACGTTATTCCCTGATTATTAAAAAATTATATTTTGGCTGGGTTTAAGATTCTAGGTTTGGCAATCATGTTCTCTCAGCCCTTTTAAAACACTGCTCCACTATCTTCTGGTTTCCACTGCTGCTGCAGAGAATTCTCCCTGGGAGGCAATCAACTTTCTTTTTGACTCCTTTAAGATCATCTTTATGCCTTTGGTGGTAGGTATATCATACTAATTTGTCTGGATAATGCTTTTTCTAATTTTAATTCTACTTGGGGTTTACTCTGATTCTTAAATCTAAATATTTCTGGGTTTCAGTATTTTTGGAAATTTTTAGCATCGTTTTCTCAAATACTGCCTTTTCCCCACTCTCATCTTTTTCTGCCTCGCTATTTATTTTAAATTATCTCATTCTGTTTCTTTAGATTTAATTTTCAGTTTTCATCTTTGTCTTTCTAGACTGTATTCTATGGAGTTTCTTCAGCTTTACTCCCAGTTTACAAAAACTCTCTTTAGCTATGTCTAACGCATTGTTTGACTCATCCACTAAGGTTTAATCTCACTGATCACGTATCTCTGCCTTCAGTTCTTCTAGATCTTTCTTCATAGGATTTTAGCTCTGTTTTTAAGCTATAATTTTATATCATAATTCTAATAGCCAAAGCTCCATACTAGTTCTGCTTTTTCTCTCTCTCTTGCACTCACAGTTGCTTATTTCCTCGTGTGTTTAAATTGAGGAGTATGACCTCATGTTAGGAGAGGCTTTATCTGTGGGAATCCTGGGTTAAGGCTAGAATAAAGGCTGCTGCTGTTAAGTCGCTTCAGTCGTGTCCGACTCTGTGCAACCCCATAGAGGACAGCCCACCAGGCTCCGCCGTTCCTGGGATTCTCCAGGCAAGAACACTGGAGTGGGTTGCCATTTCCTTCTCCAGTATAGGAAAGTGAAAAGTGAAAGTGAAGTCGCTCAGTCATGTCTGACTCTTCATGACCCCATGGACGGCAGCCTACCAGGCTCCTCCGCCCATGGGATTTTCCAGGCAAGAGTACTGGAGTGGGATGCCATTGCCTTCTCCAAAGAATAAAGGCAGCTATATCCAAACAGGATATATACTGACTACTGCCAGTATCCAGGAACTCTATCAACCCAGGATCTCTTTAAGATAATTTCTCTTTTTGGAATTCTCCAGACTACATAGGTCAGGTAAATTCAAACAAAGTTCATGAGAAAACAGGCCTAGGGTAAAAACTATCCAAGGAGAATCCCACCACCACCACCCCGCCCCAGCAATTCAAAGTACAGGCCAAATCAGACAAGTTTTTAAAAAAAAAGAAAGAAAATCTGCCAATGGGCTTATTTTTTCATTCTACCATTTTGCTAGAGATATAGGTAGCACTTCAATACTCCTAACTTTATACGGCAGTCTCAGTTCCACCTGCCTGTTTAACACAAGCTCCAGACTTTGTCTCCTATCCCAAAAAGCCTTTGAAATTCAGGTCTCACAGACACCCACCAGATGAGTGAACCGCTCCACTTGCAGCCATATACCAAAGGGAAACAAAGCATATGTCCACACAGATTTTTTCACAAATGTTCTGGCAGCTTTATTTGTAAGAGCCCCCAAATGGAGACAACCTGAATGTCCAATAACAGGTGAGCAGATAAACACAGTACGGCACGTCCAGACAGAGTCTCATTTAGCAATAAAAAGGGACAAACCACCAATACACACAACAGTACAGGCGACTCTGAAAACAGGTTAGAGTACTCAGGATATGCCTGTATTTTCTAGAATCTTATACAGATGAAAATGAACACATGGGAATAGAAAACAGGGAAGTGGCTGACAGGAGACGGGGCAGTGCAGACGGGGAAAGGCTGCAGGAGGTCATGAGAGAACCTAATGACTGATATTTCCATTATTTCAATTATGGTGATGATTTCAGAGGTGTATACCTGCGTCGTAATTTATCAGATCTTACACTTTAAATGTTTGTAGTTGCAAAGAAACAGAGGAAAACAACAGAATGGGAAAGACCAGGGATCTCTTCAAGAAAATTAGAGATACCAAGGGAACATTTCATGCAAAGATGGGCTCGATAAAGGACAGAAATGGTCTGGACCTATCAGAAGAAGGAGATATTAAGAAGAGGTGGCAAGAATACATGGAAGAACGGTACAAAAAAGATCTTTACGACCAAGATAATCACGATGGTGTGATCACTCACTTAGAGCCAGACATCCTGGAATGTGAAGTCAAGTGGGCCTTAGGAGCATCACTATGAACAAAGCTACTGGAGGTGATGGAATTCCAGTTGAGCTGTTTCAAATCCTGAAAGATGATGCTGTGAAAGTGCTGCACTCAATATGCCAGCAAATTTGGAAAACTCAGCAGTGGCCACAGGACTGGAAAAGGTCAGTTTTCATTCCAATCCCAAAGAAAGACAAGGCCAAAGAATGCTCAAACTACCGCACAATTGCACTCATCTCACATGCTAGTAAAGTAATGCTCAAAATTCTCCAAGCCAGGCTTCAGCA
>SJYW01017911.1:458077-468207 GCA_006410735.1 Raphicerus campestris | reverse complement strand
AGCTGCGGCCGACACAGCCGCCCGGGGGAGCCCGCCTATGCGGCCCTCCCGCATCCTGCCAGAAGCCCCCGCGGGCTTGGCGGCCGCTCACCACAGGTTTCCCCTTCTCTCCTCCAGGTCCTTCTCGAGAGTCTGTCTGGGATCACCCTTCTCTCCCTGGGCCAACAGTCCCGCCCACCAGACCAGGCGGTCAGCAGCTTGCGCTGGCTGTGCGGCCTGATGGGGAGCGCGGGCGGTGGGGGGCGCCGGGGGGAGGGCAAGTGTGCTCGGCATGCGTGTGTGCAATGCCCCGGCCAGGGCCGCATTCCTCCGCGCACCAACGCACCGGAAGCCTCTGCTGGGCAGCTCTTTCTCGGCAACCCTGGGAAACTTGTCGTGGGCGATGACCCGCACCCACTTGGTCTCCGTGCTGCCAGATACGCTCTGATGAATTCGCCCAGTTCTCTGCTTTGGCTTTGCTCTCCTCGGGGAAGCGCTCATCAGGCGACCGGCACCCGGTCCCTGGGACGTCTCCGTACCTAACTCTGCTGATAAAAGAGTTTTGTTTTTTTTTTTCCCCACCCAGCGTCTGCATAGGACTGATTATTTTGGCTCGTGCCAGGATTTGGAAAATGTGCCAAACTATGATGCCCTACTAGATTTATAACGCTTTCAAAACTCTCAACATTTGTTAAAGCATTAAGCTATGGTATAAAAAAGAAGAAAGAAAACAAACAAACAAACCCCAAAAGGGCTCTTGGGGGCCTAAGAGACAGATCAGAAACACGAGGGCTGTCGGGTGGAAGTACGGCGCCACGCCACAGAGCGATGGGGGCCCTCCTTCCTAAAGAGAAAGGAGCACTGCTGTGATACTGTCAGTGCACAGGGAGGCAGTTCTGTGGACGCACCTTCCAGGTGGCACTCCCAAGGACNGATGGGGGCCCTCCTTCCTAAAGAGAAAGGAGCACTGCTGTGATACTGTCAGTGCACAGGGAGGCAGTTCTGTGGACGCACCTTCCAGGCGGCACTCCCAAGGACGTCTCCAAAGCCTTTACAAGCACCTATTCTTTTGATGCAGAAATCCCACTTTTAGAAAACTTATCCTGAGGAAATAACACAAAAATGGATTATGAAGAGGATCCTGGGGAGAAAAACTGCCGACAGCGTTCAGTGCTCGTGAACGGGATCAGAGTAGACCACGGCGTGGCCGCACCTGCCAGGAGGATGAGACATCCACCCTGCCACACGTGCGGGCAGAGCGCCCTCCTCCTGAGCGCGCTCGGCAGAGAGGCAGGGGAGCAGCATCCTGGGGGCCCGGGCTGCCGGCTGCAGCACCATCACGACCTCAGCAGGGCCTCTCCATGCGTCTCTAACTGCCCTGAGGAAGCAATAAAGGCCTTCTCACACACACACACAAGCCACGCGGATATACAAATGTCTGCATATAATTTCAAAAAGGTCTACAAAATCCAAAGAGAAGCATATCGTTTATATTTAAGAATAAACAAACAAACAAAGAATAAACAATCATCTTGGCAAGTTAACAAATTCTGAATATGGGCAACTCTGATCACAAACAGGGGTAGGGGAAATTCAGTCTTTGGAGGCAGGCCCCAAGCACACTACAAACTCTACCTGGCTCTTCTTTTTTTATTTTTATTGAAGGCTAATTACTTTACAAGGAGAAGGCAATGGCACCCCACTCCAGTACTCTTGCCTGCAAAATCCCACGGATTGAGGAGCCTGGTGGGCTGCAGTCCATGAGGTCGCTGAGGGNACTCCAGAACTTGAGTTCTGAATCATTCCACCAGGCAGCCTTCTCCACAGCAGGATTTATGACCCCAAAGGACTCCATAAAGGCAAGAATCATGACTGTCTTTTTTTTTTTTTAATGCTATAACTCCACCAAACACCAGTACAACAGAGCTACCATATAGCAGATATTTTGTCAAAAGAAAAATAAATGGACTAAATGAAAAGGATCACCAAAATGTGGAGTCAGGAGCGGAATTTATAAGGTGACATGCTCTAGCCTACATTTTGCTAGATTTTTAATTTTATCTATTTCTTGTACTTATTTTTTGCCGTACTGGCTCTCTACTGCTGTGCAGGCATCTCACTGTTATGGCCTCCCTTGCTGGGGAGCATAAGCTCCAGGAGCAAGGGCTTCAGCAGCTGCAGCTCCTGGGCTCCAGAGCACAGGCTTGACACTGTGGCACGCGTGCTGAGATGCTCTGAGGCATGTGGGATCTTCCCGGATCAGGGACTGAACCTGTGTCTCCTGCACTGGCAGGCGAATTCTTTACCACTGAGTCACCAGGGAAGCCCCTTGGCTAGGTTTTTTTTAAGTTTTCCTACCAAGTACATGTATTCTGGGTTTCACTTCCCTTGAATTCAATTTGCACTGGGATCTGAAAGGATGGAAAGCCCATCACCCAGTGTCGCAGGGCAGAAGAACTAGAAAGCAGTGCAAAGACCCTACGGTGGAAACAGATCTGTCCTGTTTAATGAATAGCAAGATGGGGCCAACGTGGCTGTGGGGGGAGGCTGGGGACACGGATGGGGCAGATCTTGGTTAGGCATTTGGCTTTTAGCTGAAGTGAAATGAGAAGCTACTGGAGGGGTTTTAGCAGTGGACCAATATGATCTCATTTGCATTCCTGAAAGATTATTCAGGTTTCTGTATGAAAAATATGTTGTAAAACATAAAGTCTGAAAGCAAGAGGAGGCCAGTGCACATGGCCAGATGAAGTGAGGATCTGATGCGGTGATTCCTGTATGAGCGCGGGGCACACCGCCTGGCAGCCTTTATGCACCCAACTGTTCTTTTTCCCTTTGGGAAGGCTCAATTTGAAAATCAGTATAAATATATGCAATCACAATAAAGTACACACCCATGCACCCAACACAAAAAGTTACCATATACTACATTCAGTGGCATGGAAAAATATTTATAATGTATTGTGAAAGGTTTTTTTAAAAGCAAATGAACAGTTTTTATATGTGAGGCATATAGCTCTGAGCAGAGAAATAAATCTGAAAGGTTTCCTTAGAACAAAGAGTGGGTATCTCTAAACAGGATCGGAGAGCTCAGTGAAACTGTAGATGGCTTTTACTTCCTTTGTGATCCCTTTCTATACTTCTGAATTCTCTTTTAACAGCATTTATTAAAAATTCATATATGCACACCCTATGGCTAGCAGTTCAAGAATTCTTACCCTTATTTACCAAAAGTGAAGTGAAGCTGCTCAGTCATGTCCGACTCTTTGTGACTCCGTGGACTGTAGCCCACCAGCCTCCTGTGTCCATGGGATTCTCCAGGCAAGAATACTGGAGTGGGTTGCCATAAAAGACACGTATAAATACACACTATTCATCACAGCCCACAGGGTCGCAGAGAGTCGGACACAACTGAAGTGACAACACACATGACACACGTGATAGAAAAGCATGCATTCTCTTTTCTAATAATGAGCACTTATTTAATGGAGAGAAACAGAACATGGATTTCATTGGTAGGGAAATACTTAACTTTTTGAATATATATTTTTTTAATTTGAAGAAGTGGCTGGATAACCCACTAGATGAAGATTTATATTATTTCAAAGCAGAATAATTTAACTGGGAGAATCTTCCGGTCACGCGGTAGCTGCGAAATGCAATGTTTGTGACCATCGCATGGAAGAAATCTGTTAATGTCTACCAACAATTTTTCAAAAAATTAAAGGGGGAGTTAGTTAAAACAGGATATTTAAGCATTTCTTGATTTTTGTCCTCCTGGTCCTAAAATGCTTCCCAAAAAAGACCTTTCCTTCACAGAGGAGAGAGAAAAGGCTGGGAGAAGCTTCAGGGTGGGGAAGGACTGACAGGTTAGAGAGGTGATTTGCTACTCCAAAGTCAATTATCAGATTTCAATGATATGCCAAAGCCCATGAATAGTCACAAAAACACAGGGAGGTGNATAAAAGACACGTATAAATACACACTATTCATCACAGCCCACAGGGTCGCAGAGAGTCGGACACAACTGAAGTGACAACACACATGACACACGTGATAGAAAAGCATGCATTCTCTTTTCTAATAATGAGCACTTGTTTAATGGAGAGAAACAGAACATGGATTTCACTGGTAGGGAAATACTTAACTTTTTGAATATATATTTTTTTAATTTGAAGAAGTGGCTGGATAACCCACTAAATGAAGATTTATATTATTTCAAAGCAAAATAATTTAACTGGGAGAATCTTCCGGTCACGTGGTAGCTGCGAAATGCAATGTTTGTGACCATCGCATGGAAGAAATCTGTTAATGTCTACCAACAATTTTTCAAAAAATTAAAGGGGGAGTTAGTTAAAACAGGATATTTAAGCATTTCTTGATTTTTGTCCTCCTGGTCCTAAAATGCTTCCCAAAAAAGACCTTTCCTTCACAGAGGAGAGAGAAAAGGCTGGGAGAAGCTTCAGGGTGGGGAAGGACTGACAGGTTAGAGAGGTGATTTGCTACTCCAAAGTCAATTATCAGATTTCAATGATATGCCAAAGCCCATGAATGGTCACAAAAACACAGGGAGGTGGGCGGCGCGGATACATTTAGCCACCAAGAAAATACATAAAAGAAATTTTCTTCCTTAAAAAGTAGAGAAGCAGTATGTTAAAGATGTGTTACCCTAATGTTTTAGCAGAAAAGATGTCACCTAATATTTTTGGGTCTTCTTACAAGGATCAGTTATGCAGCCACTTGGAAAAGAACAGAGTATTTCTTGCTTTCAAGAACCCCTGACATTTCTAAGAGTGAATGTTAAGAGAACGGAAAGAAATTCAGAAACAACAGGTCTCCTGTTATAGGATGGTGCTGTCTATTACAAACCCAAGAATAACAGGAATCTACTTGATAGCAGCCACTTGGAAGTCGCCACACCAGAGGACTGCCTTTAAGGAGGCGGCAAGGGACCGAACCCAGCAGCTGCTTCTCCTTGGCACAGCAAAACGACATTCCGACAGCCCCAAGATCCGCAGGGAAGACAGCGACAGTCCTAAGGAGACCACATGTGAACCAGGCTAAAGTGGGAACACTAAAGAGCTGCAAGGTGGCCAAGGGCGAGCCTTCCGAGCCTGCGACAGGAGCCTGGGCTCTCGTCCGGGCCCACCACTGGGAAGACGGGAAGCGTGGCTACTTAGTCGCACTGGCCCTGCAGTGTGATTGGGAGGATTAAGCCAGCGACTAGGAGACTTCCAGACATGGCATGCTCAGCAGTTATTATAGTAGATGGCAGCCGTCCTGGGAAGCACTCGCCCCTTGCTTTGAGAGAGTCGGCAAGCTCTGCGATGCCCCCAGGCCTCCCCGGCCCTGGGGAGTTGCTGTCAGGCACTGACCAGGCCTCCCTCTGCTCTGATGAGTGAGAGAATGCCCTCCCAAACCCAAGGAAACAGGGATGATTTTAGCTGAAACAAGCAGCCAGATCTGAAGTTAGTAAAGACAGTCAGAACTCCATCCCAGGTCTGACTCACTCCTGGGCCCAAACTCTTAGCCACTCTGCAAAGCAAAATGGGCACGAGATGTCGAGCACACAGCAGCACGTGGCCCACTCAGAGTAAGCCCTCAGTCTAAGTCAGGGGACCGCCGAGGTAATGTCAACAATATCCCTTCAAGGAAGGGAACTGGGGTAACACTCCTAGGGGAGAAAAGACAGTGCGTGGAGGCGCCCTGGAGAGACCATGGCTTCTCAGCTTTCTCAGAATCTTGCCCGAACTCCCCAGTTTCTTGTATGACATTAGATTCTCAACAGGATCTGGCGTTCTCCAGGAGGCGAGCAGACCTCCCCAGTGGGCTGAACTCAGAGCCTGTCTTATAGCAACTTGTTCTGAGCTCTTGAGAAAGAACGCTTGAATCAATCTCCATTTCTTCCCTTACATGGCAAGTTTTGAGGGCCCCAGACTGCCTTCCCACAAGGTCAGAAGGAAATTCTGAAGAATAAAATGGCCTGAGACCCCCCCTTTCCACCCAGCATTCAGGATTCTCCCCCTTTTCCTGAGGTCAACTGTGTAGTGAATCCAGCAGATAACACCAAGAGAAGCCCTGCTCTGCCCAGGCTGAGGTTCTAGAGGATTCCAAATGCCCTGATCCCACAGCCATGAGCATAGGGCAAGAAAGAGCTTGGTTCCAAATGCCCACATCCCACAGCCATGAGGATGGGGCAAGAAAGAGTTTGGTTTTCATTTCCTTTTAAAAGTCCCCAGACACACACACCTCAAAACCTCCTTACAGTCAAAGCAAAGTGGACACAGATCAGTTATCACATAATAGAATGTAGCCAGCCAACGCTAATTCTGTAGAGGAGAGCGGCCAGCTGGCACCATGGGCACAAAAGTTCCCTTAGACATTTGAAGATAAGTTGGCAAATAGCAATAAAACAGCATCTTCCCCTCAACTCCTACAGCCCTAACTATTTCTCTTTTTCGGTGAAACACTATCGGGCTGCCTTAGACACTGTCAAGGTAAGTTTAAAGGTGAAGAGGAAATGTTAAGAGTGAAATGGACTTCAATGGTTTTGAAGAGAAAATGGCCATTTACAGCAGTGCTGAAAAACAGCCGAAAAAGGCACCAACTTTGTCGTGTCTGAATTCGTCAAAATGTTTTAAAAGTCATAAAGAATTAAGTGACCCACTGAATAAGCTAATTGGAAATCTAAAGTCTGTTGCAATTTCATACGGAAGATCTGAAGTAAATGCCTTTCATTTGACCACATAATTAATTAAACTCCCCACCCAGATGCAGAAAGCCCAAGAAGCAGCTCTCTGCAGGAGACCTGGGGCCGGGAAGGGTGGGGGTTGGGGTTGGGGGGTTCGGCTCTGTGTGAACCCTGTGTGACCAAAGTCAAGGAGAAAAGGAAGTGAGAAAACACAAAGCCTCCCAGACTCAGCTGCTTTCCTAAAGCGGTATAAACTTGGAAGCAGGATACTACAGCAGGGAACCAGCTTCTATTTGTTGATCTTTGCATTTCGAAACCCATTTGTCTTCATAAGAAAAGTGGTTGCCTCTTCTCTCACAGAGAAACATTAAATGGCATACATAATGAAACCACCACACAGTTTGCAGATCACTTTTTAATAAAGGAGAAGTGTGGTCGACACGGGTATTCTGAAAGAAAGTTATCCTGATGCTAAAGGGTGTTCTTTCTGCACATTTAAAGGTGTGAAAGGCACAGGTCCTGGAACGAGCCCCTTGGCTCCTTGGCCACCTGGGGCAGACACCCACAGATGGCAGGTCACAGACCCCATCTCTGGAGACCAGACAGAGTAGCAGCTAAGCAGAGGCCCCTGGAGCTGGGTTTGCAGAGACACCCTTCATTCCACAACGCCACATGCCCAGGGAGAGGAGCTTCATGGTGTCCAAAACACAAGAAAACAGTGTTTTGCTTAGCTTTACCAAGATAGAAAAAAGGAGAGAATTGCTCAAAACGGTCTCCTAATTTACACACTTATTATAGCTAACACATCAAACACACCTTACAAGTGAAGAGGAAAAGCATGTGAGGGGCGTGTCTTACTGAATCTACAGGAAGTCCTACCAGGCACTTACTCTCATCATTACAGTTGATCCTTTCTAGAGACCTAGACGTCCCAAGTCACGTGGGAACCATGAACACCATGGATATAAGTGGTGAACGAGTGACAGCTGTGTACAAAACACAGTGAGAAGAGTGGATGGAGACTGTCAACCCAACATCATTACTAAAGCACGTCCAGAACAAGCCTCACCTCCTGCTTATGCAAGAACTATAAGGAACTGCCCTTTTTCTGTGATTTCACTGTTGTTTCTGGTTACCAGACTCAAGTTCAAGAGAATCACTTTTCCCCCTCTTGCCCATCTCTGCCCACTTGACCAAGCCAGTCAAGCCCATACCCAAGATGGCTCTTGGCATCACTACTGTTCATCAGGCTCTCCTTACCTCCTTCTCAAACTACAGACTGATTATGCTAAATCATGGCTCTGATCTTTTGACAAACTCCTTCAAACATTTATTGAACAATGTATTCTTTGTCAACTACTGTTCCTAGTACTGGGGATACTCTCATGATGCTAACAGATTAATGGGAATCCTCTGTAACTTTCATTGGCTGCCAAATACCCCCAGAATCTTTGGCTCTGCATTTGAGGTCATCGCTGAAGCAAGCCTAGCGTGCCTTTCTGCCTTAATGCATGCACCACGCTGAACACTGCAGCCAAGCCATTCCTAGCAAACTTTTTCCTTTGCCACCTGAAGACATCTCCTCTCCCTTGCTGAAGAATAATCTCCCTGAGACCGTTCCCTAGGGCACTCAGTGAAGATACTCAGAGAAGGAAGAGTCCTGAGAGGCCCCACTGAATCTGAATCCCTCCTTATCGTCGTATCTGGCCGCCTTCTGAATAACCCCAGTGATAAAATGATCCTGGTTTTCTGAGGCACTCGTGCTATTGCTCAATGGCTCTCCTGCCTGAAAACTCTTTCCACACTGAGCCCAAACACGTTTTACTTTGTGACTGCCATCCACTTCTCGTAATTCTGCCATCCAAAGCAGTGTAGGGTGAGACCAGCTTCCTCTTACATGACCATCCTTTAAATATTTTCAGACAGCTGACACACCTTCCCTTGGTCTCTTCTTCTCCAAGCTCAAAACATCACCCAGGTTCAACTATCCAGTCAGTGAATACTTACTGAACATCCTATGCGATAGGCACTAAACACACCTGCTCCAAAGACATGGAAGAGGAAATGAGAGAGGCAGTTATAAAACGGAGTGATAAATACCACAGTGATAAGCAAAGAGTGCAGCTGGAGCAGCGGAAGTGATACCTCTTTGGAAGGGGTGGATTCTGGCAGGTAACAAGGAAATGACATGGAATCCCATTTTCTGAACCACAACCATTTTTAGGTTAAATAATGGGCCCTTCAATTTTCAGAGATTGAAACTTGGCACTATTTATTTATATTAAACCCCAAATGTCATATTAAAAGGAACACAATTAGACTAACATAATAATATGAAGATATGTCGTTTATTTTGTATCAGTTCATTTACTCTAGTCTGCCATGCCTTTCTGAACTGAGGCTTTTAATTCTCAGATAATGGTTACCAGCATTCATTTAATTGCCCCTCATAACTCAATAAGAACTCACACATCAGAAGCTAGTGTGCTGGACTTAATCAAGGACCAAAACACAACTTAGTACAATTTGTTACGATAAATTACCACTGCTTCAGCAGAAGATAAACGGTTATACTTCAAATCTAGTCTAAATGATGATTAAATGTCCCTAAAAGTGATCTATAGCAACATTACACCAGTGTGAACTGTAGCCCGACAGCAGGAAAAAGATAAACTCATATCATGCTTGGGGTCATCGTGGAGACAGGGTTTGGTAGAGATTCTTCATTTAAAAAGATAATTAGGTAAAGAATCAACATGTTTTAGATTTTTTAAATTATTCATTAGAAAGCTCCATAACAGCCACCTCTTAAAACACAATCAAGAATATCATCAACTCAGTATTTTATAAAGAAAACTGAGTGAAGATACATCAAATGGAATAAAAGAGATCTGTAATGTGGTATTAATCTGCTGTTGTTCAGTCACTAAGTCCTGTCTGACTCTCTGCAACCCCATGGACTGCAGCACACCAGGCTTCCCTGTCCTTCACTATCCCCAGAGTTTGTTCAAATTCATGCCCACTGAGCAGGTGATGCTATTTAACCATCACGTCCTCTGCCACTCCCTTCTCTTTTTGCCTTCAATCCTTCCCAACGTCAGGGTCTTCTCAAGTGAGTTAGCTCCTCTTTGCATCAGGTGGCCAAAGTACTGGAGCTTCAGCATCAGTCCTTCCAATAATCAGGGTTGATTTCCTTTAAGACTGACTGGTTTGACCTCCTTGCAGTTCAAGGGACTCCCATTCTCCAGCATAATTCAAAAGCGTCAATTCTTTGGTGCTCAGCTTTCTTTATGGTCCAACTCTCACATCAGCACATGACTACTAGAAAAACCATAGCTTTGACTATACAAACCTTTGTCAGCAAAGTTTTGTCTCTGCTTTTTAATACACCGTCTAGCTTTTATTCCAAGGAGCAAGTGTCTTTTAATTTCATGGCTGCAGTCACCATCTTCAGTGATTT
>SJYW01017911.1:404242-457110 GCA_006410735.1 Raphicerus campestris | reverse complement strand
GTGATAGAAAAGCATGCATTCTCTTTTCTAATAATGAGCACTTGTTTAATGGAGAGAAACAGAACATGGATTTCACTGGTAGGGAAATACTTAACTTTTTGAATATATATTTTTTTAATTTGAAGAAGTGGCTGGATAACCCACTAAATGAAGATTTATATTATTTCAAAGCAAAATAATTTAACTGGGAGAATCTTCCGGTCACGCGGTAGCTGCGAAATGCAATGTTTGTGACCATCGCATGGAAGAAATCTGTTAATGTCTACCAACAATTTTTCAAAAAATTAAAGGGGGAGTTAGTTAAAACAGGATATTTAAGCATTTCTTGATTTTTGTCCTCCTGGTCCTAAAATGCTTCCCAAAAAAGACCTTTCCTTCACAGAGGAGAGAGAAAAGGCTGGGAGAAGCTTCAGGGTGGGGAAGGACTGACAGGTTAGAGAGGTGATTTGCTACTCCAAAGTCAATTATCAGATTTCAATGATATGCCAAAGCCCATGAATGGTCACAAAAACACAGGGAGGTGGGCGGCGCGGATACATTTAGCCACCAAGAAAATACATAAAAGAAATTTTCTTCCTTAAAAAGTAGAGAAGCAGTATGTTAAAGATGTGTTACCCTAATGTTTTAGCAGAAAAGATGTCACCTAATATTTTTGGGTCTTCTTACAAGGATCAGTTATGCAGCCACTTGGAAAAGAACAGAGTATTTCTTGCTTTCAAGAACCCCTGACATTTCTAAGAGTGAATGTTAAGAGAACGGAAAGAAATTCAGAAACAACAGGTCTCCTGTTATAGGATGGTGCTGTCTATTACAAACCCAAGAATAACAGGAATCTACTTGATAGCAGCCACTTGGAAGTCGCCACACCAGAGGACTGCCTTTAAGGAGGCGGCAAGGGACCGAACCCAGCAGCTGCTTCTCCTTGGCACAGCAAAACGACATTCCGACAGCCCCAAGATCCGCAGGGAAGACAGCGACAGTCCTAAGGAGACCACATGTGAACCAGGCTAAAGTGGGAACACTAAAGAGCTGCAAGGTGGCCAAGGGCGAGCCTTCCGAGCCTGCGACAGGAGCCTGGGCTCTCGTCCGGGCCCACCACTGGGAAGACGGGAAGCGTGGCTACTTAGTCGCACTGGCCCTGCAGTGTGATTGGGAGGATTAAGCCAGCGACTAGGAGACTTCCAGACATGGCATGCTCAGCAGTTATTATAGTAGATGGCAGCCGTCCTGGGAAGCACTCGCCCCTTGCTTTGAGAGAGTCGGCAAGCTCTGCGATGCCCCCAGGCCTCCCCGGCCCTGGGGAGTTGCTGTCAGGCACTGACCAGGCCTCCCTCTGCTCTGATGAGTGAGAGAATGCCCTCCCAAACCCAAGGAAACAGGGATGATTTTAGCTGAAACAAGCAGCCAGATCTGAAGTTAGTAAAGAGAGTCAGAACTCCATCCCAGGTCTGACTCACTCCTGGGCCCAAACTCTTAGCCACTCTGCAAAGCAAAATGGGCACGAGATGTCGAGCACACAGCAGCACGTGGCCCACTCAGAGTAAGCCCTCAGTCTAAGTCAGGGGACCGCCGAGGTAATGTCAACAATATCCCTTCAAGGAAGGGAACTGGGGTAACACTCCTAGGGGAGAAAAGACAGTGCGTGGAGGCGCCCTGGAGAGACCGTGGCTTCTCAGCTTTCTCAGAATCTTGCCCGAACTCCCCAGTTTCTTGTATGACATTAGATTCTCAACAGGATCTGGCGTTCTCCAGGAGGCGAGCAGACCTCCCCAGTGGGCTGAACTCAGAGCCTGTCTTATAGCAACTTGTTCTGAGCTCTTGAGAAAGAACGCTTGAATCAATCTCCATTTCTTCCCTTACATGGCAAGTTTTGAGGGCCCCAGACTGCCTTCCCACAAGGTCAGAAGGAAATTCTGAAGAATAAAATGGCCTGAGACCCCCCCTTTCCACCCAGCATTCAGGATTCTCCCCCTTTTCCTGAGGTCAACTGTGTAGTGAATCCAGCAGATAACACCAAGAGAAGCCCTGCTCTGCCCAGGCTGAGGTTCTAGAGGATTCCAAATGCCCTGATCCCACAGCCATGAGCATAGGGCAAGAAAGAGCTTGGTTCCAAATGCCCACATCCCACAGCCATGAGGATGGGGCAAGAAAGAGTTTGGTTTTCATTTCCTTTTAAAAGTCCCCAGACACACACACCTCAAAACCTCCTTACAGTCAAAGCAAAGTGGACACAGATCAGTTATCACATAATAGAATGTAGCCAGCCAACGCTAATTCTGTAGAGGAGAGCGGCCAGCTGGCACCATGGGCACAAAAGTTCCCTTAGACATTTGAAGATAAGTTGGCAAATAGCAATAAAACAGCATCTTCCCCTCAACTCCTACAGCCCTAACTATTTCTCTTTTTCGGTGAAACACTATCGGGCTGCCTTAGACACTGTCAAGGTAAGTTTAAAGGTGAAGAGGAAATGTTAAGAGTGAAATGGACTTCAATGGTTTTGAAGAGAAAATGGCCATTTACAGCAGTGCTGAAAAACAGCCGAAAAAGGCACCAACTTTGTCGTGTCTGAATTCGTCAAAATGTTTTAAAAGTCATAAAGAATTAAGTGACCCACTGAATAAGCTAATTGGAAATCTAAAGTCTGTTGCAATTTCATACGGAAGATCTGAAGTAAATGCCTTTCATTTGACCACATAATTAATTAAACTCCCCACCCAGATGCAGAAAGCCCAAGAAGCAGCTCTCTGCAGGAGACCTGGGGCCGGGAAGGGTGGGGGTTGGGGTTGGGGGGTTCGGCTCTGTGTGAACCCTGTGTGACCAAAGTCAAGGAGAAAAGGAAGTGAGAAAACACAAAGCCTCCCAGACTCAGCTGCTTTCCTAAAGCGGTATAAACTTGGAAGCAGGATACTACAGCAGGGAACCAGCTTCTATTTGTTGATCTTTGCATTTCGAAACCCATTTGTCTTCATAAGAAAAGTGGTTGCCTCTTCTCTCACAGAGAAACATTAAATGGCATACATAATGAAACCACCACACAGTTTGCAGATCACTTTTTAATAAAGGAGAAGTGTGGTCGACACGGGTATTCTGAAAGAAAGTTATCCTGATGCTAAAGGGTGTTCTTTCTGCACAATTAAAGGTGTGAAAGGCACAGGTCCTGGAACAAGCCCCTTGGCTCCTTGGCCACCTGGGGCAGACACCCACAGATGGCAGGTCACAGACCCCATCTCTGGAGACCAGACAGAGCAGCAGCTAAGCAGAGGCCCCTGGAGCTGGGTTTGCAGAGACACCCTTCATTCCACAACGCCACATGCCCAGGGAGAGGAGCTTCATGGTGTCCAAAACACAAGAAAACACAGTTTTGCTTAGCTTTACCAAGATAGAAAAAAGGAGAGAATTGCTCAAAACGGTCTCCTAATTTACACACTTATTATAGCTAACACATCAAACACACCTTACAAGTGAAGAGGAAAAGCATGTGAGGGGCGTGTCTTACTGAATCTACAGGAAGTCCTACCAGGCACTTACTCTCATCATTACAGTTGATCCTTTCTAGAGACCTAGACGTCCCAAGTCACGTGGGAACCATGAACACCATGGATATAAGTGGTGAACGAGTGACAGCTGTGTACAAAACACAGTGAGAAGAGTGGATGGAGACTGTCAACCCAACATCATTACTAAAGCACGTCCAGAACAAGCCTCACCTCCTGCTTATGCAAGAACTATAAGGAACTGCCCTTTTTCTGTGATTTCACTGTTGTTTCTGGTTACCAGACTCAAGTTCAAGAGAATCACTTTTCCCCCTCTTGCCCATCTCTGCCCACTTGACCAAGCCAGTCAAGCCCATACCCAAGATGGCTCTTGGCATCACTACTGTTCATCAGGCTCTCCTTACCTCCTTCTCAAACTACAGACTGATTATGCTAAATCATGGCTCTGATCTTTTGACAAACTCCTTCAAACATTTATTGAACAATGTATTCTTTGTCAACTACTGTTCCTAGTACTGGGGATACTCTCATGATGCTAACAGATTAATGGGAATCCTCTGTAACTTTCATTGGCTGCCAAATACCCCCAGAATCTTTGGCTCTGCATTTGAGGTCATCGCTGAAGCAAGCCTAGCGTGCCTTTCTGCCTTAATGCATGCACCACGCTGAACACTGCAGCCAAGCCATTCCTAGCAAACTTTTTCCTTTGCCACCTGAAGACATCTCCTCTCCCTTGCTGAAGAATAATCTCCCTGAGACCGTTCCCTAGGGCACTCAGTGAAGATACTCAGAGAAGGAAGAGTCCTGAGAGGTCCCACTGAATCTGAATCCCTCCTTATCGTCGTATCTGGCCGCCTTCTGAATAACCCCAGTGATAAAATGATCCTGGTTTTCTGAGGCACTCGTGCTATTGCTCAATGGCTCTCCTGCCTGAAAACTCTTTCCACACTGAGCCCAAACACGTTTTACTTTGTGACTGCCATCCACTTCTCGTAATTCTGCCATCCAAAGCAGTGTAGGGTGAGACCAGCTTCCTCTTACATGACCATCCTTTAAATATTTTCAGACAGCTGACACACCTTCCCTTGGTCTCTTCTTCTCCAAGCTCAAAACATCACCCAGGTTCAACTATCCAGTCAGTGAATACTTACTGAACATCCTATGCGATAGGCACTAAACACACCTGCTCCAAAGACATGGAAGAGGAAATGAGACAGGCAGTTATAAAATGGAGTGATAAATACCACAGTGATAAGCAAAGAGTGCAGCTGGAGCAGCGGAAGTGATACCTCTTTGGAAGGGGTGGATTCTGGCAGGTAACAAGGAAATGACATGGAATCCCATTTTCTGAACCACAACCATTTTTAGGTTAAATAATGGGCCCTTCAATTTTCAGAGATTGAAACTTGGCACTATTTATTTATATTAAACCCCAAATGTCATATTAAAAGGAACACAATTAGACTAACATAATAATATGAAGATATGTCGTTTATTTTGTATCAGTTCATTTACTCTAGTCTGCCATGCCTTTCTGAACTGAGGCTTTTAATTCTCAGATAATGGTTACCAGCATTCATTTAATTGCCCCTCATAACTCAATAAGAACTCACACATCAGAAGCTAGTGTGCTGGACTTAATCAAGGACCAAAACACAACTTAGTACAATTTGTTACGATAAATTACCACTGCTTCAGCAGAAGATAAACGGTTATACTTCAAATCTAGTCTAAATGATGATTAAATGTCCCTAAAAGTGATCTATAGCAACATTACACCAGTGTGAACTGTAGCCCGACAGCAGGAAAAAGATAAACTCATATCATGCTTGGGGTCATCGTGGAGACAGGGTTTGGTAGAGATTCTTCATTTAAAAAGATAATTAGGTAAAGAAGCAACATGTTTCAGATTTTTTAAATTATTCATTAGAAAGCTCCATAACAGCCACCTCTTAAAACACAATCAAGAATATCATCAACTCAGATAGTATTTCATAAAGAAAACTGAGAGAAGATACATCAAATGGAATAAAAGAGATCTGTAATGTGGTATTAATCTGCTGTTGTTCAGTCACTAAGTCCTGTCTGACTCTCTGCAACCCCATGGACTGCAGCACACCAGGCTTCCCTGTCCTTCACTATCCCCAGAGTTTGTTCAAATTCATGCCCATTGAGCAGGTGATGCTATTTAACCATCACGTCCTCTGCCACTCCCTTCTCTTTTTGCCTTCAATCCTTCCCAACGTCAGGGTCTTCTCCAGTGAGTTAGCTCCTCTTTGCATCAGGTGGCCAAAGTACTGGAGCTTCAGCATCAGTCCTTCCAATAATCAGGGTTGATTTCCTTTAAGACTGACTGGTTTGACCTCCTTGCAGTTCAAGGGACTCCCATTCTCCAGCATAATTCAAAAGCGTCAATTCTTTGGTGCTCAGCTTTCTTTATGGTCCAACTCTCACATCAGCACATGACTACTAGAAAAACCATAGCTTTGACTATACAAACCTTTGTCAGCAAAGTTTTGTCTCTGCTTTTTAATACACCGTCTAGCTTTTATTCCAAGGAGCAAGTGTCTTTTAATTTCATGGCTGCAGTCACCATCTTCAGTGATTTTGGAGCTCAAAAAAATAAAATCTGTCACTGCTTCCACTTTCTCCCTTTCTATTTGCCATGAAATAATGGGAATGGATGTCATGATCTTCGTTTGTTGAATGCTGAGTTTGGAGTCAGCTTTTCACTCTCCTCTTTCACCTTCAAGAGACTCTAGCTCCTCTTCGCTTCTGCCATTAGAGGGGTAGCATCTGTGTCATCTGTGTATCTGAGGTTGCTGATATTTTCCCCAGCAATCTTTATTCCAGCCTGTGATTCATCCAGCCTGGCATTCTGCACTATACGCTTTGCACATAAGTTAAATAAGCAGGGTGACAATGTACAACCTTATCATATTCCTTTCTCAAGTTTGAACCAGTCTGTTTCATGTCTGGTTCTAACCGTTGCTTCTTGACCTGCATACAGGTTTCTTAGGAGACAGGTAAGGTGGTCTGGTATTCCTACCTCTTAAAGAATTTCCCACAGTTTGTTGTGATCCACACAGTGAAAGGCTTTAGTGTAGTCAATGAAGCAGAACATGTTTTTCTGGAATTCTCTTGCTTTCTCTATGATCCAACAAATGTTGGCAATTTAATCTCTGGTTCCTCTGCCTTTTCTAAATCCAGCTTGTGCATCTGGAAATTCTTGGTTCATTACTGCTGAAGCCTAACTTGAAGGACTTTGAGCTTAAACTTACAAGCATGTGAAACTATACTGTATAACAGTGCTATTGGGCCAGTTTCTGCTCCAAGACTATCATGTTCTTTCTTCAGCTATGATTTAGTTCACCCTTTTCTTCCTCATACTTATAAAAGCAATAAAAAGAGCAAAATTAAAACGTATAAAGTTTTCACATGGAAAGATTCTCAACATCATTAGCCAGCAGGGAAATGCAAATTAAAACCAGAAAGAAATATCCAATAAGAATAGCAAAAAAAAAAAAATAATACCAAGCGTTGGTCAGGAATTTTGGCACGGCAAGGTACTGGTAGGGATGTCAAATGATAGCTCCTATGCAAGAGTTTGGAGGTTTCCTATAAAACTAAATAAACTTAACAGGTGACCTAGTAATACTGACACCGAGAAATAAACCCACATGCTTATGGTTAACCTACAACAAAGGTGGCAAGAATATACAACAGCAAAAGACAGTCTTTTCAATAACTGGTAGACTCAGAAAACATGTAAGAGAATATAATTAGAACATTTTTCACCTAATATACAAAAATAAACTCAAAATGGATCAAAGACCTAAATGTAAGATCAGAAACTATAAAACTCCTTGAAAACATAGGCACAGCATTCTTTAACATAAATCGTAGGTAGTTTTTTGGATCTGTTTCCTAAGGCAAAAGAAACAAAAGCAGACATAAACAAATGGGACCTAATTAAGCTGAAAAGCTCTCGTATAATGCCCTGGGGGCTCAGAGGTTAAAGCATCTGCCTGCAATGTGGGAGACCTGGGTTCGATCTCTGGGTCGGGAAGATCCCCTGGAGAAGGAAATGGCAACGCGCTCCGGTCTTCTTGCCTGGAGAATCCCATGGACAGAGGAGCCTGGTGGGCTGCAGTCCGTGGGGTCGCACAGTTGGACATGACTGAGCGACTTCACTTCACTTTAATAAAAGAAAGCAGTGGCAACATNTAAAGCATCTGCCTGCAATGTGGGAGACCTGGGTTCGAACTCTGGGTCGGGAAGATCCCCTGGAGAAGGAAATGGCAACCCGCTCAGGTCTTCTTGCCTGGAGAATCCCATGGACGGAGGAGCCTGGTGGGCTGCAGTCCACGGGGTCGCAAAGAGTCGGACATGACTGAGCGACTTCACTTCACTTTAATAAAAGAAAGCAGTGGCAACATGAGAGGACAGCCTGCAAATGATCTGACTGACAAGGGCTTAATACCCAAAATATGTAGACAGCTAATAAAATGCATTATCAAAAGAAAACCATTAAAAAAGGGGATGAGAGAGTGAATAGACATTTGTTTGGTAAAGAAAACATACAGACACATGAAAAGATGTTCAACATCACTAATCAACAGGGAAATGCAAATCAAGACCACAGTGAGCTACCACCTCACACCTGTCGGATGACTATCACCAAAAAGACCACAAGTAACAGATGCTGGCCAGGATGTGGAGAAAAGGGAACCCCAGGCACTGTCAATGGGAATGGAACTGGCCACTGTAGAAAGCAACATGCAGGTTCCTCAAAAACCGAAAACAGAGTCACCACAGGACCTACTGCTTCCACTCTCGCGTCCATATCCAGAGAAAGCAGAAACACTAATTCAAACAGACACCCGCAGGCCAGTGCTCTCAGCAGCAGTGTCTGCAACAGCCAAGATATGAAAGCAACCCAAGTGTCCATCACAGAAGAGTGGGTAAAGAAGCTGTGAGATACACACACACACACACGTGTACACACACATACATACATACGGTGGAACGCTGCTGCTGCTGCTGCCGCCGCCAAGTCGCTTCAGTCGTGTCCAACTCTGTGCGACCCCACAGACGGCAGCCCACCAGGCTCCCCNATACACACACACACACACGTGTACACACACATACATACATACGGTGGAACGCTGCTGCTGCTGCTGCCGCCGCCAAGTCGCTTCAGTCGTGTCCAACTCTGTGCGACCCCACAGACGACAGCCCACCAGGCTCCCCTGTCCCTGGGATCCTCCAGGCAAGGACACTGGAGTGGGTTGCCATTTCCTTCTCCAATGCATGAAAGTGAAAAGGGAAAGTGAAGTTGCTCAATCACGTCTGAGTCTTCGCAACCCCAAGGACTGCGGCCCACCAGGCTCCTCCGTCCATGGGATTTTCTAGGCAAGAGCGCTGGAGTTGGGTGCCACCGCCTTCTCCAGTGGAACACTACTGAGCCATAAAGAAGAATGAAATTTTGCCATTTGGAAGGACACGGATGGACCTGGAGGGTATCATGCTTAGTGAAATGTCAGACAAAGACAACTACTATATGTTATCACTTATCCGTGGAATCTAAGTAATAAAGCAAGCAAGTGAATATAACAGAAAAAAGAAGGGGGGGCTGAGGGAATCAGGACTACAGAGCAGGAGGAGATGGAAGTGAGAGGCTGGAGGCAGTCGAGGAAGGAGTTACAAGCCAAGGTGCACTGGTGGCCTCTAGAAGCTGGAAGAGGCAAGGAAGAGGTTCTTCCCTAGAACCTTGGAAGGGGCAAGGCCCTGCCGACACAATGACTTCAGCCCAGCAGTACTAGTCTCAGACTTCTGATTTCTAAAACAGTGGGGAAAGAAATTTCTCTTGCTTGTGGCAATTTGTTATAGCATTCATAGGAAACTAACATGCCATGTGAATTGAAAGCTTACCTTCCCATTAAAAACTGTACCCAGAGGTTTATAACAACTCTATTCATACGCATCAGTAGCTGGAAATGACCCAAATGGCCTTCAACTGATGAATGAATAAACACACCTGCGGTAATCAGTACAACAGACTACTACCCAGTAACGAAAAGGAACAAGCTATTGCTAGTTGCAACATTGGATGTATCTCAAAGGTGTTATCCTCAGTGAAAGAAGTCAGTCTTCAAAGGTTATACATCGCAGGGTTCCATTAACCTGGCATTCTCAGGAAGACAAAACGCAGAGACAACAGATCAGTGGTTGCCAGCAGCTAAGGAGGAAGGGAGGGAGTGGCTGCAGAGGAATCGCATGAGGAAGGTTACTGGGGCTGTGAAAGCATTTTGTGTCCTGTTGTCCTGGGTGGTAGTGTTTTATAGTTTATTCTATATCTTCCCTCTACATCTTCTATAATTAAATCAGCACTAACACAGTAATAAAGAATTAAATAACTTTTGACTGCAAAGCATTCTCCAAAGACACGTGGGTCAGCCCACATTCACTATGTAACTAAACATAAGCCTAAGGACCATAAAGTCAAAAAATAATTCTGTATTGGAAGAGCCTTAAAGAAATTCACCTGTTCCCTTCATCCTATGGCAGATGAAGATGCTGGTGAAAAATAACATGGCTAAATAGCATAAGAATGGAGGAAGCTGAAAGCAAGGGCCTGGAAAACCAGTTGCCAAATAACCAGCAGAGTGTAAGCTTTACTTCAAATTCCTACAGACTTCTTTAAATTGACAAACGCCCGGAAAGTCATGAGGAGAAGCAGCCATCACAACAACACCAAGAAAGAATGCAAATACTCTGGTGTGTGCATACTAAGCTGCTTCACTCATGTCCAACTCTTTGCAACCCTATGGACTGCAGCCCCCCAGGCTCTGGCAGACCACTAAATCCCTTAGGCTTTTTACCCACTCAGGAAATCTTTCTGACCAAGGGAAATTGAAGGCTTGGAGGGCTGCTTATAAACCTCAGAACTTAATCTCTAGCAAACGAACCACAATATATAAATATAAATATTTTTGAAAATTGTTTTATTCTTCTTGTTTTTATTTATTTATTTTGGCCAGGCTGCGTGGCTTGCAGGACCTCAGTTCCCCAACCAGGGATCAAACTCACGCCCCCGACACTGGAAGCAGTCAGCCACTGGGCCGCCAGGGAAGTCCCTATCCACAATACGCTGCACCAAACTGCCTCCTGAGTTCACCAAGGTTCACAAACAAAAACCTATGCAGACTCTGACCAAAGGNTTTTTATTTATTTTTTTGGCCAGGCTGCGTGGCTTGCAGGACCTCAGTTCCCCAACCAGGAATCAAACTCACGCCCCCGACACTGGAAGCAGTCAGCCACTGGGCCGCCAGGGAAGTCCCTACCCACAACACGCTGCACCAAACTGCCTCCTGAGTTCACCAAGGTTCACAAACAAAAACTGATGCAGACTCTGACCAAAGGGCTGGGGAAAAAAAATGTGTGTGAAATGACAGGCAGTAGATTTAAGGGTTAGATAACTGTCCTGAAGAAATACGAAACTACAGGAGAGAAAGAAAAGGAAGCATCCGGTCAGAGGAGCTGCCACCACAGCAAGAATGGCCTGAAGGCCCNAAATGACAGGCAGTAGATTTAAGGGTTAGATAACTGTCCTGAAGAAATAAGAAATTACAGGAGGGAAAGAAAAGGAAGCATCCGGTCAGAGGAGCTGCCACCACAGCAAGAATGGCCCGAAGGCCCAAGCGACAAGGAAATCCTCAGGGCAGGTGATCAGAGGCACACGTTTTAAGGAGCAGGAATGGAAAGAGCTCTACAGCTCACATCCTCCAACCACCCTGAAGGAAGCACTTAAAAAAAAAAGTATTTACGGTTTAAGCAGGGGTTTTCTTGAGAATTCTCTTGAGGCACTGCATTCCAGAGTCGTCACGTGTTCAGCTATAACCCATGGATTTTACAGATAATCCATAATTACCAACACTATGCAACCTTGTCTCTGGCAAACTGCTCATCACAACATTACCACTACTAGAGTTTATTTCTTAATTTTCCTCTAGTTTAGTGCTTTTGGGCCTGCTCCTTATTACTGACAGGTATATTATTCTAGAATTATAAATGATAAGAGCAGCAATAATTAACATTTGCTAGAGGCTAAGTAGTCATGTTTTTCCAGCAGTCATGTACAGATATGAGAGTTGGACTCTAAAGAAAGCTGAGAGCTGAAGAATTGATGCTTTTGAACTGTGGTGTTGGAAAAGACTCTTGAGAGTCCCTTGGAATGCAAGGAGATCCAACCAGTCCATCCTATGGGAAATCAGTCCTGAATGTTCATTGGAAGGACTGATGCTGAAGCTGAAGCTCCAATACTTTGGCCACCTGATGCAAAGAACTGAGTCATTTGAAAAGACTCTGATGCTGGGAAAGATTGAAGGTGAGAGGAGAATACGACGACAGAGGATGAGATGGTTGGATGGCATCACCGACTCAATGGACAGGAATTTAAGTAAACTCCGGGAGTTGGTGATGGACAGGGAGGCCTGGCGGCTGCAATCCACGGGGTTGAAGAATCAGACATGAACGAGAGACTGAACTGAGAGGCTTGAGAGGCTAAGTGCCAGGCTTTGTTAGACTTTTCATTATCTCATTTAATTCTCCCATCAACAGTACAATCAAGGTAAGTACTATGATTCCTATTTTGCAAATCAGGAACCAGAGACTCTGAGAAGTTAAAAAGACTTGCCGGGTCTCCCTGGCGGCTCAGTGGTAAAGAATCCACTGCCAATGCAGGAGACATGGGTTCGATCTCTGGTCCAGGAAGATCCCACATGCTTCGGCAAAACAAAACCCGTGCGCCGCAACTATTGAGCCTGTACTCTAGAGCCCGGGAGCCAGAGTCACTGAAGCCCTGGCACCCCAGAACTTGTGCTCCGCAACAAGACAGGCCACCATGATTAGAAGCCGCGAACCACAACCAAAGTAGCTTCCACTCTCCACAACTAAAGAAAAGCCCAAGCAGCACTGAAGGCCCAGCTCAGCCAAAAATAAATAAATAAAACTGTAAATATATATATATATTTAAAAAAAAAAACCACTTGCTGTATTGCTCAGTTCAGTTCAGTCACTTGGTCATGTCCAACTCTTTGCAACCCCATGGACTGCAGCACGCCAGGCTTCCCTGTCCATCACCAACTCCCAGAGCCTACTAAAAAACTCCATTGAGTCAGAGATGCCATCCAACCATCTCATGCTCTGTCATCCCCTTCTCCTCCTGCCTTCAATCTTTCCCAGCACCAGGGTCTTTTCCAGTGAGTCGGTTCTTTGCATCAGGTGACTAAGGGATTGGAGCTTCAACTTCAGCATCAGTCCTTCCAATGATTATGTAGGATTGATTTCCTATAGGATGGACTGGCTGGATCTCCTTGCAGTCCAAGGGACTCTCAAGAGTCTTCTCCAACACCACAGTTCAAAAGCATCAATTCTTCGGTGCTCAGCTTTCTTTAGAGTCCAACTCTCACAATCATACATGACTGCTGGAAAAACCATAGCTTTGACTAGAGAGACCTTTGTTAGTAAAGTAACATCTCTGCTTTTTAATATGCTATCTAGGTTGTTCAGGAGAAGGCAATGGTACCCCACTCCAGTACTCTTGCCTGGAAAATCCCATGGACAGAGGAGCCTAGAAGGCTTCAGTCCATAGGGTAGCTGAGGGTCGGACACAACGGAGCGACTTCACTTTCACTTTTCACTTTCATGCATTGGAGAAGGAAATGGCAACCCACTCCAGTGTTCTTGCCTGGAGAATTCCAAGGATGGGGGAGCCTGGTGGGCTGCCATCTATGGGGTTGCACAGAGTCGGACATGACTGAAGTGACTTAGCAGCAGCAACAGTAGGTTGGTCATAGCTTTTCTTCCAAGGAGCAGGCGTCTTTTAATTTCATGGCTGCAGTCACCATCTGCAGTGACTCTGGAGCCCCAAAATATAAAGTCTCTCACTGTTTCCACTGTTTCCCCATCTATTTGGCATGAAGTGATGGGACCGGATGCCATGATCTTAGTTTTCTGAATGCTGAGTTTTAAGCCAACTTTTCCACTCTCCTCTTTCACTTTCATCAAGAGGCTTTGTAGTTCTTTGCTAGTATCGAGCAAAATGTGTAGCACAGAGGATGTCCTCAGCTAGTTATCAACCTCACCAATGCTGGTGTCGGCAGCCACACTGCTCGTAAGTAGTAAATAGGAATCTGAATTCAGAAAAAATCATGATTTCAGTATCACCCTTATCTCCCTGTTGGGACAAGGAGGCAGACACAGGAGCAGGAGCCTGTCAAGGGACAAAAGGGCTCCTGTATATTCCATATCGCTACTTTCACTTCTGGGAAGGCTTGATTCGACTTATACTCTCATTCTCTGAAGCCTCACTTTTCCAGGTTCACTTTAATTTATTAACTTAATCTTTGATTTCTCTTTCAAAAACAGAATCAGCCACAATCAAACAAGAAGGAGTTTAATAATTAGACAATATGGGGAGTTTTATGAGGTCAAAAATGTCACAAATTTCAGGATTCCCCGGGTGGTCCAGTGGTTAAGACTCCATACTTCCAATGCATGGGGTACAGGTTCAAACCCTTGGCAGGGGGAACTAAGATCCCCATGTGGCAGAGTGTGGCCCAAAAAAAGGAAAAAAAAAAAAAAAAAGGAAAGGAAAAAAGGGCCAATTTCAACGCTGATAAACATTTTCCATATGCATTTCAAAGAACAAGAGCTTAAAAAGTCTGTTATCAAAAGAGCTCAGGCTGAAATCTGAGGGAAAGAGCTTCAGAATGATCAACATAAATGTGAAAGTCATTTCCCCCTCACTCCGGGAGTTTCCATTTCCTATCGTTAGCCAGAATTCGCAGGCAGAAGGGAGGAAGGGAGAAACAAGGAGGTATCAAGAGTAACACTGTTGTTTATTATTTTCTTTCTACAGAAAAATTCAAATCAAAACTGCAGGGTGGTCTATTAGGCAGGCCAGTCTAAGCCACCTACACACCAGACAATTAAAAGGTCCCAAGGAAGGGAGAGTATCTTCTCACCTCCAGACCTTTATTCTTGCCCACTTTTGTCTCTGTAAAAGCAAACAAGTGAAAACAATGGAATTCTAACACAACTTCAGCAAAAGAAAATAATGAATATATGTATATATATGTATATACATATATATGGTTTACCTGCTCGATTTTTAGATAAGAGTACATAATTTTTCACAAAAATAGATTGCTTCACTATATAATGGGAACCACTAGAAGTTTCTGAGCTACAAAGCACCAGATTGCACCTTAGCACAAGGGCTCCGGTGTTATATGGGAACTGTAATTTGCTTGCTCAAAAATTTTTGAGAGATAAAAGTATGTGGTATTTTACAAAAATAGAGACTGCTGCTCCACATAATAGGAACCACCAGAAGGCTTTAAGCTACAACACCCCACACTTAGATTGTTCTTTAGCATAAGGGCGCTGGCATTATTCGGTAACTTTTAAAAATAATACGCCAGGTGGGAGGTGGGGCTCAGGCTGTGTGTGGGGGGACACATGTATACTTGTGGTTGACTGACATTGATGTATGGCAAAAACCATCACAATATTGTAATTATTCTCCAATTAAATTGAGAAAAAGAATACACTTAGACATAAACTGCAAAAAAACTAACACAGCAGGGCTCTGCATGGTGCTTCACACAGAGAAAGCACTCCGGGGGCAGGTGCAACAGGTAAGGGGTGTAAGACAGCGCCTGGTGTCCAGGCCTCCGCTTCACCTAACGCGCTTCTGCTGAAACAGGACTCAGCCTCCAGCCAGGGGAGAAAAGGTTTTGCACGTAGTCATCAGGCCTCCTCAGAAGTCTGTCTAAGTGCACCGCACTAGTTAATGACCGAAAAGCCCCTGTGTGCATCCTGTCTGACTCACTGCTGAGCACACAGCCTCAAAATGACTGACATCCACGCAGCTGGAGACATCCCACATACGTGGGAAAGACAACCGTTATTCCTCACAGATGGCCCTCCTTTGAGGGCCAAGCCAAAGACAGCCAGAGCGCACCGTGGACCTGCAGCCTTAGCAGGCCTAGGAAAGAGCACGCCCCACAGCAGAAGGCCAGGCGACGGGGCTGGCGACCGCTCTGCTGACGGCACGGAAGGCCTGGGGCCGACTTATCGCAGCCCCCAGAGCCCCGGCGCCACGTGGGGGCCAAGCAGCTGGGCGTCGCCAATCCCAACAAACCTATTTATCCCTTTTCTTAGGCTCTCATCCAACTTCCTTTTCGCTACATTTTCCTTGCCCTGTTCTTGTTTTTCTCTGTGCTGGACTGTAAATGGCTGAGGACGCGTGTGGTCGTGCCCTCTTCCGTGTAACCCACAGTTCTCGGCCAGCACAGGCACTCTGGTGGGCTCACGGGTCTCCTGTGGCGTCTGTGGGAGGAGACAGCCCCACGACCAGCAACCGCACAGAGCAGCCGCCCACTTAGCTCAGGAACTTTGTACCTATGCACAGAAAAGGAGCCAATTTCCAGTTCTTTCCAGCCCTGCAATTCAAGGACATCCCAGGTGCAAGGACATGGCTCTCTGGGTTGTGTTATCTGTGGCCATTCATTATGGGATTCATTATGAATTTACTGGTAAGTCCTCCCACAAGCCAATTTAAACAAAACCTTCATTTCAATTAAAGAATCATGCGTAACTGACTCCACGGACTCACTATCTACGTCATGATTACACATTCTTACAGAATAATGATGTGAACTTAGAAAGTCATACAGAGTTTGATCAACTTACAGAATCCATCCCATAACCATGACTTCATAATTTGGAAACACTAACCCCAACGCACCCTGAAAACTGTCATAGGACACCTACATTTTTCTTACTTTGATCACGTATTACTTGTCCCAGGAGAGTATTAATTTTTCATTTGAACAATGCTGACTGAACTTTACTTCTTTGAATAAGTTACAGAAATACATGTTGTTTTTGTAAGAAAAAAAAGTAGCTACTTTTAAAGTGATACATCTTATATTTCCTGAAGGCGTCGGCCATGTTGATGTCGTTCAGTCACTAGGGTGTGTCCAACTCCTTGCAGTCCTATGAACTGCAGCACGCCAGGCTTCCCTGTCCTTCACTGTCTCCTGGAGTTTGCTCAAAGTCATGTCCATTGAGCTGGTGATGCCACTCAGCCTTCTCATCCTCTGTCACCCCCTTCTCCTCCTGCCCTCAGTCTTTCCCAGCATCAGGGTCATTTCCAGTGAGTCAGCTCCTCTTTGTTATCAGGTGGCCAAAGTACTGGAGCTTCAGCCTCATTCCTTCCAATGAATATTCAGGGTTGATTTCTTTTAAGATTGACTGGTGTGATCTCCTTGCAGTCTAAGGGACTCTTAAGAGTCTTCTCCAGCATCACAACCTCAGCTCTTTCTCTGTTATGCCCACATCTTAATTAAACTTTTTTCAAAAATAAGAGCCCTAAAAGAAAATTTCAGGAAACGATATGCATTTAACTGACAATGACATGATGGCATGATCGTGGATTAGACAAAGCCAAGGCAGGTGCTACTGATTAAGCATCACATGTCATGGCTCAGCCAAAGAAAGACAAGGCTATACAGGCAGCTTCCTGCTAACACATAAGAGAAGAAATGCACTTCTGTATTTCAAGAGCTAAATTTCCCTGCTAGGCTGAAAAGGCTTACATATCACCAATGAAACACACACGTTTCTAAGGATAAAAACTTTTCCTTACCTTGTAGCCACTGAACAATATATTTTGTTTTGAATAATGGTGGGGGGGGGGTGGAGAATAACAACTGTCACTATTACTTTTAATAGCATGATTTAACATTTTTATGTTATCCTTCACCCACGCAGACCACCTGATCCCAGCAACTACCTCAGATGTGCTTCTCAAAACAAACCTTCCAAATGTACTAATAATGATCACTTCTTAGTTTCCATTTTTTCCCTGCTGTTAAAAGTATCTGAAACTGTAGTTGTATTAAATAACTTAACGTATCACAAGTGACTGGACTAGTACCTGAATGCACTCATCAAATGTCGCCAGTTACTACTGTGTAAGGAAGGGCAACTGAAAGATAAGCACTATTGTGACATTTCTTTCCCTTCCGGCAATGTTCTGACTACATCTCACACTCTGAGGTTCTTCCCATTACGACTGTGTCTGGTTTTCCAACTGTCATCTCTCAAGAACAGACAGTGTCGTGAGGCAGCAGCAGTTCTTCTATTCAGACAGGAGTGGCCACCAGCAGGCCTCAAGGAAGACCCTGAAAATGAGCTGAGCGCTTGACCAGTCTTCACCCTGGGCACTCAGCACACTCTACCATGTGGCTCTCGTGTAAAACGGTCCGGAACAAACACAATAGCTCGTTAAGCCAGAGGTCCTGTGCTCTTTAAACTGAGCCGGAGCTCAGCACATTCGCTGGGGTGCTGACCACAGGAGGGCCAGACACTGTGCCAGGGCTGGCACTGGCTGGCCCAGTCAGTCTCCAAGAAGTGGCAGTAGCCAGGCCACATTACCAACCAAGACTGGGTTTCAAGGCAATAAAAATAACCTATTATCTTTAACAAAGTGGTGTTGCAACAAAGCAGCCCAGCAATATACTTCAGGGAGATAATCAGTACAGTGTGGCAGGGAGAGTGACAGCTGCTCAGCTGCGTCTGATTCTTTGCAAGCCCATGGTCTATACAGTCCATGGAATTCTCCAGGCCAGAATCCTCGAGTCGGTAGCCTTTCCCTTCTCCAGCGGATCTTCCCAACTCAGGGATCAAACCCAGATCTCCTGCATTGCAGGCAAATTCTTTACCAGCTGAGCCACAAGGAAAGCCCAAGAACACAGGAGTGGGTAGCTTATGCCTTCTCCAGCGGATCTTCCTGGCTCAGGAATCGAACCAAGGTCTCTTGCATTGCAGGTGGATTCTTTACCAACTGAGCTATCAGGGAAGCCCAAATATGTGAAAGTCTCTCAGTCGTGTCTGACTCTTTGCAACCACATGGACTATACAGTCCATGGACTTCTCTAGGCCAGAATAATCGAGTGGGTAGCCTTTCCCTTCTCCAGGGCATCTTCCCAACCTAGGGACTGAACCCAGGTCTCCTGCATTGCTTGTGAATTCTTTTTTTAAACTTATTTTTGCAGGTGGATTCTTCACCAGCTGAGTCACAAGGGAAGTCCGTGGTAGGGAGAAGCATCCTTATGAGACAGAATTTTGCCAGTTTCACAAAACATAAAAACAAGTATGAAAGTAGAATACAAACGCAGAAGTGAAGCCACTCAGTAGTGTCCGACTCTTTGCAACCCCGTGGACCATAGCCTGCCAGGCTCCTCCATCCGCGGGATTTTCCAGGCAAGAGTACTGGGGTGCACTGCCATTTCCTTCTCTAGGGAATCTTCCTGATTCAGGGATCAAACCCAGGCCTCCCGAATTGCAGGCAGACTCTTTACTCTCAGAGCCACCAGGGAATCCTTTAGACTAACACAGAGCCTAACAAATGTAATTATGATTTGTCAATGGAATCTGCCATTTTTCTTTCAAAAAATGGAAAGGTGAAATAACTGATCACCTTAAAATGTGTTGCCTTTTCAGCGAGAACACTGGTGGTATAAGTTATAGGAAAGTGCAGGCGTGCTCAGCTGTGTCTGACTCTTCGCGACCCCATGGACTGTAGCCCACCAGGCTCCTCTGATCGGGGGACTTCCCAGACAAGAGTACTGGAGCGGGTTGCCATTTCTTTCTCCAGGGGATCTTCCCAACCTAGGGATCAAACCCTCCTATCTCCTGTGTCTCCTGCACTGTCCGGTGAATTCTTCACCACTGCACCACCTGGGAAGCCCAAAAGTAACAGTAAATCCAACACAAAATTGGCTTAAACAATGCAGTGTGATGTCACAGAATTCAAAGTCCAAAGGTCAGCTGGCAGTAGCAGCCCTACACCGTGCCCCTCACTCCCCCACTCCACCGCAGTGCCGAGCCTCCCAAGGCTTCCGGGCTCCAGCCTGAAGGTGCTGCCTCATGGTTTACACTGACTGCCAGAAGCAAAGACTGCCCTCCCACAGCTTCAGGGAAGAAGGCCTTGCTTTCCATCAGAGGCTCAGTTCAGATGCTGTGCGGGTCTGAGGGCAGCGGTGCTTGGTCCTGGCTGCTTGTCAGAATCACCTGGAGAGTTAAAAACGAAACCCAGGAGACACTCTGCAGACCTAACGGTCACAGTGTTTTCCCTGGCACAACAGCCCCTTCCCTCCCTCGCAGCAATCCTTTAATGCAAAATCTCTCTCTGCTAAAAAACAAACTAAAAAAACCTGAGGCTCCCCCAGGTATCTCCTCAGGCCAGTTAAATCCTCCTGAGTGGTGGACCCTAGATGGAAGTCTTCTCAAGCCCCTAAGGAGAAGGAAATGGCAACCTGCTCCAGTATTCTTGCCTGGAGAATTCCACGGACGGAAGAGCCTGCTGGGCTACAGTCCATAGGGTCACAAAGGGTCTGATGCGCCTGAGTGACTAACAAACACACAAGGAGATTCTAATGCAGAGCGAGGGCTAAAACCGCCTGGTGAGGATGGCTCTGGAGGCTGCGGTGGGGCTGCTCCTCGGGAGACGCAGGGCGGTGAAGGAGCCGGGGCAGGGGGCTGAGCAGGCAAGCAGCCCAGCCCCGCAGCCACCTCTTCAGGATCCGCCACACGGTGCGCCTGGTGAGACGCTTCGCAGCAACATAAACACGCATATCCCTTAAGCATGTTAAAAATGTTCAACTTCACCCAGAGGAGAGCTACTAATTATCTTAAACCCACAGTAAATCCAAGATACTATTTCCTACTGAAAAGTCCCCAAACTTGGTAACATAGGCCCTCAGCTAGGCTCTGGGGATACAATTACCCTTGCGCATTACCAGTGAAGAGAGTGTAGCTATCAACATAGTATCCACCTTAATATCTACTACCTGCTACTATCTATTGATACTAAGTAACACCTTGGTATAGAAATTAATTAAACTGATTCTAAAATGTATCTAGAAATGTATCTAAAGAGTACCTGGAACAAGAATAGCCAAGGCAACCCCAGAGAACAANTTAATATCTACTACCTGCCACTATCTATTGATACTAAGTAACACCTTGGTATAGAAATTAATTAAACTGATTCTAAAATGTATCTACAAATGTATCTAAAGAGTACCTGGAACAAGAATAGCCAAGGCAACCCCAGAGAACAAGTCTGACTGGGCTAAGCTGCTTCAGTCCTGTGCTTCTCTCTGCAGCCCCAGGGACTGTGGTCCCCCAGGCTCCTCTGTGCATGGGGTTCTCCAGGCAAGGATACTGGAGTGGGCTGCCGTTTCCTTCTCCATACTCCACTGGCTATTAAGACTTACTTTAAAGCTACAGTGTTTAAGACTACCTGACACTGGTGCAAGGACAGACAAAGAGAACAAATAAGTAAGCAGTCCCCACACAGGCCTCAACACACGTGGACACCTGACTGATGCAGCAGCAGATGTTCTCGGCTAAAGAACTAGTTAAACATGGGGGAAGATCAACCAACCATCGTCTCTACACAGAAAAAATCAATTTCAAGTGAACTATGGGTCTAAATACAAAAGGTAGTAGAATGAAACTTTTCTCCATGACCTTGAGGTAGACAAATATTTCTTGTATAGGACCAAAAAAAGCACTAATCATAAAGACTGTCAAATAGAACATTAAAATTAGGAACTTTGGTTCACTAAAGATACCATTAAAAGAATAAAAGAAAAAAAAAGACAAGCCACAAAGTATGAGAAGATACTTGCAATAAATGCATTCAAAAAGTGATTGAGAATATATAAACAATTCCTATAAACCAATCAGAAACACATATATGTATGGGTATATATGCGTGATATCCAAATAGCCAATAAACATATGAAAAGGTACTTAATATCATGAGTTACAAAAAAAGTTCAAATGAAAACCACAATGAGTGGACATTTAAAATACTGACAGTGTCAAGGTTTGACAAGAATGTAAAGAAACTTAGTCTCCTCTACTGCTGATGGGAACGACACTGATGCCATGACTGGAAACTTCTTTGACGGGGAACATGCCGATCCCGTGTAAACAAGCGATTCCACTTCTAGGTCTATAATAAGAACGTTCGTAGAAGCGCCATTTGTAAGTAGCTAAAACTGAAAATAATCAGCATGGCCATCAATAACAGCATGTGTAAATAAATTCTTGAAATGTATAGACCAGAATACTAATTAACAATGAAAATTAACAAACCACCAATACCTGCAACAACACGGATGAATCTTACAAAAATAACATGGAATGAAAGAAGCTATCAAAGCACAGAAATCTACATAGATATATATACTGCTCGGGTTGAGAAACTTGCAGACCCGAGCCTCTGCTTCTGGCCACAGTGCAGTATCAGATATCCTTTGGCCCTAAGCAAATGCAAAACTGAACAAAATAAAGGAGACAACTGTTTTCAGGCATAAGACAGCAGGCAGGGCGGTGACCCTTAGAGAAGAGGAAGACAGCAGGGAAGCTCCGACTTCCTGCACAGGACACTTTCCCAACCGTCGGGCAGGGAGATGATGGCACCCAAGCCGGCAGCAGCAGTCCCAGTGAACTGCGGAAGAGTCTGCACTCCAAACTGCTGAGGCCACTAGAACTGCAGGCAGGACATGCGAGGGACGGAGGCTTTGGGAAGCGGAAAGCGTTAAGACAACAGCAGGTGGCTGACGCACACACAAGGTGAGATTCCATGAGGCTCAACAGGCAGGGAGGGTGAGCAGTGAACACAGGTACCAAGCTTTCATGGGGCCCAAAACACGCACGAGCAGCCAGTCCAGAGCGGAGAGACCTTGCTGAACACCAGATTCCAGAAAAGTCAAGCATGAGCACCAAGAATGTCCTCTACAGTCAGGGCTGTGCCTCTGGACTAAGGATAAATCCAAAACCAGACTCACTCTAACAGAATACAAACCACCTGCCAGGCCAAAAGAACATGTCAGTGACTTAACTGCCTGTCAGAGCAAAACGAAAACCTCTCTAAAGTAAGACAAGACTAAAAGTCCCTAGAGTGTAACATGCACATGTCTGATATATAATCAAAAATAATTAAACATGCAAAGAAGCAGGGAAGTATGACTCCTAAGGCAGGGGAAAAGCAATAAATCAAAATAGACCCCAAGATGAACCAGACTGGGCTTCCCCTGTGGCTCAGCTGGTAATGAATTGGCCTGCAGAGCAGGAAGCCTGGGTTTGATCCCTGGGTGGGGAAGAGACCCTGGAGAAAGGAAAGGCTACCCCACTCCAGTATTCTGGCCTGAAGAGTTCCATGGACTGTAGAGTCCCTGGGGTTGCAGAGTCAACAGGACTGAGTGACTTTTACTTTTCACTTTCACTTGACCCAGATATTTGAATTAACAGACAGGTCTCTACCTTCAAGAATTTGGAGGAAAAGATGGACCTAATGAGTAAAAAGATGGTGAATCTCAATAGAAAAATTCAAACTATAAAAAAGAACCAAATGGAAATTTCAGAATTTAAACTGATTATATCTGACATGAAAATTTTAAAGAAAATGAAGATCAGAAACTGCAGAGAGTTAGTGAACTTGTAGATCAACAGAAAGTATCTCAACTGAAAAATAGGAAAAAAAAAAAAAAGTCTGGTGACTTAACAGAGTTTCAAACTATATGACATGAAAACTAACAGAATATCTATAGTTACATTTTCATTCTAAATATTGCTCTTGTATGCCTTTTCTTTTTCTTCATCAATCTCACTAGATGTTTGCTATGTGACAAATTTCTTTCAAAGTCAGTGTTTGGTATATTTTAAATTTTTAAATCTATTTATTTACTTATTTGGCTGTGCTGGGTCTTTGCTGTTGCAAGTCGGCTTCTACTAATTGTGGTGAGCAGGAACTACTCTTCACTGGGGTGCACTCGCAGCTCAGCAGTGGGGAGGACTCCACCCTAGGCGAGGTGGCTCAGGAGTTGTGATGCAGGGGCTTAGTTGCTCCATGGTGTCTTCTGGGACCAGGGATCAAACCTGAGTCCCCTGCGTTGGCAGGAAGATGCTCAACCACTGGACCACCAGGGGAGTCCCAGCTTGTGGCATTTTTGATCATTTCCGTCTCTCAGCCTGTATTTTTATTCTTGCCACTCTTCTTTTGTGTACTGNTCTTCTGGGACCAGGGATCAAACCTGAGTCCCCTGCGTTGGCAGGAAGATGCTCAACCACTGGACCACCAGGGGAGTCCCAGCTTGTGGCATTTTTGATCATTTCCGTCTCTCAGCCTGTATTTTTATTCTTGCCACTCTTCTTTTGTGTACTGTGGGATTATCTGCTTTCCTAGCTTCTTTAATTAAATGCTTAGTTACCCCCTTCTCCCCCACCATTTTTGTTTTCTAATAAAAACTTTTAAAGNGAGTGTCTAGAGCTCCACAAACCACCGTGACGGGAAGCCCATGGGCTGCAACTAGAGAGTGGCTCTCACCTGCTGCAATTAAAGCCAGGTGAGGCTTTACTGAAAAAGCCAGCATGCAGCAACGAAGGCCCAGTGCAGCCAAAAATAATTCGGCCAAAATAAATAACAGATAAATAAAATTTTTAAAAAACTTTACTTGTAATGCCAAACATAAGTTTTTTTTTTTAATGGGGAATAAGATTTTATGAAAAACAAGAAAGCCATACAAAATGTATTAGACTATGAAAAATAACAGGATGCCTTAAGAAATGTACAAACATACAATTTNAAATTTTAAAAAACTTTACTTGTAATGCCAAACATAAGTTTTTTTTTAATGGGGAATAAGATTTTATGAAAAACAAGAAAGCCATACAAAACGTATTAGACTATGAAAAATAACAGGATGCCTTAAGAAATGTACAAACATACAATTCTGCATCTTAGTTCATGTATCACAACCCCAATCCCTAACATAAAGTACATGATATAATTTTTCCAAACAACCTCTTTATTTAAAGACCTGATTGAACTTCAATACCTATAAGATTCAACAGCTGTACTTTTTCCCACCTCCTAACCTGTATGGTTGCACAGTGTAATTTAAACAATAGTAAGAACTATATTGTTGCTCTATCAAGATCCTATTTGATTACCTTGAATAAAGTTTTATTTGAAAACAGTGAAATAGTTTTAAGCTGAGAGTAAATAATTTCTTATATCATTTTTCAGTTAAGCTAATAAAACATTTGATATGTACAAATTAAATAACTAATACCCTGAAAGACATAGAATGTACTAACTTAAAAATTAGAAAATCTAGAAATAGTTTAGAGGAAAAAGAACCTTCAATTTTTAAAAGTACTAACTAGAAAAGCATTACAAAGCTTTACAAATTGAAATGATTTTATATTAAAAACATTTACTACCAAGAAAAACAGGAAAACTTGTGTGCAAAATTTTTTTAACTCCGCAACTTTCTGATTTAGGGTGGAAAACCTAGAGAAATGGGATTTAAAACTTAAACATGAGTTAAAATCATTCTCCTGTAAAATTTTGAATATCACCACCCTGACCCCCCCAAAAGAAAAAAAAAAATCAAACTAATCCTACATAAAGGCGTCTTCATAAACTACCGAACAGCACCTTGCTTATGTGAAACCCACACGGAGGTTCTCCCTTGTGGATGTCACGCACTCTCGTAGCTTTAAATACCATCGAGAAGCTGGTGACCCTCAGGTTCCCTCTCTGGCCTGGAGTGCTTCCCTGAACTCAAGCTTGGAGCGTGCATGTATGCACGGCTGACACACCCACGCACAGGCACTTCACACGCAGCAAGCGCGAGCAGCAGCTCCAGGTGGCCGCCGCTTCCTCACCCTCCCACCCTCTGGCTCCCATTTCAGGAAAAGGCAACTCCATGTTTCCAGTCACTCAGTCCCCGGACCCTTGACTTCTCTCACATCCCATATCTAAGAACAAATCTAGTCAGGAGTGCCTTCAGATACTCACAGAATCTGACCCCTTGACCGCAGCCACAGCCCTGGACCAAGCCAGCGCCATTCTCACCCAGACTCGTGCCATCAACGGCCAGTGGACTCGCTCCTGCCTCCTCGGCTCCCCTTCAGGACCAAGCAGCCAGAGAGACTGCGTTACAGCATGAATCAGGTTGTGGTCCTCCTCTCTCAAAATTCTCCAAGACCACACGAGGAAAAGCCAAAATCCTTGAAACGGACAACAAGGCCACTTTCTTCCCCAGCCAACCTCCCAGCTCCCTCATTTCATCTCCTGCAACCCCTCCTTCACTCTCTCTTCGCTCCGGGTACTCTGGGCTTCGTGAGCCTGCTAAGCAAGCTCCACCTAGGGCCCCCATACGCCTCGACCCCCTCCTGCCTGAAAGCCATTCTTTCCACGGCCTGCCCTCTCACCGTCCTCCTCAGGTCTTTCTTCAAACCCCGCCTTCTCAAAGAGCTGCTCTGGCCTCTCTAACCAGTCACCCCCTAACATTCCCTGTCCCCTTTACTGTTATGCAGCTCCTCAGCAGCTCTATGTTTTACTTGTTGCTGGTGCTGAGCTCCTTACTGCAAAATTCAGGCTTAAATTGAAGAAAGTAGGGAAAACCACTAGACCATTCAGGTATGGCCTATGTCAAATCCCTTATGAGTATATATACTCATATACATATATACTCAAATATGATTCAAGGGTTTGGATCTGGTAGACAGAGTGCCTGAAGAAATATGGACAGAAGTTCATAACATTATACAGGAGGCAGTGACTAAAACTATCCCAAAGAAAAAGAAATGCAAGAAGGCAAAACGGCTATCTGAGGAGACCTTACAAATAGCTGAGAAAAGTGAAAGGTAAAGGAGAAAGGGAAAGATACACTCAACAGAGAATAGCAAGGAGAGACAAGAAAGCCTTCTTAAGTGAACAATGCAAAGGAACAGAGAAAAACAATAGAATGGGGAAGACTAGAGATCTCTTCATGGAGAAGGCAATGGCAGCCCACTCCAGTACTCTTGCCTGGAAAATCCCATGGATAGGAGAGCCGGGTGGGCTACCATCTATGGGGTCGCACAGAGTCAGACACGACTGAAGCAACTTAACAGCAGCAGAGATCTCTTCAAGAAAACTGAAGATATAAGGGAACTTTTCACACAAAGATGGCCACAATAAAGGACAGAAATGGCAAAAAACTAACAAAAGCAGAAGAGATTAAGAGGTGGCAAAAATACACAGAACTAAACAAAAAAGGTCTTAATGATCCTTTTAACCAGATCCAGATAACCACAATGGTATGATCACTCACCTAGAGCCAGACATCCTGGAGTGTGAATTTAAAATGGCAACCCACTCCAGTATTCTTGCCTGGAGAATCCCACGGACGGAGGAGCCTGGTAGGCTACAGTCCACGGGGTCGCAAAGAGTCGGACACGACTGAGCGACTTCACCTTAGGAAGCATTACTGCGAACAAAGCTAGTGGAGGTGATGGAATTCCAGCTGAGCTATTTTCAGATCCTTTAAAAAAGATGCTGTTAAAGTGTTGCACTCAATATTTCAACAAATTTGGAAAACTCAGCAATGGCCACAAAACTGGAAAAGGTCACTTTCATTCCAATCCCAAAGAAAGGCAATGCCAAAGAATGTTCAAACTATCATATAATTGTGCTCATCTCACATGCTAGCAAGGTAATGCTCAAAATCCTTCAAGCTAGGCTCCGGCAGTATGTGAACCAAGAACTTACAGATGTACAAGCTGAATTTAGAAAAGGCACAGGAAGCAGAGATCATATTGCCAACATCCACGGGATCATAGAGAAAGCAAGGGAATTCCAGAAAAACATCTACTTCTACTTCATTGATTATGCTAAAGCCTTTGATTGTATGGATCACAACAAACTATGGAAAATTCTTAGAGATGAGACAAACAACAACAACAAATTCTTACAGATGGGAACACCAGACCACATGAGAAACCTGTGTGCAGGTCAAAAAGCAAGTTAGAACTGGACATGGAACAAAGGGCTGCTTCAAAACTGAGAAAGGCTTTGCTGTATACTGTCACCCTGCTTATTTAAGTTATACGCAGAGTACATCATGTGAAATGCTGGGCTGGATGAATCACAAGCTGGAATCAAGACTGCCAAGAGAAGTAGCAACAACCTCAAATATGCAAATGAAACCACTCTAATGATAGAAAGTGATGAGGAACTAAAGAGCCTCTTGATGAGGGTGAAAAAGGAGAGTGAAAAAGCTGGTTTCAAACTCAAAAAATCAAAGATCGTGGCATCTAGTCCGATTACTTCATGAAACATAGATGGGAGAAAAGTGGAAACAGTGGCAGGTTTTATTTTCTTGGGCTCCAGAATCACTGCAGATGGTGACTGCAGCCATGAAATGAAAAGATGCTTGCTCCTTGGAAGAAAAGCTATGAGAAACCTAGACAGCATATTAAAAAGCAGAGACATCACTTGGTTGACAAGGGTCCGTATAGTCAAAACTATGGTTTTTCCAGTAGTCATGTATGGATGTGAGAGTTGGACCAGTAAGAAGGCTGAATGCCAAAGAATTAAAGTTTTTGAATTGTGGTGCTAGAGAAGACTCTTGCGAGTCCCTTGGACAGCAAGGAGATCAAACTAGTCAATCCTAAAGGAAATCAACCCTAAATAGTCTTTGGAAGGACTGATGCTAAAGCTGAAGCTCCAATACTGTGGCCACCTGATGTGAAGAGCTGACTCACTGGAAAAAACCCTGATGCTGGCCAAGATTGAGGGCAGGAGGAAAAGGAGGCGACAGAGGATGAGATGGTTGGATGGCATCGCTGACTGAATGGACATGAACTTGGGCAGGCTCTGGGAGACAGTAAAAGGCAAGGAAGCCTGCTATGCTGTAGTCCATGGCGTCACAAAGAGTCAAACACCATTCAGCGACTGAACAATGAACAACTCCATCAACTAGAATGTAAGCTTGAGGAGGGCAGGGAGGTGTCTTGACCCACTGACATTTCACCAATGACTAAAACACTTCCTGGCACAGAGTGTGAGCTCAGTAAATATTTGCTGAGAAAAGAAGGACACGTTAACGTGAACAAGTTTACTAGGGGATGCTTTCAATCCTGCTTCACCAACTCTCACAGAAGTGAATTTTTAGTCAAGACACTGAAATTTGGAAGGAACAGACGGTCCATGAAACAATACCATGGTTTCCTTCCCCCCGTTGGCTAGCCCTTTGACCCTGAATAATCCTAGCAAAAAGTTGCCAGCTGCCCATTCCATTCAGGTTCATCACCACCACCATACCACACAACATTATTCTTGGCTTCCAGATTCATGTCTGGTCCAACACTGTATGTTATGGCTGTAAGTTTTTTAATCCAAACTATATGAATATTAACCAACTCTAGAAAGATTAGCCTGTGAGAGATCAAGAACCATTTGCTCCCCTAGGAAAAGTATACCCAAAGTCCAAAGAAATTCACTTGTCTTCAGTTAAAACATAATCTAGGCAATTTATTTCATTAAACAATATTTATTATAAAGAATTGACTATTTGGTTGAGATGCCATCAATTTGTTCTTTAGACTCTCCTAATTTGGGTATTGCAAAATAGAACAAATTTGTTGTAAAAAGTCTGAAATATCACAAATGCAAAGTAAAAAGTGAAAGTTTTCTGCTATTCCACCTAAATCCCAATTCCCTAGAGATTAACAATTATGTCAGTCTAAATGCTTCTATACTTTTTCCTGTACATGAACAAATAGCTAATTTTTGTTTTACAAAAATGGGGCCACACCATGCAGACTGATTCCCAAATTGTTTTTTTCCACTTACCATTACACGGACAGCTTTCCGTGTTGGCATTTACAGTACGTTGGCAATAAACATCCTTATGAGATTTCCTATTTCTGTTTGTTTGCTCACTCCCTTACATGACTTCGTGATAGACTTTCTATAGCAATAGTTTAAAAATATTTATCTCACGACCTCTTTACACTCTTGAAAACTAAATAGAACCCCAGAGTGCTTTTATTTATATAGATTATCTCATCAATATTTACTATAATATAAATTTAAACTGAAAATTTTAAATTATTCATTTGTTCATCTAAAAATAAACATGTTTATTTTCACTGGGAAATGCCTTGTTTACCCCATTTGTAGATAACTGTAGATACTGTTCTTTGAAGCTACACCAAACTCAGTAAGTGGTAGTTTCCTCAAGGCTAGTTTTGATATAGAATCTAAAACTCTTAGCATTTAATATTTGTATTGTTACATTAAAATTCAATGGTCCATCTTGCCCCTTGAATGAATCTTTTTTACCTGTGCTTGACTTTATAACATCATGTGTTGTCATTTACAAAATATCAGTTCACTGAATCATGCAGATCTTCCAAATAATGTATTCCATTATAAGATATCAAAATAGTGTGTTTATAAATATTACCACCAATCTCTACTTCACAGGAGCAGATACAAGTTTTCCAAAACCCTAATTTTTGCTGGAAAGCAAAGATGTTTTCAGTGACAACAGACACTACCAGCTGTTCTCCTTGAAACACTTTTTAATACATTTTTTAAAATCTGAATAACCACAGTTTGTCATTAAAAATGGTAGTCTATGAAAAAGCAGCAAGTTTGGCTTGAACTAACTAGTGCCCAAAGCTCTTCTAGAGACAAACAGCACACAGAAGTACTTTCCTGTTCCTTCAATGCAGATTACAAAGANGCAGTATGTGAACCAAGAACTTACAGATGTACAAGCTGAATTTAGAAAAGGCACAGGAAGCAGATATCATATTGCCAACATCCACGGGATCATAGAGAAAGCAAGGGAATTCCAGAAAAACATCTACTTCTACTTCATTGATTATGCTAAAGCCTTTGATTGTATGGATCACAACAAACTATGGAAAATTCTTAGAGATGAGACAAACAACAACAACAAATTCTTACAGATGGGAACACCAGACCACATGAGAAACCTGTGTGCAGGTCAAAAAGCAAGTTAGAACTGGACATGGAACAAAGGGCTGCTTCAAAACTGAGAAAGGCTTTGCTGTATACTGTCACCCTGCTTATTTAAGTTATACGCAGAGTACATCATGTGAAATGCTGGGCTGGATGAATCACAAGCTGGAATCAAGACTGCCAAGAGAAGTAGCAACAACCTCAAATATGCAAATGAAACCACTCTAATGATAGAAAGTGATGAGGAACTAAAGAGCCTCTTGATGAGGGTGAAAAAGGAGAGTGAAAAAGCTGGTTTCAAACTCAAAAAATCAAAGATCGTGGCATCTAGTCCAATTACTTCATGAAACATAGATGGGAGAAAAGTGGAAACAGTGGCAGGTTTTATTTTCTTGGGCTCCAGAATCACTGCAGATGGTGACTGCAGCCGTGAAATGAAAAGATGCTTGCTCCTTGGAAGAAAAGCTATGAGAAACCTAGACAGCATATTAAAAAGCAGAGACATCACTTGGTTGACAAGGGTCCGTATAGTCAAAACTATGGTTTTTCCAGTAGTCATGTATGGATGTGAGAGTTGGACCAGTAAGAAGGCTGAATGCCAAAGAATTAAAGTTTTTGAATTGTGGTGCTAGAGAAGACTCTTGTGAGTCCCTTGGACAGCAAGGAGATCAAACTAGTCAATCCTAAAGGAAATCAACCCTAAATAGTCTTTGGAAGGACTGATGCTAAAGCTGAAGCTCCAATACTGTGGCCACCTGATGTGAAGAGCTGACTCACTGGAAAAAACCCTGATGCTGGCCAAGATTGAGGGCAGGAGGAAAAGGAGGCGACAGAGGATGAGATGGTTGGATGGCATCGCTGACTGAATGGACATGAACTTGGGCAGGCTCTGGGAGACAGTAAAAGGCAAGGAAGCCTGCTATGCTGTAGTCCATGGCGTCACAAAGAGTCAAACACCATTCAGCGACTGAACAATGAACAACTCCATCAACTAGAATGTAAGCTTGAGGAGGGCAGGGAGGTGTCTTGACCCACTGACATTTCACCAATGACTAAAACACTTCCTGGCACAGAGTGTGAGCTCAGTAAATATTTGCTGAGAAAAGAAGGACACGTTAACGTGAACAAGTTTACTAGGGGATGCTTTCAATCCTGCTTCACCAACTCTCACAGAAGTGAATTTTTAGTCAAGACACTGAAATTTGGAAGGAACAGACGGTCCATGAAACAATACCATGGTTTCCTTCCCCCCGTTGGCTAGCCCTTTGACCCTGAATAATCCTAGCAAAAAGTTGCCAGCTGCCCATTCCATTCAGGTTCATCACCACCACCATACCACACAACATTATTCTTGGCTTCCAGATTCATGTCTGGTCCAACACTGTATGTTACGGCTGTAAGTTTNGGCTAGCCCTTTGACCCTGAATAATCCTAGCAAAAAGTTGCCAGCTGCCCATTCCATTCAGGTTCATCACCACCACCATACCACACAACATTATTCTTGGCTTCCAGATTCATGTCTGGTCCAACACTGTATGTTATGGCTGTAAGTTTTTTAATCCAAACTATATGAATATTAACCAACTCTAGAAAGATTAGCCTGTGAGAGATCAAGAACCATTTGCTCCCCTAGGAAAAGTATACCCAAAGTCCAAAGAAATTCACTTGTCTTCAGTTAAAACATAATCTAGGCAATTTATTTCATTAAACAATATTTATTATAAAGAATTGACTATTTGGTTGAGATGCCATCAATTTGTTCTTTAGACTCTCCTAATTTGGGTATTGCAAAATAGAACAAATTTGTTGTAAAAAGTCTGAAATNACCTAGACAGCATATTAAAAAGCAGAGACATCACTTGGTTGACAAGGGTCCGTATAGTCAAAACTATGGTTTTTCCAGTAGTCATGTATGGATGTGAGAGTTGGACCAGTAAGAAGGCTGAATGCCAAAGAATTAAAGTTTTTGAATTGTGGTGCTAGAGAAGACTCTTGTGAGTCCCTTGGACAGCAAGGAGATCAAACTAGTCAATCCTAAAGGAAATCAACCCTAAATAGTCTTTGGAAGGACTGATGCTAAAGCTGAAGCTCCAATACTGTGGCCACCTGATGTGAAGAGCTGACTCACTGGAAAAAACCCTGATGCTGGCCAAGATTGAGGGCAGGAGGAAAAGGAGGCGACAGAGGATGAGATGGTTGGATGGCATCGCTGACTGAATGGACATGAACTTGGGCAGGCTCTGGGAGACAGTAAAAGGCAAGGAAGCCTGCTATGCTGTAGTCCATGGCGTCAGAAAGAGTCAAACACCATTCAGCGACTGAACAATGAACAACTCCATCAACTAGAATGTAAGCTTGAGGAGGGCAGGGAGGTGTCTTGACCCACTGACATTTCACCAATGACTAAAACACTTCCTGGCACAGAGTGTGAGCTCAGTAAATATTTGCTGAGAAAAGAAGGACACGTTAACGTGAACAAGTTTACTAGGGGATGCTTTCAATCCTGCTTCACCAACTCTCACAGAAGTGAATTTTTAGTCAAGACACTGAAATTTGGAAGGAACAGACGGTCCATGAAACAATACCATGGTTTCCTTCCCCCCGCTGGCTAGCCCTTTGACCCTGAATAATCCTAGCAAAAAGTTGCCAGCTGCCCATTCCATTCAGGTTCATCACCACCACCATACCACACAACATTATTCTTGGCTTCCAGATTCATGTCTGGTCCAACACTGTATGTTATGGCTGTAAGTTTTTTAATCCAAACTATATGAATATTAACCAACTCTAGAAAGATTAGCCTGTGAGAGATCAAGAACCATTTGCTCCCCTAGGAAAAGTATACCCAAAGTCCAAAGAAATTCACTTGTCTTCAGTTAAAACATAATCTAGGCAATTTATTTCATTAAACAATATTTATTATAAAGAATTGACTATTTGGTTGAGATGCCATCAATTTGTTCTTTAGACTCTCCTAATTTGGGTATTGCAAAATAGAACAAATTTGTTGTAAAAAGTCTGAAATATCACAAATGCAAAGTAAAAAGTGAAAGTTTTCTGCTATTCCACCTAAATCCCAATTCCCTAGAGATTAACAATTATGTCAGTCTAAATGCTTCTATACTTTTTCCTGTACATGAACAAATAGCTAATTTTTGTTTTACAAAAATGGGGCCACACCATGCAGACTGATTCCCAAATTGTTTTTTTCCACTTACCATTACACGGACAGCTTTCCGTGTTGGCATTTACAGTACGTTGGCAATAAACATCCTTATGAGATTTCCTATTTCTGTTTGTTTGCTCACTCCCTTACATGACTTCGTGATAGACTTTCTATAGCAATAGTTTAAAAATATTTATCTCACGACCTCTTTACACTCTTGAAAACTAAATAGAACCCCAGAGTGCTTTTATTTATATAGATTATCTCATCAATATTTACTATAATATAAATTTAAACTGAAAATTTTAAATTATTCATTTGTTCATCTAAAAATAAACATGTTTATTTTCACTGGGAAATGCCTTGTTTACCCCATTTGTAGATAACTGTAGATACTGTTCTTTGAAGCTACACCAAACTCAGTAAGTGGTAGTTTCCTCAAGGCTAGTTTTGATATAGAATCTAAAACTCTTAGCATTTAATATTTGTATTGTTACATTAAAATTCAATGGTCCATCTTGCCCCTTGAATGAATCTTTTTTACCTGTGCTTGACTTTATAACATCATGTGTTGTCATTTACAAAATATCAGTTCACTGAATCATGCAGATCTTCCAAATAATGTATTCCATTATAAGATATCAAAATAGTGTGTTTATAAATATTACCACCAATCTCTACTTCACAGGAGCAGATACAAGTTTTCCAAAACCCTAATTTTTGCTGGAAAGCAAAGATATTTTCAATGACAACAGACACTACCAGCTGTTCTCCTTGAAACACTTTTTAATACATTTTTTTAAATCTGAATAACCACAGTTTGTCATTAAAAATGGTAGTCTATGAAAAAGCAGCAAGTTTGGCTTGAACTAACTAGTGCCCAAAGCTCTTCTAGAGACAAACAGCACACAGAAGTACTTTCCTGTTCCTTCAATGCAGATTACAAAGATATATACGTAACAGTTGAGAATTGATAAAATTAATATTTTGCTGTTTCATCAGGAACATCCTTAAGTGAAAACCAAAAAATATACGTATGTATTTATTTTTACTAGTTTACTATGAGTGCGTGGCATGAAGAACACAATGGCTACTATGGTTAGTTGCCACAACCTTGATTCATGCTTAGAAGCTGCATTATTTTTGCACCATTACTGCAAAGACTGCAAATAACGTTTTGTGTGAGTGCATGCTAAGGTCAGCTCAGTCATATCCAACTCTCTGTGACCCCATGGACTGTAGCCTGCCAGGCTCCTCTGTCCATGGGCTTCTCCAGGCAAGAATCCTTGAATGGGTTGCCATTTCCCTCTCCAGGGGACCTTCCGGACCCAGGGATAGGACCCTCGACTCCTGCATTGCAGGTGGACTCTTTACTGCTCAGCCACTGGGGAAGCCCAACATCTTAGTATTGTGTTAATATGAAAAATTTTCACCTCTGGACCCTCTGAAGGGGTGAGAGGCACACCACGGGCACTACACCATTCCATGTTAGGACAGCTTCCTACAAGTGAGATTACTGCGTCACTGCTACGTACATTTTAAATTCAGATATGATTGGCCAAAGCTCTCCAAAATGTCTGTACCAATTTTCACTGGGGGTGGCAGAGGATGAGATGGCTGGATGGCATTACTGGCTCCATGGACATGAATATGAAGAAACTCCGGGAGGCCGTGAAGCACAGGGAAGCCTTGCAAGCTGCAGTCTCTGGAGAAAGTTGGACGTGACTCAAGAGACTGAACCGTCTTCACTACCTAAGCTTGCATGATCATCACTAGCTGACATGCAAATACTTCACTTACTAATCTTGATCGTGGGAAGTACCATAATACATCATTTACCTGTCTAAAACCAATGCTAAAATACAACTCGTGTTTCAAGGCAAAAGTAAAATCCAACATGTTTCAAGGCAAAAGTAAAATCCAAGTACCCAGATTATTTAGAAAATCAAACCTCAATTGTCAAATACAAGTTCACTGAATAGAAAACTTTGTTGCAATCACAGGTTGTTAAGGGTATTTGTGACTGAACTTCAAAGTATATGCTACTTGCACACGTCTTCCATTTGCTTACAGAGGGTGGGTGGGCTCGACTGATACTTAAATAAGTACTAGGTCTGAAAAACGTCAGGCTGTGACAGTACAAACAGGATGCTAATTAATTGGTGCGTGGCTGGCCCCTGGCACAGACATTGGTCTAAGCTGATCCTTAGCGTTAAAACTTCACGCAGAATTACTGGACGTGACCAGAATAATATGTACCGTCAGTACTCAAATGCCAGTAGTGTTCATAAAAATGTCAGAGACAACCTTTCTTGCCCCAAGTGTCATGTGAAACAAAGAGAGGAGGAAAGAGCTCCATTCTGAGGAAAGGGCTACTCCCGGTCTCAGGTGAAAGCACTGAAAGCTGGGGCTCCTCAGTTCACAAGGAATGTGGCCTCCGCTCAGCTGTTCCCAGAGCTCCAAAGTGAGGATTTTCAAGTTCTACTTATGACTGAAAAGATCAAGCTTATTAGTGTCAACTAGGGCCTGTGGTTTTCAGCTCTGGCGGGTGCACAAACCCCTTTGAGGATAAGACTGAAAGCTCCCCACAGATGAAGCAGTGAAGGATCCATGTACCTCAGAGGAAGGAAGAGCCTAGGCTGTAGGTCAGAGCAGATTCATGGACTATGGATCCTGAGAAATCACCTAAGTCCAACCTCCGCAGGAAGCTGGAATAGTAAAATGGCTTGTCCAAGGTCAACGGTGAATTAGAAAGGGAATCAGGCAAGAAATAAGCAGTAAGACTTTGAATAAAGCCATCCAGTGTCACCAAGTAACTTTTTCTTATACAAAGAAAGTTCCACAGGAGACTAAAAGATAGAGGAACTGAAGTTTTAAATAGAACTGGAAGGAACCAACACAAGCCCTGTGGTTCCAAAGTTCCTTACGCATGGCAAAGCGGCAAATAGGACCAGAAATCTTGAAGGTAACTCACCGTGTTCCACAAAAACATTGCAGTGTGGACCCCCGTGCCTTGATGATTCCTTCTTGCCTGCTCCTTTGATAAAGTGCAGGGCAGGCAGACTTGGCCTCCTTTGGTCCCCAAGAACTTTTCCAGGCTGCTGCCCCATAAAGCAAGGATAGGCACCCCTTTCCAGAAGAGGGTTCAAGATCTTTCAGAATGATCAGTGAGCTGGGAAGGAAACGGTCTTTACGTGGGATTTCACATTCACTGCATCTCCACCAGTCAGTAACTGAGGTCAATCACAAGACATCTTCCACAATAAAAGGAAGTGAAGATTTTAGGTTGACGTGTGCAAATAGGCGTTCCGATTATATTCGCAGTTTATCAATTCGAAGTAATGTAACTGCAGTGCGACCTCAAAATTCCTGGATTTCAAGTGTCTTACTGGCTAAGTTTCCTCCCTTTCAAGGAGAAAAACCTAAAGAGAAATATTCACAGGGGATGCTGTACAACGGTCAGTAAGGCTAAAGTCGTGTCGATTTCCACACATCGAGGAAACGTGGATCGGTCTTTGAATGCTCCTCCAGAACTTTTCCTGGGGAAGTCACCCACCCCCTATCTTGGTGTCTCCATCTTCCAACAAATTTCCTGCCACACTAGCTGCCGCTCCTGCCTTTTCTCTACTCTGCTCTCCGGAAAAGGACACGGGTCACCCCGACTTCAGCGAGAGCTGGCCCTCTGACGAGAAGGAATGCATGGCCAGCAACTTTTTTAAGTCCGCTTTTTAAAGGGCCTGTGAAACCAGTCCAGGCTTTTCCTCTGCATTAAAGTTTCTGGCTGGGCTGAGGCTGAGGGGGCCGTAGGTGACATTGGAAGAAGTCAGGGCATTACAGGCTCACGGGAGCAACGTTGGGGGGCTGGGGAGGGGAGGCCACTTGACAGCAGGGAGGGGATTTGAATGAGGGGGGCGCTCCGAGGCCAAACGAGGCCGGGATTCGGAGTTAAGGGGCGGCTCGGGGGTAAAGAGGGAGGCTGCCGGGGCGGGGGGGCACGGGAGGCTTACTCCGGGGGGCGACGCTCCTCCAAGCCTCAGGAAACGGGGTGTCCCCAGGTCTGGGCAAAAGAGACCACAACCCCAGGGTCCCAGAGCCGGGACGGAGCTGATAAGGAACGACGGGCTCTCGCGGCCCCGAAGGCGGGTGGAGGACAGAACGGGGAGGAGGCCCGGCCGCCTCAGCTGCCCCGAGCCTGCGGGGGCGTCTATGTCCGAGACACCCCGAGATACCCCCTCCCCCGGGCCCGGACGTGGCTACGGCCGCCGCTGCCAGGCAGTCACATCCCCCGGGCTCCGTCGCAAGACCCGGCCTCCCCGCCCAAGTAGGGGCCGTAGACAACGCAAGGCGGGCTCCTCAGCTGCAGGACCCAGGAACCGGTTCCGGCTCCGGCGCTGCTCAAGAACGGTCACCGACCCCCGCGGCCGCCATGATGGATTACTAGCCGCTCCACAACGAGGCCAGGCCCCGCCCCGGCCCCGCCTCCCGATGACGTCCGCTGCGCGCCTCGCGTGGGGACCGGGACCCTCCAGACACCGCTCTCGGAGACGCTGCGGCTTCTTTCGGCTCTGCTCCCCCTGCCCTCCACGGCCTGGCCCCGTACGACCTGTTAAAGGTGGTTCTCCAGAGGGGCAAGGTGAGTGGTAAGGAAGCTCCCGCCTCCCCTGCACTGTCATTGGCCCCCGAGAATCCGGGTCAGCTCTCTCTCCTGCATCCCAGTGGCCGACGGGGCTAGAACCCCCAGCCAACCACTTTCGGCGTAGCCCGCGGGGCAGGCCGGGATTTGTGGTCCCGCGGCGCCCCCGCCCCCTCCCCTGTCCGCGCTCGCCCGAGCCTTGCCCTCTGCTCCCGGCTCCTGAGCGTCGGTCCCGCCCTCCTGGGAGCCGGTGGACTCTAGCCGGCCTCGCACAGGGCTGGCCAAGGTCTCCCAGAGCGGGTTGGTAAGGCCGGCGAGCAACCAAAGCAAGGGGGAAACTGCGGATTGGATTTCCCCAGAACCGGAATTGGATCGCTTCCTTGAGCTTCTTTAGGGGAGAGAATTTAGTTCGCTCCAGGAAACCGACGTTATTTGGTGCCTCCACTGCGCCCCTCACCCCCAACTTCCACCTTGACTCCAAGAAGCATAAATTATGGAACGAGCGAAAAATAAACAACTAGAGAGCGTCGACATATTGCTAACGAATTGTTTCTTTGAGGTATCAGGGAGCCCACTTAACAGAATTTTAAGAACCTTTCGGAGGCAACGCATAAACATAGGTGTTTGAGTAAGAATCTTTATACGGTCCAGTGATGTATGTCAACTTTTTCTCAATAAAACTGGTGGTGGGGGGGGGGGGGAACAGTAGAAAAAGATTACATGATCTAATTTCAGGGGTGTACACATAGTCACATGAAAACATGTTAGCCGAAACTGTTGAGTTTACAGAACTAGCTAATGACCCATGTAACCGGATCCACACATGCCATAACCCATTTTTATGCAACTAAAATGTGCCCTCCTGGTCCCTTCTTCACTCTCCACGTCTCCCCAGAGTAATGCACCTGCAAGGATATACCCATCTCTAAGGGAATCCACTCATCACACCTAATCTACACTATGGTCTTCCTCTCTTCATGAACCATATTCTCATTTAATCCCTACTGTATTGTAGCCCAGTAGCACAAGTAATGTTATCCGCTGTATACAGATGAGACAACCAAGTAAGATGTGAGTTACTCAAGGTCACTGGCCTAGTCATGTGACAGTTTGAACCCAGACTGATACTACTCCAAAGCCTTGAATTTTCTCTTGTACCATTTAATATCAACTGTTGATCTAATGTTAGTTGATATTTTAGAAGCTGCTACTGATAGCAGGGGAAAACCAAACGCATTATAGGTGTCCATGTTCAGTTGTGTATTTTAGAAATATTTTTGCTGGATTGGGAAATGGTGCTGATTTTATAGATACTGGCTTGTAAAAATAGAGTTCCTTGAAGGTACTGAATGTGAAGCAAATTCAGAAGCAGAATTTAGATGTTAACAGGGTTAGCTTTGCTCTATCACTGAGTAGTCTGGCTGATGAACATCATCCTGGCTTATAGATCAGTCTTCAAGCATCAACACTCTGTTCTATCTACCCATCACCTTATCTTTACCATCACCCTTTCTCTTTGAAGATCTCACTTTTTATTCCTTTTCACGCTTTCATCATTTCTTACTCATCTTCATTCTTCACTCTTTAGCTTAAAATTGACCAATCAAATCAGAACTCTAACCCACACTTCTTGAACTAATAAATCATTCATAAGCATTATTCAGCCCGGGTGCCAAGCACTGTCCTAGGTGCTGGGGTACAAATGATGCGTGGGGGTGGAGGGACTCATCCTTGTCTCCCACAGCAGACATGGGAGGGACAGGCAGTGTACAAAATGAGTAACAATCCAAAGTGTTAGGTCTCAATGCTGGAAATGAAATCTCTGGACCCCATATCCTTTCACTGTCAGTCCAACCCCTTCTCTCAAGGGTTGCTTTATGATCCATCCAAAGAGCTTAAGCCATAGTTGCTAAGGAGCTGTAATGAAGTCACTTTAATTATCTCAATAGCTTTCATTTATAAATGAGTCATATCAAACTTTACAAGGTTATCATGAGAATCAAATAGGACTTTATTTCCCATAAATATTGAGACTAACTATGCTTTAGAGGCCAGCAGCACTTGATTTAAAGGTTTATCCCTACTCACCATTTACCTCCTGCTACTTTCTAGTTTTAGGTGAACCCCCAAGCCAGACTATATTTTTTTCCAGAGGTGCACTGTGTAACGCTGTGGAATGATACTCTTAAGGACTTAAAACTAGAATCCAGAGCCCAGCAAATGCCTGACAGAAGTAAATAAATGTTGCCAAATCTGAATAAATCCCTTTAAGCTCATATATTCCACTAAGAGTGACGTGGTTCAGCCTAATTTTGTGCTCACGCTTATAAAGCAAAGCAACCTACACAGTGCTAGAGGAATTCAGAACAGGTGTAAAAACTTCAGCTTTATTTTTAAAAAAATACTGAAATGATGCTTAACAAGGGCACCCTCTAGTGGGCCACAAAAAAGTAGATAATCACCAAAAAGGTGTTCTGAGACTTTTCTATATCGGTATTTCCACTTCGTAGGCAATCACTACTCAGGATATACTGAGTGAAGAGTATGGGCTGGCAGCTTGGCAGACCAAGCGAGAAGGGCAAACATTCTACAAACCCACTCTGGCCCTGATCAAAACCAACCCAAGGCGGGCATGCAGGCTCCCCTCCTTCCCCACTCCCTTCTCTTCGGGGACATGCAACCTAGAACATGATCTCAGAAACAGGGAGCAAGCTACGGCTGCAACACAGCCTGTGCAATACTCAGTTGACCGCAAACTCCTCAAAACAGGTGAATATTATAAAGACGCACAATTTAACAAAAAGGAGCTGAGCTGTGTTTCAAAACTGTCGTATGCTCCACATGACTACTGAAACTGTCCTGGGTTTAAATTTCACTAGGTGTTCTAGGTTTAAATTTAAGGGCCTCTGTCAGAAGAATTTCTGTCTCCCAAGTCATCCTTCACCTGTACTTAACTCCCAAGTATTACACAGAATACAAGAACAGAAACAGTGTTGCCACATATATAAATTAAAAACAAACAAACAAGAACAGCTCACCAAACAGCACTCTGATACTGACTTTAAAAAAACTGTTTACCCCAAACCCAAATCAGGGCACCATGTTTAGAAAGTCATTTGAAAAAGAATGCACAGGAATTCTAGCCATTCTCAGTGAGACAGAGCTTCAATATCTTGTTTTTACCTTTCAACCCTGAATTATTCAAAAGTAAATGCATTACCGCTTCAGTTATAGGAGGAAAACCTTTTCGTTTTCCATCTCCACTTTACTGTTTTCATGTTTATCAGAGCACCCAAAACATTCATTCTCTCTCAGTTATTCAGCTTATTACAGATCATCCGCAAAGGCAGAACAGATTAAGGCAGCCTGGCGGGGATGTACTTACATCTGTCTCTAGGAGGAACACGTAACAGGAAATGAGATTCCAACCAAGCAAAAGGCTGCCTGGTCGCTGTGTCCTTCCACTGACTCTTGGGTTCATTTTACCAAGCTACACTCTTCAGTGTCAATCTCGCGCTGCAGAGGAGGTGGGAATGGAGACTAAAACAGACAACGGAGGGGATCAGGGAGGCTGTGTTTTATACAGGGCCAATTTCATGGGGCACTGTGCCTGGTGAGTTGACGGTGGCTACAAGACGAAAGACTGCCCGTATGATTCCAGGATAGGTGTCTATTAGGCTGGAACTTGTAATGATTTTAAGGGCCTGACACTACCTGTAGCACCCGAAGTCTGTGGGCAACTCAAGGGGTTGGCAGCAGTAATCACCGTCCCCCTCGCTTTGCCTTAAAACTGGAGAAAACAGGTCTTCAAGGTAGAGGCAGCCCGACGTAGGTCCAGTGATGAATTTCCCGGTTCTTCACTGAGCTGCACACAGGGACTGCCAATCAGACTCTCCACTTTCAAGGGCTGCTCTGGTCGGGCCCACACAGTCCTGGCCTTCCGATGCTTCTTCTTACCCCTCCTGTTCCAAAAGCCTCTGGCGTGTTTCCATCACAATTTCCTCCATTATTTCTGGCTTTAAGATGTCTTTGATCTGAAAAAGAAAGGACAAAAGGTAATTTGTTCAATCAGTAAGCAGACCATCAAGCCGACCCAAACGTAGAAACCAAGCCTAGCTAACACGAGCCTTCTGTTTTTGTTTATCAGAGGCTACATATTGCAAGAAAGGATCTGCCAGAACTAGCTCAATAGATCAGCAAGGTTCTCTGGGATATAGCTAACAAGAACAACAAAGCTATCACTCCAGCATTCACTAGAAAGGCAGCTAAAACTGGGATGGCCAAGATGAAGTCCAGGGGGTCGCTGTCATAGACCAACCCCACCTGGCACCTCCAACTACCCACAAACCCTCACATGGACATCAGACATTGAGATTATTAGCATCTCGGGGAGAGCTCTACCAGCCAACAGGGGAGTCCACCAGGTGAGTTCATATTGATGCGCATGGTGAAGGGACGTTGAGGGGAACGGAGCGGATGACACGCTACGCCTGCTCATACAACAGCGAGAAGGGGAGCCCTGGGTGGCGTACCTGATGTGGAAGGGATGCTTCATAGCAGTACAGGATGCTGGTATCATAGAGCATCATCCTCTGAGTTGCCAGTGAGACGATGCAGTTCCGGAGCCGGGAGATCACCTCTCGATCGGCAAGGGAGATCGGCTACCAGGGGAGGCAAACAGAATCAAGACCAGAACGAGTGAACGGTTACAGCAGATCACAGGAACTACTTGCAGCTGAGGTGCGATCACTCTGGGACTCCAAACCAAGCCAACTGCTGACTCCAGGGAAGATGAAAAAGGAAGGCTCCCCCAGTGGCTCTTGGCTGTTACCCTGCAACTGCCATCTGGGCCAACAGAGATCAAAGTCGCTGATTTCATCTCTCCAGAACAAGAGAGGGCAGCTCAATGTTTTGAGCAGACTTCAGTGGAAATGCAAACCAGCTCAAACAACAGCCACGCAGCAGGGAGAAACGGAGGGTGCCCCCACCTGCCGCAGAAGCTCAGCACCCACTCAGTGCCTCTGCATCCCAATAGGGCAATGGCGGGCAGCGCGTGCTCACCTCCAGGTTTGCGATGAAGCCCCCTGCATCGTCTTCTTTGTGCTCGGGGGTTGGGTAGACCCAGATGAAGCCGTTGTTGCCCAGGATCACTGAGGCACCGCACGGCAGGTCATGGAAGTGGGTCTTCTGCCGTTTCACCAGGGAGGGGGAGACCTGAACCAAAACGCCCTGACCTAGCTAAAAAAATATATATCATACATTAAGTCACTAGGATGACCAGTGAGGCGACTATAAAGCAGAGTACAGACTATGTCCTAGGGAGGCTGGAATCGGGGTCCTTGCTGGTGATAACTGCCTGACACGCGCATGCACAGTAAAGACCAGCCCCAGTAAAGACACCTTCCGGAGCCATGTGTCACACATCCCAGCGGAAGGTGACTCTCACTCTCTTCACCATTTATTCTCCTTTGCAAGCGTCATCATGTTCTGATCCAGGGCTGGTGTGACGGCTGAGAGAAGGTGGAGCCAACGAGGATGTGGGGTTGAGCCTCTTGAGGGCCAAAGAGCACTGCCCTGTTCCACCTTGACCCCAACCACCTGTCCTGCCCATGAGATATGCCACTGGAGAAGGGGACTGGCCTAGGGCTGGTCACAAATACATCCCCCGTGCTGGCAGGTGAGCTCAAGGCCCACATCCCGCAGAAGGCGTGTCTGCTACAGGCCCCGGGCCCACAAAGGTCAGCAGAGGCAGTGAGCCTGTCTCCCCTCCTGATTCAAGGGTGCAGGCGTGGCTGGCTGCAGCCACTCCACTGACCAGCGGGATTTCTTTTCCACTCAGAAAATGAGAAAGTTCACCCAGACAAAGCCAAGACCAATAAGTCATCATTGGTTTGGGAAAACATGCTGTCATTAAAAAAAAAAAAAGGCTCAATAATGTCTGTCACCTTACAGCAAGAAAAGCAACGAAATTTCCCTTAGAGGCTCAAGCGACAAACCCATCTTTCCTAACAATAACATCCATTTTCTCGACCAGACGTTTGTCCAAGGGCCGGGGGCCATCACGTCTCATCAGTCCATGAGCTCTGTTGGCTGCAACTCAGAGCTGAGGCCATGCAAAGCCATCGCACCCCTTGGGAGAGAGTGAGACAGCCGCGGGGCCAGGGCACAGGGGCTCTCCTGCCAGAACAATCTCCTCCGCAGAGAAAGGCTGAGTGTTGTGCTTTACGATGGTACTAGCCCACAACCGCGTTGAGTCAGCATGTGCAATGGCAGCCTGTTAGCGCTTAACTTCCAGGTGCTTTAGGCCAGAATGCCAGAGACAGCTGGAGACCGGGAAATGGATGTGAAGTCTCACTCATCCAGTAAGAACACCCAAAGACCAACTTACTTTTCCATATTTTAGACTCCTTGTGTGCAGAGAGACGGCTCCATCAGAGAACACTGCCTGGACCTCAGCCTGGTCGGTGATGAAGGAACCAACACTTTCTCATCACCTGTGTCCCTGGTTCCCCCTCCATCCTCGCGTCTGTGTCCACCAGTCCTGCCTGCAGCTGCAGATGGACCCGGAGGTCACACTGCTGTGACCTGACCTCTCCCTCTTGGCTTTCGTGAATATCCTGACATGAACACCACCTTTTCTCCTTCCTGGGATGAAAGTTAACATCACCAGGAAACTTTGAGCTGGCTTCAGGCTGAGCCACCATAAGTTACAAGACCCAAAAACTGGACTGAGCAGCAGCAGGTCTGAACAGGAGCTGCAGGGTAGCCTGCGCTGAGGAGATGGGGCGGGGAGGGATAAATGAGGAATCTCGGAGTAACATATACACTCTGCTCTGCATAAACAGATAAACAAGAACCTACTGTCTAGCACAGTAACTCTACTCAATATTTTGTAATAGCATATATAGGAAAATAATGTGAAAAAGAATATACATATTCTCACACATGTGTGTGTATAACTGAGTCACTCTGCTTTACACATAAAACTAATCGGGAGCATGTGCGCTCAGTGGCTGCAGTCATGTGACTCTTCGCAACCCCCTGGACTGTAGCCCACCAGGCTCCTCTGTCCATAAGATTCTCCAGGCAAGAATACTGGAGTGGGTATTCATTGCCTTCTCCAGAGGATCTTCCCAACCCAAGGACTGAACTGAATCCCCGTCTCTTCCGTCTCCTACATTGGCAGGTAAGTTTTTACCACTAGCACCACCTGGGAAGCCCCCCAAACTAATTATATCTCAGNTTCGCAACCCCCTGGACTGTAGCCCACCAGGCTCCTCTGTCCATAAGATTCTCCAGGCAAGAATACTGGAGTGGGTATTCACTGCCTTCTCCAGAGGATCTTCCCAACCCAAGGACTGAACTGAATCCCCGTCTCTTCCATCTCCTACATTGGCAGGTAAGTTTTTTACCACTAGCACCACCTGGGAAGCCCCCCAAACTAACTATATCTCAATTTTTTTTAATGTAAAAAGAAAACAGAGAGGCTGCAGCAGAGGCCTTGGCTCTTGGTCGAGACCAGGATTACAAGTTTCTCCTGCGAGAGGCCGACAATCTAAGTCCCACTCCCCACCAAGCATCAAGATGCTGGAATGCAAGGTGAAGGATACACTGATAAGGTCCCCTTCCTGTAAGAAACCTCTCATCGCCAGCTCATCTTCTGCAGATCTTCGCCTCTGAAACATACAAGAAGGCCACGTTAGGGAGTCTGACCCTAAACCAAGATCTTGCTCCATCTCTTCTTTCTCTTTCACTTTCTCCCAAGACCTCTGAAGGCAGCCACGGTGTGCACACACCAGGGTAGGTAACCCGTGCCACTCAAAGAAAACAAAGCTATGGCCACTACTTTCTGTCTTACAGACCTTCCTGTGGCTCCTCTTCTCTGAATAATATTCAGACTCCTTATGTGATTTGCCAAACCCCAATCGAGCCTACCTACTTGCCGTGGCGGCCCACCATGCTCCACTAGGACCAGCTACCTCCAGCTTAACTGTATCTTTGCTCACGTTTCCTTTTATCTCAGATTCCTAAACTCATTGTTAAAATTCTAGCCATCCTTCAAGGATAGGATCAACTTCCAACATTCATTTTACCTATAAGCTTCTCGCAGAGAATTTAATCACGTCTTTTGTACAATCACACACTTGTTTACTCTTGGACTGCCGGGTATTTAGACCAGTTATCTCATAGTCCCTGCTAGTCTAAGCTCTTTCAGGAACTGAATCATGCCTCCTGGATCTTGGCATTCTCCAGACAGCCAAGTACCACGAGCCTCTCTGTAAATAGATGCTGGCCTGAAGATAAGGCTGAAGCACAGCATTTTACAAAAGGAAGCAGCTTAGGTACTGCGGTTGTTGGGAATAATCAAACATCATTCGATTCATGTAAAGCTGATTTGTAAACACAATTTTTCAAGCAAGACCTTCACTGAGCAAAACTGATACACCCAGAAAAGGAAAATTATTAGCACCAAGCACCTGAGAGAGCTTCTCTCAACTCTCCTTTGGGATTTCCCCACAGACATCCCAGATTCTACCACATACCAACTGCTGCCTGAGTTGGGAGGTGTGGGCCAAGTGAAAAGCCTATGTGTACATCCAGACAGCAAAATTCAAAGCAGACAAACAGGAGTACAAGTGGTAACCTCAGCATAAAGCAAAGTTCTCTGGTGGAGCAAGGGATCCCAGCACTCTCACCAGCAAGCTATACACAGTCCTAGCTGGAGATCCTTACCAGCTCTCCTCCGGGAAGGTTCATGGATGAGAGAAGCAAGACTGAATCCAGCCTGGAGTTGGTCTCCACCTTCCACCTCTTCTGTTGCACCTACAAAACAAAGGAACCCCACACCTGGACACATACTCCAGAGGCCAGAGCTCAGACTTTAAATGAATAATAACCCCAATGGGACAAACCACTTACATCAAACAGTTTACAAACAAACCACTTACATCAAACAGTTTACAAACAAACTGTTTACATCAAAGGTCACGTAAGAGCCAAACACAAAGAATCCTTCTTTCATGTAACTGCGTGTAACAGGACGACTATCTCATTCATTAGAGCACCAGCTCACTTTTACTTTGTAAAAACCAATCTGATAAGACTTTACCTCTGTGATTCTCCCCACTACAATGTCTCCCACTTCACCATTATATCTGAAAGAAAAAGCAGAAGGTCCTCCATCAGTGAAAAGACTCCATGACAAGACCGAGTACCACTTGCGATTTCAGTTAAACAGCACGCAAGCCTGTATCAGGCACCACATTTGGTAAATTCACATAACCATGCTGTTCAAACTCAGCTTCAGGAACTGACAAGTTCCAACATTCCTATGCATATAAAGTCTCCATCAACTATTCTTACACCATTTATTGCAAGGAGTTCATTAAATCTGAAACCCCTTATTTTGTTAATTGCATGAAAAATGGATACGCATGGGATATTTTCTGGTGGGCTCTGGAGCACAGACGAGTTCTGCATCAGCCAGAGGAGGAGAAAGGAAAATGAGACGGGTACCACCCGAACCGGTCTACTCACGTTTCCCTCAGCCACTGGCTGCATGTCTCGGACTCCTTTCCTAACTCCTCCCAACTCTAATGATGAATTAGCGCCTCCACACTGAAGGCTAAGTCCTGGGGCCTCTTCTCTTTCCAGCCCACACTCACTTGGTGAGCTTACCCAGCTCGACGGCTTTAAATACCACCGATGAGGCCACCACTCCCCTGAATTCAGGCTCTAGCTCTCGTCAACCACTGGCGACCCAGCACCTTCACTTACATGACTAATAGGAATCTGCATAAGTTACAAACCTCAAACAATGCTTTCTAGCAGCCCCTTCAATTCCACTATAGCAAATGGATCCTCTCCCAATTGTCACCAGCCCAGGAAATAGCAACTCCACCCCTCCAGTTGCTCAAGCCACAGTCCTTGGAGTCTTTGGAGGAACCCTGTGGATCTCCCTCCTCCCCTCTCTCTCCTGCTCCAGGACAGGTCCAGCAGCAGATTCTTATATCTCTACCTCACCAATGTAGGCAGAAAATAAAAAGCATCCCAAAGGAAGAAGTAAAACTATCTCTTCTCACATAGTTCTACGTGTAGAAAAGCCCACATACAAAATCCTACAGCTTTTCACAGTAAATACACACAGAACCCAAAATACACACAGAATTGATCACTATTCCCCACTTCTATGGCCATCACCTTAGTCCAAGCCACCATCAACTGAAATGATGAAAACAGAGCAGGAATCTGTCTCTCTAACCCTGTCCCACCCTCGCCCCCAACAGCAGCCACAGTAATTCCATTAAAACAGAATTCAGATCATGCCCTTCTTCGGCCCCACCTGCTCCAGGGCCTCCCTAGGCTACACAAAGTGGAAGTCAGAAACGTTTACCGTGGCTGCAGGGCATGCAGACTGCCTCCCTCACCCCTCTGCATCTGCTCCTACCACTCACCTGCTCCCTCTGTTCCAACCCCACTGGCTTATGTTCTGGGGCTAACCTTTATTGAGCCCTCAAGGCAGGTGGCTCTCTGTGTAAAGTACTTTATACACACTATTTCGGTGAATTCCAAAGAAAACCCTACCCAGGAGGTCAGGCAAGGTCTCATTTTGCAGAAGAAGGAACCTAAGTTTGAAGAGGTCAGATATTGTAGGGAAACCTTTGAAGCCTGCCCCTACCTACAGTCATCTCTACCCTTCCTACAGTCACGTTCCCGAAATCCCAGACCTACAGAACGACAGGGCAGGCAGGGCTGGGGGTAGGGGGTGTGTCATGGCGGAAAAGACCTGGCTATGCAACTCAGATGCCACAAAATACACATCTTTTGCTCTCACCTGGTTTTCAAAGCTTTAACACAGATCAACTTGTTTACTCTCTCCACGGAGCCAGCCACAGATGCAATGAGCTTCTCTTCCCCCATATAGGTTCCATGGCCCCTGTTGCAACAGGAAGATACAAAGGATACCAGGGTAACATCTGAGGTGACCTCTCGCAGCCAGACAATGTGTTCCTCAAACCTGATTCCTCCTGCCTCAAAGACAGGCTTTTGTGCTGGCTGCCACCTCTGCCTAAACACTCCTTCTTTAGAGTCCTACGTGGCCATCTCCTGCACTGTACTCAAGTCGACTCAAATGGCACTTTTTCCACCAGGCCTTCCTCAACTCTCCCATTTGTAATAGTCACCCGCCCTGCGGCTGCCATCCCCACCATATTTCCAACTTACGCTCCACTTACCCTGCCTCACTTCTTAATTCTTTTCTACTGTGTTTACCAGCAAATATTCTAAATAACTTGTTTGTTGGGCTTATATCTCATCTGTCTCTCTCAGAACATAAAGTCCACCAGGACAGAAATTTCCTCTTTGTTCGATTTATACCCCAACCACAAATATTTATTGACTGCATGAATAAAGGACTGAATCTTAAGATTTCCTGGGAACCAATAATGTGAAACTAAGAGGTTAAAGGGCAATGGAATAAATGCTGTACCTCTCTCATATGCATATGAGGGGAGGGCGGAGGCTGCCTGAGGTATCAGTAGTGTTGACCGCTGTGATGGTGATAGAACGGTGAGTCTTACTTTTTCTCATAATCATTACCCCTCATGTAATCCTTCCCTGGTGGCTCAGACAGTAAAGAACCTGCCTGCAATGCAAGAGACCTGGGTTGGATCCCTGGGTGGTAAAGATCCCTGGAGAAGGGAATGCAACCCACTCCAGTATTCTCGCCTGGAGAATTCTATGGACAGAGGAACCTAGCGGGCTACAGTCTACCGGGTGGCAAAGGGTCGGACATGACTGAGGGACTAACTCTTCCACACTTTCACTTTCATGGCATCATAACCACTCTCTGGAATAGTTATTATCATTATTTTACAGACGAGGAAACTGACCTCGGAGAGGTGATACAGCTAATATTGTGATGGCAGCAGGACCGGAACCCCAGCTGCACTTAAGTTGGAGCTTGCTCTCAAGTTGGAGCCTGCCCTCAGACTCAAAGTTATCTATTCTAGTGCATGTATCATAATATATTTGCATGCCTCCTAAGCCCCAAATGGCAACCCATTCCAGTATTCTAGCCTGGAATATCCCATCGACGGAGGAGCCTGGTAGGCTACAGTCCATGGGGTCGCAAAGAGTCGGACACGACTGAGCGACTTCACTTTCTTTCTTTAAGCCCAAACAATGACTCGGTCCAAAACCGTGCCCCTGGCTAGGAGATGGAATGCTGAGGGCTAAGTAGACGAAGTCAAAAACGCCCACCATCCCTTCCGCCGAAACCTGTGAAAAGGCCCCAGCTGCAGGTTCAACGAGGAAGGCCTCAGAATCGGGGCCTGAGACATAGGACCCACGAGTCACGGCTACCAGTGATGGGGACAGGAAGGTTTCGGGGAAGCTGAGACAGCTGCAGACGGGGACATACAAGATGCAAGGAGTAAGAAGTCTGAAGCCTCGAAAACGAGGCAACTGACGCTCAGCAGATGCGCCCCGGGTACCGCGGGCACTTAAATGCAGAACACAGGCCCAGGTTTCACGTGGAGAGCAATGCAGCCGCCCCTGCTGCCCAGAGTCCCCACAACCCCACGTACCGCATGAAGCCTGTGTCCGTGGTGATCGTGTCCCCCGGCACCACTAGGTGCTTTTTACTCTCGCGGCCCAGACTCTCGCTAAGAGGCTTCCGAGCAACGGGAAGCCGCATCTCCAACGCCATCTTGGCGCCAATAACTCGCGCAGGCGCAGCCCCACTCGGAGTCACGCTTTCCGTCTCTGCAATTCCCAGCCGTCGCTCGTAGGGGCGGGGCCTCAGAACAGCCGCCAATGGGAACTCACGGTCTGGCCTCCATGTTGGCTATTGGCAACTATTAGGTTAACACGAAGGGAAGGAAGGAGTCAAGTTGCCATTTTTACTATTGGCAAGGCAGCTCTTGTCAAATAATAAAATCTCAGATTGCATAGCGTTTGACTTTTCAGCAAAACTTTTGTGCTCATCTCACTTACTGTTTTCCAGGGTTATAAATAATTGTGAAATGGGCCTCTGAGTTTCCTTCCAATTCAAAGCTGCTAAATCTCTTTCTCTCTCTCTCTCTTTTTTTTTTTTTTGGTATGCTATTGACCAGGAGGATCAAGAGGAGAAAACACTATTTGGACAGAGGAAAGAGCCTCTTTTCGTACTATTACTAGTAGCCCCTATATTCTACATTACTGTCACTTCGTGAGTGCTAGTTCAGCACCAACCATCACCTACACCCCCAAACAATGCTGCAGGTGCTGTTTCCATTCTTTCTTAAGCGAGCTGATTTCCCTGGTATTTCTTTTGGAAAAAGCAGGAAACCGTCTAAGAACACATTTAAATCTTGCCAAGAGGGTGTGTTTTGACACGGAGGACAAATGGACATAATACAAAGATTTTTGCATATATTTACTCACATAGCGAAATGAGCCAGGAGCTGTCCTAAGGGTTCAGTGATGAACAGATGGAAGGATATGTGGTTTTATCTAGGCATCAGGAGTACTTCGCTTGTCCCTCTCCCCAGGTCCTACCCTTTCCCTCACCCTTTCCCTGAATGCTTTATAGCATTCACAACAGACTTAGTTTCAACCTCAGGGAATTGGAAGTGATAATTCTTCATGCAGGCTTCCCGGGTAGTGCTAGTGGTAAAGAACACACCTGCCAATGCAGGAGACATAAGAGACACGAGTTCAGTCCCTGGGTCGGAAAGATCCCCTGGAGGAGGGCACAGCAACCCACGTCAGTATTCTTGCCTGGAGAATCCCATGGACAGAGGAGTGTGGTGGGCTGCAGTCTGTGGCGTCTCAAAAATTCGGGAGTCGCAAAGAGTCAGGCAAGACTAAAGTGACTTAGCACAGCACAGCCCAGCACAGCGATTCTAAACAGGATGAAATGAAATAACTTGCATCAGTACCACTCACTGAGACCAGTAAATTAAGTCTGTTTTCTCCTGAAGACCCATCAGACCAATAGCCTGGTAAATCTTCAAAAGGATAACATTTCTTTCACCTAAGCGTGGCTCACAACTACATTTGTCTAGAAAGCCAACCCTGTAAGGTAGTCAGTTATATAGATTCTAATTGCTCACATGTCATTGATAAGCGGACAGCCAGACACTTGCCCTCCTCCTTGCCTGGGGAAGGAGCTCAGTTCAGTTCAGTTCAGTCGCTCAGTCATGTCTGACTCTTTGCGACCCCATGGACTTCAGCATGCCAAGCCTCCCTGTCCATCACTAACTCCTGGAGTTTATTCAACCTCATGTCCATTGAGTTGGTGGTGCCATCCAACCATCTCATAAGACAGAGGACAGAGGAGAAGGGGCTAGAGCCAAGAAAAGTATGAGAAAGGGTGTGTCTGTTGAGTCTGTTCTCGACCAGAAGAGGGCAGTGGTGTCCCTTGAAGCAGTATAGCTCAGTCAGGCTGCCAGGCCCAGGAATGTTCCTAGACCAAGTTCTGCTGCTGCTGCTGCTGCTGCTGCTGCTTCAGTTGTGTCCGACTCTGTGCGACCCCATAGACGGCGGCCCACCAGGCTCCCCTGTCCCTGGGATTCCCCAGGCAAGAACACTGGAGTGGGTTGCCATTTCCTGCTCCAATGCATGAAAGTGAAAAGTGAAAGGGAAGCCGCTCAGTTGTGTCCGACTCTTAGC